>JAQHUG010000033.1:4753013-4788278 GCA_028555095.1 Dicrostonyx torquatus | reverse complement strand
AGCAGAACTTAGGTAGGTGGATAAAACTAAACTGAATGATGGGAGGAAGAAGGGCAGAATCAGGGAGAGATATGGAGCTGCCACCAGAGATAGATGTGATGGAACTTTGCTGGTAGGCTATGATCTCATGGTGATATACAGATTAATAAAAATGGATTAAATTAACATGTAAGAGTTAGTCAATAAGAAACTATAGCTAATGGGCCACACACAAGTTTCTGTGTGATTATTTCAGCTCTAAGCTAGCTGGGTGGCTGGGAACCAAGCAAGCAGCTCGCTTCTCCTTGTAATGCCCTAATGACTTCCTTCCCCCTTTTTTTTCACTTTTCTCCTTTACATTAACTGTCTGGTTGTTTACTTGAATAGTGAAAATAATAGTAACACAATTATCAGCCTGTTGGCTTATGTGGTGGAGGCACACACCTTTAATCTCAGCTCTCAGGAGACAGAGAACTCTGTGAATTGAAGTCCTGCATGGTCTACTGACCAAATTCCCGGACAGTCAGGGTTACACAGAGAAACCCTGTCTAGAAAAACCACACACACACACGCACACACACCTATACCACGCTTAAACAAATAGTCAGAAAATCAGTTAACTTTGGCCTACAGAATACAAATGTTGACTACAGCAAATCATTAAGATAATCAAAAGCATCAAGAACCTTAAAAGCAAATCAAATCAAAAAAGATTTCAAAGCTGTGTTTTATAAAAATTCTTTAAAAATCAGAATAACTATAGGTTAAATCCAATTACAGTGTATGAGTATGACTTGTTTGAAGTTGAATAAACCATGGTCATATTCTAAAAAGATTATCAGTGCAGCATAATGTTTACTTAGGAAGGGAGGAAGAATGGGAGGCAAGGAGGAAGAAAGAAGTAACCAATTACAACAGAAGAAAGAGCTTGAGAGAAAAAAAAGCAGTACTTTCTCAAAGCTCTCTAATGGGTTTTGATCAGCAGTAGGGATGTTTGAAAGAGCCAACCATAAGGCAGGTTTCTTAAAATTCAGATCCTAGAAAGGAGTCTTAGACTTTTGTTCATAAGAAAAGCAATAAATTTAGAGTTTCTTTTCTAAGTCCTTATGAGTACTCTAGAATTCATGAGTGAAGGAAATGTGGCTTTTTATTACCAGGGGTAGAAAATTGAACATTTTGTTCTTGCAGTATATTTTACTCTCAATATTTTTCACAATTATATTATATTAATTGCAACAATTATGCAATAATCTCCCGGCCAACAATGTATACATTCCCACCTGTAATGCGTATGATTTGAATCATAGTCGCAAGAAAAATTTCAAATTCTAATTTATATTATTGTGAAATTTATTGATCTATTTGAAAGCACTTCAGTACTTAAATATGTTTTATTAAGAATATCCAATTTTGATATTTTCAGATGAAGTTACTTATTTTTACATGTTAATTAAAAGAGAATAGCACTTAAAGAGCAAAAAACTGAACATGGAGATAACCCCTCCAGCGTTGATGCCAATCTAAGGATCATGTAGTACAAATATATAAATTGAAAAGGAAATGGTAATTATAATGTATGGTAAATTAGTATTTAAAAATGGCATTCATATTCAAAAATATTACTGTCATTGTTTATTTATATTCAAATACACATGGGATTTCTACCCAAATACCTCATTTTAAAGCTATTGTGCTCATACCTAAAATACCTCAATTCAGCAGTGTACTCAGGTTTATTTTTAGTTTTTACTATTACAATTCTCTAATACTTATTCTGCAAACTTTTAGACATAATTTGATGTGTCACACAGGAAAATGAACTGGCAGGAGGCAGTAAATCCCTGTCATTGCTTAGATCTGCAGAATAGTAGCTCTTGATTCCTGGGCACACGAATGAGTGACAAAGATGATGAACTTGTAGGTGTTGACCCACCTCAGGGATTCCGATTCCATTGTTCTGGAGGTGGCTCTCAGGCAAGAGCACTTTGACAAATGTAATAGTTTGAAGGTTGAGTTTACTGCAAATTGTGCAATGGTCATAACTAGAGAAGAATAATGTTGCCTTAGTACATGCGCTTCCATTGGCAGCATGTTCAGAAGATCAAGAAACCATAGAAGAATAACCTTCAGAGAAATATGAATACATTAGTAGCAGAAAAGATTTTATTAATATTTAGTTCCTTATTTTATTGATATTAAAAATCCTGTATTCTTAAACTTTGATCCTGGACTCTATAAAGATTCAAGCACAGAAACCAAATATTAGGCTTTATATAGGGGTCCCTGCATTTATTAAGCAAAATGCATGTTTAAATTTGGGTAACTTTGGCTCCCTCAGAGAGAATATATATTAGCAAATAATCAAAAGTGACCTCAAAGGTCAGTGCTGACATAAGCTTTGCTGAGGTAAGACTTTATTCTGTGTACCTTATAAGGAAGCTGTGTGTAGCTGTCATTTAGACAAAGATAGTTTATTGAATCACATAGAATATCTTTCAACACAGGATATTTTATATGTAATGATCTTCATAAACTAATAAACTTCTTTTCTGTGAGAAATAATCAACAAAATACGAATGTGGTGAAGATGTTGAGAAGCAATTAGATAGATAGATAGATAACTGGCTTCCAGTATAAATAATATATAGCAGAAAAATAAGACATTATAAATAGTAGTACATATATAAGGTTGTTCTGATACCTGAAAACAAACAGTTTGGAAAAACAGACTATCTCTCTAGGGTGCTATATGTAGGCAGCTTTCAAGATCCTAGAAGGCCATGATATTTAAGTAACTTAGCATTGATTTGTGTGCCTCATGTTCAAGTAAATTCTTAGGAATATTGGCAGACACAGCCATCTGAAATTTGTTGAATCCATGCAGCACTGTTCTTTCCTTCCACAGATTTTATTTTATATAATTGTTTGGAAACACTCGTTCTTTACATTGCTGTGCTACATTAGGAGCCTGATTACCACTTGCATTTATAAATTCATTTTTCCAGACATTACTCAGATGTGCCACACCAGAAATGCTGGGGAAGATTTTAACCATTCTAAACTTTAATAAATCATCTCAGTATTAATGATACAGACTGAATTTTCTCAACTTTCTCTATAACTGTGGGAAAGAATGTAAAGGATGCTTAGCATCCTCCATAAATCCCGTTCTATGTTTCAGACTGAGGAAGCAACAACTCTTCCTCCCCTTCTGTTTTAGTACAAGGTTTTTTCTCCTCTTTCAAGGCGATGTGATTAAGGTGGAAATATGATAATACTTGAAGCAAACAAAAATGTTCCTCAAACCCTGTTATAAGGTAACAGGAAGCCTTGGCAGGTTTGTTGTTGACACTGAAAATAAGCTTTTGCTCATAATAAAGCTATTCATGTCTACTTACAAGTAATATTCAAATTACACAAGACAATGAATAAACAGTACTTGCCCATTAACAGGCTTTTTTTCTGTTTATTAATACCAAATCAAACTTAATTTCATTTGCACTGAGTTTCTGGTTCTAAACGTGTCTCTTTGTGTTTTTAATTTAATAGAACACAGACAAATGTGTTATGTGTGTGTGGTGGGGGGAGAACTTTGAACTTTTGGTAGTAAGACTTAGGACTAAATATAAATCTTTAAAATAGCTATTCTTAAGGTCATGGCAAGAATATTGTAACCCAATGGAAATGTTTCCAGATCTGATTCCATTCAGCAGGGGCTTGTCACTCAGCTACTTCACAGCCTCTCTAGTGACTTTGAGCATGGAATTTGCTTTGACTGATTCTCTGTTTTTTTGTTTTTTGTTTTTTTTTTTTCATTTTGAAACCAAATCTTCTGTTGCTCAGATTCTTAACTGTATTTTGTTGATAATTATATACACAATGTCTCTTTTTGTCTCTAGGAACTTTTTCATGATAATTAAGTTAGGAAAGTTATTCAAATTGTAAAGCAATGTTACTTTATAATGAAGCATTTTTTTGAAGAATGACCTATTATAAAGAAACATGTAGGTAAAACCCTGAATGACCACGAAGTAAGATCTGTTCTAAAGATTCTTTAATATTAATATATTAATTTATTCTTCCCTATGCCACTGAATCAAGTAGAAATTCTGTGTTTTAGAAAGGTGTGTCTGTCTGTGAATACTTATTTGTTTTTTATAGGCATTGGCAAAGTAACAAATAGAAATATTTATACATCTCTAAGTATATTTACACATTATATGGGGTTCCTGAGTTCCCCACCCTAGTATGTATTGTTTCCTGGCTCAAGTACTCACCACTAATCTGCAAGGCAACATTCTCGTATTTGGAATTTTGTTAACCATAGACATGCCTTTTCCAAGGACTAAAATGAAGCTGTCAGCCACTGAAGATGGCCTGCCATGGAAGTCACACAACTGAAGCACCCTGCTACCATGTGGACTCTGACATGTTTTATTTCAGTTTCAGCTTATTATTGAGAAAATCTGGGAAATCAATCTTTAAAATGCTGCAATAACTAGTTCCTTAATATATCAATAGTAGCTACAGCCTAACTTTGCCACACCACTGACCGCATTTGGAATACTGACAGGAACCCTAAGGCCATGTTTAATTTGCATTAAATTTGCATGAAATTATAAATCAAAAAATACAGAAATACAGCCCCGATATTTGTCAGTGCTTAGATCTTTCCTGAGAGATGGAGGAAAACTGCTGGAGGTTAGGTTTTGCTTGCAATGAAACTGTGTACGTATCAGCATTGTTTTCAAAGCAAAGGGGACCCAAGGAAGCTACCCCATATGGGTATATGTGTATGCTATTTAAGATTTTAATCCTGGAAAGCCATGACTCAGATGTACCTTAGAGAATCTCCAATCTAGAAACAAATTTTCCCCCTATGGTGTCACAGAACCTGATCGTTAGTCTGGCTTACAACAACTTATTAAATAAAGATACAAGCCACGAAGAAAGGCAACCAGGTAAGAAGGGATCATGGCTCCCATGAATTTTTATTTTTCTAAACATTTTTAATAGCACATAAAGAAATAATAATGATTTTTAAGGCAAAGACAGGTTATAAAAAGACTTTCCTAAATTCAGCAAAGTACTGAAAAGATTAAAAGAACTTCCTAAGAATTTCAACATTGTGTGCGCTTATGTTAAGATAGCTGTGAGTCTGCTGTATGTTTTCTTAATCAAAGCTAGGGGGGAAAGTAGCACCAGTGATTAGCACATGGGTCTTCTTAGTTTTTTCTTTTCAAATCAGTCATCTAGGAGGAAAATCAAATGTCTTGCTCATCACAGCCACTCTCCATGGCTCACTCTCTTGTTCGACTTTTTCCTTACCTTGCACGATCAAGTAAACTTGGGAGGTCTTGGGCTCATGCTGTGTCTGAACCGAGCATGTGTAGGATCCCTCATCATAGACATCCACCTTCTGGATTCGGAGGCTATATTCCAGAGAATGGCGTTTCTCCAACTCAACCCGAGGATCCAGAGACCACTTGTCATGTCCAGCGAAGATGATGCCAGAACGGTTCAACCAGGCCACTTTCGAGTTTTTGTCTTCTACCACACATCTAACAGAGCAGAATAATCCTGTTAGTGCCTCACCATTTCTGTTTGTTTTCATACTCTGCATGAGAGGACTCAACAAGACCAATCAAGACAAATAATTACAGGCATAATAAATCATCATCATGACATTTCTGAAAGTGCTAAGTATTTTCACCATTTCCTTTAAGATCCAATCACCACCCAGTGTGTGAATGCCGTTATATTAGATTTGATTCAGCAATAAGCAACTGGAATGTGAGCAATATGACCCAGTAAAGTTAAATGATGATTGACTTCTCACTAGATTATCTTTTTCATGTTTAGAAAAAGGTCATTCACACAAAACGCCATCTGCGTATATATTTTGAGACTCATGCAATTGATATTGTGGCACTTCTGCTTCAGTTCAAAACGTGTTTATTCTTTCAGAAGCATGATCTACAGTCCTGTGAGTTACGCTCCATATTTAGAAGAATTAGACTAGATTTCAGAATTCACTTGTGACTCTGAAGCATTTGAAATGCCCATTTCCTGGGATGAGAAGTGTGTGTGTGTGTGTGTGTGTGTGTGTGTGTGTGTGTGTGTGTTCAGGCATGAGTGGGAGGATGTTGATCAAGAAGATCAAAGCAAACATCATCTGGTTTAGGTTCCATTCTACATGCTGAGAGCAACAGGGGCCTGATGGGGAGATAATTTGCTCTCAGCACTTCTGATCATATTAACTGAAGTAATCTTTCATAGGAGATGAAGAAAACAGATTTCTACACATATTCTGAGGAAGATAAATGTAAGTGCTCATATAAATGGCAAGATCTGTGTGCATGTGTGTGCAAGAGAGGTGGGGAATAAAGCTGGGAATGCATTGCTCTCCTTGAATTTTAGGTTTAAAAAGTTGGGCTAGGAAAGAAAAGAAAAAGAAGCAAATAAACAAACAAAAAACCACTTTCTCTATATATCCCTATGTCAAGATGTATGTCTGGCCTACAGGAAAAGGAACCCAAGTGTTGTTCACAGCTGCAGAGCCAGCTGCTCAGCACTCTGGGGCACAAAAGAAAGGCAAAATTTCCAAGATCTTGACAAGAGAGGAATTAAAACAACACATTCTTCTGCATTTTCTAAGTCAAATCAAATACAAGTTTTGCCAGGGTGGAAACATAGACTGCCCATTCCCGTACATAGGGAGGAAGCATGAAGAATTCAGGAGCTGTCCAAACCTGGCTCTAGTGGTCAAACCCATCTCTCACAACAAGAAGCAAAGATCACTATTTTGTATATCCTAGCTATAGGGCAAAGTCCTTCCTACCCTCTTACAATTAGGCAAATGATATGTTTTTTTTCTCTTTTGTTTTGTTTTGATTTGTGCTGGAGTTAAAACTTGACACTTCTGTATGCTAAGATACACAGGGGTTTTATTTCTTCTTTCCTTGTTTGTTTCCTCAAACACAGATCATTTTAGATCCTCGATGTTATTTCCATCTCCCAGGATGTCTTTCTCTGCCACAGAGGTATTGTTGGATTGGGAATAATTAAGTTTGGTTATTTATGGCTACTTTACAAGGAGCATGACTCATTGCATGGACATGGCTGCTGCTTCCTTCCAGATTATGCTTTTTCTATTTCTTTGGCATCACACCTCTGCTCAGAGTAGCTTTAAAGGCACTTTTCAATCTAAAGTGATTTATAGTTAAATGATAGTGTGTTGTCGGCACCATTAATAGACTTATAGAATGTAGACTTTGATTTTTGTGTTCTTTTCTATTTGAAAGGTTGGGAATGAACCTGTTTAAATGTATTTTAAATTTCAAAGCACATGTCCCTTGTACTTTTGTCACATGTATAACTCAAAATAGCAATAAGCAGACTTACTATATCATAGAGAAGTACTCTAAGTGTCCTTTAGTCCCCAAAATGTCTGTGTCATGTCTATCATATTGCAAAGATAAAGAGAATGTGCTGATCCTAGCCACAGTGGATGCATCTACAACAAAAATCCTGACCTACAGCTCAGAGAACATTGTTGAACAGAGAGTAGAAAGATTGTAAGAGCTAGAAGTCTGCTATGAGATTGTGTCTTCCAGCAATAACAAGGAAGGCCTCCATAATAATTCAACAACATGCGAGCCTGACCATAATTCAGTGTTGCTTCCTAGGCAGAATCAATAGACATGCTAACACTTAAGAAACACACCAAGAAAAAGAACTATAGGTAGCTAACAATTACTGAAATAGGGCAAATTAGCTTCTCCCAGAGATAAACCTCTAATTGGTTATCCAGTTCAAGAGTCTGCTACTAAATTGATAAATTAATAAATTTCGGGCCTCACTAAAAAGACTCAGAAAGTTGTATTTATAGCTTCATGAATTTGCATACATGGAATAATGATAAAATAACTGTCATTTTGAAATGGAGTTGGAGGTTTACGAAGAAATGGAAGAACAGGATGTGGGAAGACTGGAGAAAAAAAAGGATGGGCAGAAGTGATATAATTATATTTCAATTTTAATTTTTTAAATAAATACAAAGCAAATGAACCATAAATTTGTCCATTATATATATTATTTATCAATTTAATAAATACAATATCTTGGATTATTTATCTGGACATTTTCCAAAGCAAATCTCGAATACAATAGGCATTTTGGAAACACTTTCTATGTCAATTAGCATGTTCACAAAAAGAAACAAAGGTCATGTGACTGCTATGTTCCATGCCCCATCCCAAGCCCTACAAATTCCACAAACATCTCGGACCAATTTCTTATCAGCATCATGTAGACATGCTGGGTCGGGTTCTTAGGATCTTTTGGCAATTTAACAATTTTTCTCCATGGAAAAGTTGAAAATCATACACATCATTATTCCAAATTATCTTCAGAAAGTTTTCCGATCTATCTTACCTAAAGAAGCAGTTGATTATTTCAGCAGACTTGCCAGACCTACATAAATGCACTGACAACAACAATGCATTATGTGAACAATGCATTATTGTCATGGCAATCTACACGGCATCTTACTTTTAGTTTAGGCTTCATTCTTTACTTTTCAAATTTACCTCTTACTTGCAAACAAGTGAAAGGTGCGTTAAAATCCTGTCACATATTTTACTGGCTTACCCTATTATTTGAAAAAAAAACACAAGACAAGAAAATAATGAATATCTATCTATCTATCTATATCAAAATTGGTTTGCTGAATCATTAAGATCTCATTTTATGTATTCAAAAGATATCAAGCAAATGCATTCTTTGTAGACTAGAAAACAATCCCTGCACAATGTGATGACAGTTTTTCTACCGAAAACTAAGCAAATGCTCTTCTATAACTAATTTAATTTTTAATTTTGAAAATTTTGATCTAAGGTGATAACTAATTTAAATTGTAAACTGTACACATAAGAAAAAGATGCTAAAAGCACAAGTATTAATCTTAATTTGCATAATTCTGTCGACTAAAGGAACCAGCCACTGAGTAATCACACACCACCTGGCTGTGCAGAAATGAGACTGCTGGTATAAACGCGTATCCATCATTCACTGACTTGACAACAACTATCTTGGGTTTGCATCTAGGAATAAGGTTGGCTTAACTGTGTGTTAGGCAGGGAAGCAGAGTGAATTAAGACACTGGAGCTGTACCAGCATAGTGTGATTACAGTAAATTAGTGACATTTAAATGCTCTTTGCATACAGAACAATGCTGTAGTTCATAATATATACATGATGACTTTATCTCCCAAATTATCCCAGATTAAAACAGAAAGTGTGGAAACTATTTTTAAAATCTTTCTTTTTATGAATTTTTCAGTTCAGTGGGATGTGTCATCAATGAGATACTGACATTGCAAATAATTTTGAGGTTGAGAAGGAATGTTTCATTTAAAAAGTGAACTATGAGGTCAGGAATAAAGAGATGCTTAGAAACAATCCTTATACTTTAGATGGGATTTGTGCGGAAGCTGAGGCCATAGGATGTTCCTTCTCTTGGAAAGCTCCTCAAGTCAGTATCCAGTTCTTTTGCTTAGGTCCTACTTACAACATCCTCCTATTCAACATTGGACTCCAGTTACTTGAGCTCATATGTTTACTGAAGAGCCTTAGTGATTGAGGATTATAAACACCATATACTCAGTAGACACTTTCAGATATAATTTACTGTTTAACCCACTATTGGACCAACTATCACATCTTTATTGTTATGTAATCCATGAAGAATAAGTCATTAACATTATTTAGTATTAAATAATTAAAATTATATAAGGTAACATTAAAACTGTTGAATATTCTATTAAATGAATTTGAGGAAAGGTCCTTGAGGTAGATGACTTAGTGGGTAAAGGCACTTGTGTTTCAAGCCTGATGGACTGAGTTCAATCCCCTAAAACTATATACACGAGGAAAGAGAAAACAAATTTTATAAAAGTTGTCCTCAGATCTCTGTATATGTACAGTAGCATTTATGAACCCTATATCATATACATTACAAACACACATACATACGTACATGAAAATTAAATGATTATTTTAAAATTTAAAAAGAAAACAGATAAAAATCACATTTCTTATTAATTCTTCTATATTGGTTATTTTGTTGCAGTCATTAAGCAACATGACGAAAAGTGACTTATGAAGGAAAGCATTTATTTTGGCTGAGTTCATAGAGAGAGCCAATAATGTCACAGGAAGCATGGCACTAGGTGGCCAGAGCAGGAAGCTGAGAGATTACATTTCAACCAGTCACAGATAGCAAACAAGGTGAACTGTAGGCGGGGGAGCCTTTAAATTCTCAATGTCCATCCCTTGTGACTCACTTCCTTCTGCAAGGCTTCACCTCCTAGACATTTTATAAGCTCATCAAACGTCTGGGGACCAAGTGTTCACACATGAGCCTGTGTGAGACATTGTTCATTCAAATCACCACAATTAAGAAGGATCATTTATGAAAAAGAGTCTGTATTGCATATAAACAACTTGAAATAAAGACAGAGTAGGTTGTCTTCTATAAAACAAGGCAAAAATGAGTATGTGCTTTCTGCAACCACAAACTCTTAAATAGAAAGTAGGTTAGATACTATAAGGAAAAAGATTGTTTATTTAAATCAGCATTTTATCTATAATGTTCGGTACATCTGAATCTATAAAAGTGTCTTAAGAATTAAATGCATTCATAAAATATGGATTGCTTGGTCTCTGTAATCACTTCATGGTAGATACATTAGGCACAGTTACATGAATGGGTACACTGGCAATTCCATTATGTTACAGAAAGTTAGTGATTACATTTAAAAAACAAAGAATATAATTGGAAACAAGGGAAATGTTCATCCTAGTTATCACTAATATGATGACAAATTTACTGGCAAGTTTTCCATCATGTAAATGATGCAGTCCAATCAGACTAAACTCTTTAGTTGTTACTAAGCACACAATTTCATATTTAAGCAGTATTATTGGCTAAAAGCTTTCCATCTTACCATTTGTATTTGTCTAAGTATTGTTTTATATGTTTTCTATTCCTCAAGAAAGAGTAGAATCTGGCATTCATTTATTCAATGCAAGGATAAAAATTTATTAATTTCATTTAGTCTGTGGTCTACTTTTATGAATGATTATATTTCAACTCTGGAGGACATTGTCACTAGATGTATAGAAGTTATTCCTTTTTATAATTTTTATTGATTTTATTGAGCTATAAATTTTTTTCTGTTCCACTCCCTTCCTCTCCCCTCCCCTTCAACCCTCTCCCAAAGTCCCCATGCTCCCAATTTACTCAGGAGATCTTGTGTTTTCTAATTCCCATGGAGATTAGATCCATGTATATATCTATTAGGGTCCTCATTGTTGTCTAGATTTTCTGGGATTGTGAATTGTAGGCTGGTTTTCCTTACTTTATGTCTAAAAGCCACTTACTTTGAGCACATATGATGTTTGTCTTTCTGCGTCTAGGTTGCCTCACTTAATATAATGTTTTCCAGTTCCATCCATTTGCCTGAAAGTTTCAAGATATCATTATTTTTTTCTACAGTGTAGTACTATTCAACAAATGTATTAATATGTAGAAAATGAAAATAGATTCATATTTACTACTATGCACAAAACTCAAGTCCAAAATGGATCAGAGACCCCAACATAAAGCCAACCACACTGAACCTCATAGAAGAGAAAGTGGGAAGTACACTTAAATGCATTGGTACAGGAGACTACTTTCTAAATATAACCCCAGTAGCACAGACACTGGGAGAAACAATTAATAAATGGGACCTCCTAAAACTACGAAGTTTCTGTAAAGCAAAGAACACGGTCAACAAGACAAAATGGCAACCTAAGAAAGGGAAAAGATCTTCACATTAGACAGAGGTCTCATCTCCAAAATATACAATGAACTTGAGAAATTGGTCATCAAAAGAACAAATAATCTGATTTAAAAAAAATGGGGTATATACCTAAACAGAGAATCACAACAGAAGAATCTAAAGTGGCTTAAAGACATTTAAGGAAATGCTTAACATACTTAGCCATCAGAGAAATACAAATCAAAACAACTCTGAGATTTCATCTTACACCTGTAAGAATGGCCAAGATCAAAAACACTGATGACAACTTATTCTGGAAAGGATGTGAGGTAAAAGGAACACTCTTGCTGGTGGGAGTGCGATCTGGTACAGTTCCTTTGGATATCATTATGACAACTTCTCAGAAAATTAGGAAACAATCTTCCTCAAGACCCAGCAATACCACTTTTGGGTATATATCCGAAGGATGCTCAATCATACCACAAGGACATGTGCTCAACTATGTTCATAGCAGCATTGTTTGTCATAGCCAGAACTTGGAAGCAACCTAAATGCCCCTCGACTGAAGAATGGATAAGGAAATTGTGATTCATTTACACAAAGAAGTTATTTCTTAAGAAGTGACAGATGAGTAATTCCTAAGTAGATGCAATTCTTGTACATAGGTGACATTGGTAATATAAGGGGACAGTTTTTATTACAACTGAAAAGTGAATCTTTTCTGCTGGTATTTTGTGGGGAGTTATCAGGTGTATTGCTATACATACTTCAATACTCAGGGCAATATCCATACAAAAAGTTATGTGTTATGCAGAATATTGGCAGAGGTAAGGGTGAGGAACCTGGATTAAGTCTTTATCTTTAATTCAAATACCTAGAATTAGTAATATCTTCAGTGCAATGTTATATTCCATTAGTTATTTCATATCAAGTATTTATTATCAGAAAACTCTCTGAATAATATGTGAAGTTCATGGCAAAGACGATGAAATGAGTCAGAGTGATTCTTTGCTTATAAGTTAATAGTTATGTAATATTTTCTAAAAAAACAAGTAAATTAGATTTTAAATGATCTTACACACAGAATGTTTATATCTTTAAGGAAAGTTTTGCCATTTGTCCTAATCTGACCTTCCACACTGTATACATGAGCTGATGTTTCTTACTGTACCCAAGAAATGAGCACTGTTTCTATGTGTCAATTGAAGGTAACTTGTATTAAAATAAGAACGAGTCACATGCTGGTGATACTTTATTCATGACTGTACAATGCATTGTTGATAGTGAAAGAAAAAGGACCTAACTTATTTTGCTTCTAGCTTAATTTTTGAAAAACTATTTCTCCTTAGTATTTCACTCTTGTGCAAAACAGTATCAAAGCAACTAGAATAAGGAAAAAAAATAAACCAACTCATTTTGATTTTGGGGGAAACTGCTATTTTTAGTGGAGAAATAATTTTTAATTTTGTAACTTTTATTGGCATTTATTCATTGTAACACAGTAATGGACTTCATAAAGATATTTTCATATTTCCTCTACTTTTATCATATTTACCCTAGCACTTTCCTCTTTTTCCTTCTTTCCCTTCCTGTAGTGCCCTTTATTCTCCCCCTTGTTTAAAAAAGACAGTTCACTTCTTTCATGGTGTAAACATATGCTCAATTTTATGTGTCTTCATAAAATCTAGGGTTAACAAATGAAAGAAAATGTGTGATATTCATCTCTCTGAATCCAGGTTACATCATTTCCTATGACAATCTCCATTGCATCAATTTCTTTGCCAACAATATAATTGAAAACTTTTTATGACTGAACAAAACTCTACCATTACTCGCTATTGTAATTTTGCTCCAATAAACATGGATGTTTTTATATCTCTGTGGTATCCTGACTTAAAGCCTTTCATGTAAATACCCAAGAAATGCCTGTCTAGGTCTTATAGGAGATGTCTTTTCAGCTTTTTAGGCCCAATAGGCAGACTAATTTGCATTCTTAATAGCACTGTCTAAGAATTCCCTTTTTCTTCACCAGCAATTGATTTTATTTCTCATTAAGGAAACATTTTTGTGATACACATGCCCCCCCATGCTTGTGGAAAAATACAAGATGTGAACTGGAAAGAACAGTTTTAGAATGTGTTTGCCCTTTATTTTGTTCATCTTGTAACTTCAGTCCTACAAATAAAACCCTTAATAAATAAGCAAAACTATCATAAAATCATTTCACTCTAGAATGAAAGCTAATTGGTCTATATATTACCAGCATTAAAGCATAGAATCAGAAAGATTTCAAGCAGAAGATGGAATAAACTAACATAAAAATATTCAATACTATTCTGACTCGAATACTTTAGTCTGGTTTTACAGCATTATTTTAAGAATACTGAATTCTAGGAACTATGCAAACACATTTTAAAAATACCCAATTAGATGACTACTAAATTCAAGAAATTTATAATTATGAATTGTTTTGATTTAGCTTCATTATCATTTTATAACATCAGACTCAGAAATTAGAAAAGGAACTTTGGGATTGACTGTTGAATCTTAACAGCCCTTACCTACCTTTACCACAAGAACCTTCACCTCATCAACTTGCTTACTTCCAGATTTGTCTCATGGTGGTGGTGGGAGCGTAGAAGGGTGTGAGAGTTTAACAGTAATGGGATCCTTACTTAAGTTATACGCATTAATTTCTTTTTGCAACACAATGCTATTGCTTACTTAATGGACAACAGTATAAAGCAAGCATACTTTCTCAGGTGCTGGGAAACTCAAACCATTCACAAGATCCAGGTTATTGTAGCTATTGTAAGTATTTTTTTTTTTATTTAAGTGGGTTGGACTCAAACTCCCAGATTTCTCAGTCATGCCTCTTATAACAATGTTATATGCTTATAATGTTTCAATATCAATATATTTTCAAAAAATCATACTTTGATAAGACTGAATAAATGGAACATGATTTTTTTACTCTCCTGGTTAGAAAAGCAGAGGCTTAGAGATGGCAGTGATTTTCCACTCTGTAGATTGACTTTAAGCATAGAAGCAGAGGGGACTGGAGAGATGTTCTTATGTTTAATGTCAGCCCACTGCTCTTGCAGAGGACCCAAGGTCAGCTCCAGCAGTCCATAATGATCTATAACTTCAGTTCCAGCATGATATAACTTCCTCAATCACCTACATTCACATGTGTGCATGCACACGCACACACACACACACACATGCAGACACACCCACAAACAATTAAGAATAAAATGATGAACTTTTAAAAAGAGCACAGCACCTAATCAAGGCATCCCATATCGTTGAAGATCACCAGTGTTTTTCTTCTCCAGTTCGGGTGTAATAACTGACTAGTTAGATGCTTTTCATCAGTAAATGAGCAACGCATTAAGAGTACTTAGTGTGCTTTGAAATAGCTCAACAATTCTTATTCCCATATTCTTCTTTAACTTGAACTTTGAATACT
This sequence comes from Dicrostonyx torquatus, assembly GCA_028555095.1. NCBI lineage: Eukaryota > Metazoa > Chordata > Mammalia > Rodentia > Cricetidae > Dicrostonyx > Dicrostonyx torquatus. The sequence continues at coordinate 4,772,999 of JAQHUG010000033.1, read as the reverse complement.
CCCTCAGTAGTAACTCAATTGTTGAGCTATACACCAAGCAACTGGAAAAATGGTGAATTGCCTAGTCCTTGTTCACTGGTAGAAAACTTTACAAAAATATTTTAGGGACCTGTTTGCTCCTGTTTTATTTCTTGCATATCTCCTCTGGTTAGCAACATTACCCTCAAAAACAAAGCAACTTAATGGAAAAGAAGAAAGGCTTTGATGCCATAGCTGCAATAATGAATGTCTTAATGACCTTTCTGCTGCTGTGACCATGGCAATTGGAAAAGAAAGGGTTCATTTTGGGCTTATGGTTCCAGAGGCTTAAGAGCCCATTACAGTCATGAAGGGGAAACTTTGCAGCAAGTACCAAGCATGGTAGCGGGAACAGCTGAGAGCTTACATTTCCAACACCAGATATGAAGCAGAGAGGGCAAACTGAACAAGCCTTAAACTCTACAAAGCGGCCCCCCAGTGACATATTTCCTCCAGCAAGGGCACACCTCCTGAGCTTCCCCATACAGGACTACCACCTGGGAGTCAAACATTCAAATGCCAGTGACAATGAGGGATATCTCATTCAAGCTACTACAGTGAAAAGGGATCTTTTGGAATGCTTGTATCTGGGTAGCTCAGACATTAAATTTTCCCCCGTCTCTGCCCAGCACAATATGTTCTATAAATGGCAAAGCTAAAACATAGCTTTCCTCCAGGACAGCAAGAATAGAGAATGACAGCTGGCTCATGCTGTGTGGTTTGTGGTCTGCAGAGGTCTGTTGGCATCACTGGGGCTCCTCCTGGGCTAGATGAAGCTTGCCTTGTGTGTTGTATGTCTTTGTTGAATGTCATAGAACTACTATGTTATATGAACATGGCCCATGACTTCCCAGAGTGAAAGAATAAAATTAGTCTTGGGATTTGCATCTTATGTGTACTTAAAATCTTCTTCATGCACTGTGCAATTAAAAACAATTCCACATCTATTTGAAGAAAATTCTGCTACCTTATGAGTTACTGCAAAATAAATATCAAGAATACGTTAAGTTCTAAAAGGAAAAATAATGAGGTCTCTACCATGTAGGCCTACTCTTTATCTCACTGCAGCAGTAGGGAGAAAGAAAAGTGCTTACAATAAATTATGGAGCCCTTTGGATGAGCATTCTGATGTATGAGGCATGGCTATAAAGTCAGAAGACGGTTCTGCAGAAGCCTCACTTGAAAAACCCAGCCCCTTACTTTATAGTCTTATCATATCCAGCATTATGCAAATAATGCTATTGGAGCAGAACCACATTATAATATGAGTCATCATTGCATTACATGCATTTAGATATAATTCAGATCAAATTGTGCCAAGACATGACAATTAATAGATACAGCATGCATGCCATTATAGAGTCAGCACACAGGAACTAAGTATGCAAATAAATGACTTAGGAACGAGACAGTCTATCAAGGCTACAGTTAGGAAAGAGCCCTGCTCTCTCCTTTGCCTTCGCAAGTAGAGGTAAAAGAAATGAAGAGTAAAGGCAGAAAATTTAAAGAGTCCAAGAAGTCTTTACTTTTAAGAATATACTTTGTGGATACATGTGTGAAATAGGGGACTCCAGCTGCTGCAAACTGGTGGAGATATTATCAAACAGATCCATCATAGGTGAAGGAAATGTAGTGCTCCCCTCCCCCAGCTGTCAGGAAGCTGATAGATCACTGACGAATGCATATAAATCACAATGGCACCTCTCACGTGGAGAATAGTAATCATAACGATTTGTCCAACGTCCGTGATGAATTCCCATCACCCACTTTCCATGCCACCTCAACTTCTGCATTTCCTGTCCTGAATTATTATTATTTTTTGCCAGAGTATTATTTTGTAAAGGACAGTGATGTGAGAAGGTCTTCACCCTGAGCCACGATCTATTGTGTGTGCTTTCTCCTTTCATCGTGTTTTTTCTCCCCAGAATGCTTTTTTTCCCTCATCTAAACCTTTTGCTGAAAGCATGTCAGTCCTGAACAGATCAACAAGCAGGTCATGAATAGGAGTTAAAGCCAGGTGATCAAAAGGAGCTTTAGAAGTTGCTGAAAGAGTTGGGATCAAAGCAAGGACAGGTGAGTTTAAATGAAAGCCCACTTGAGAGAACTCTTGTAATGAACTCATCCCGCTTAAGGGGCAGAATAATAGAAGCAACTCCAATGACCAAAAGCATAAAGCATGGACCCTGGTAGGGTGATGGAAGTGAAGAGAGACTCCTCACATCTGGATTTGACAGTCAGAGGAAGTCAGAGGCCACTGCCTCTTGCGTTACATCCACCAAATAATGTAACTCTAAAATATCAGAGCCATCTGAGTTCAAGAGAGAGAGTTGTGGGTGTTCAAGGTGATGGTCCACAAAGAAGCCCTATGACTCAAAAGAACTATCTTTTAAGCCTGAGGGCACTTATATTCCAACTCTGACTCTGTTGGTCCATGTTGGCAGCAAGGTGTCTTCTCTCCTAGTGACTCTCCAATAAGGCTGTTCAATGAGAAGATAGAAGCCAGTGGAGATCAAGGCCACATTGTTTGCCAACGTTCCTCTCTTTCTTCTGGATTAATACCACTGTAGTCCGCACTTCTTTCATCGGGCACTGAGAACTCTTTAGAAATCTAGTACGTACTCAGCTGCATAAACTATGTTTGCCCAATTAATAATGTCCATTCTTCCTTGAGAGCAAGTCACATTGTGTGGCTCCATGAAGATCACTCTCAGAAGGATGTCATCCACTAGTCACCAAATCCAATAGCCTAGAGTATCTATCTTATCTATAGCTCCAAAGTTTTTACCACATATCCTTAATGCCCTTGTTTCTCCCTGACTCTTTTTACACTTCTCAATTTCCATTCTTGTCTCCTCTTCCTCTGTCCAACTGCATACGGTTGTACTTTTCTTCTTTTCAGACCTCATGGAGTATATTAATATTTTAATATTCTTTTGACTTTGTTAGTATTGAGGCGTTCACTATACTTCTACTTATTGGAATCTAAAACAAGGCCATCAGCTGCTTCAAGCTGATATCTGAAGACACCTCAATATTAAGCGTCTGAGCTGAAGCTTACATTCTGCTCCCCTCTCCTTCTAAATTGTGAGATTTCAGTTAACAGATTCATCTCTGACCCTAATTTCATAGGCATGTAGTTATCTTTGCTTGGTGGTTCTTTGCCTTATCACATGAAATGTTATTTAATACTTTTGTTCCTAACACTGACCTCTGCCTTCCATTTTCCCTTTTAATATTGACGAGAATTATCCCTTCCCACTTTTCTAACACCACTGCAGAGCTCTTACGGATGTCATTCTAGCCTAGGACATAACATCCTCAACTCACAACTGCTGTGTCCATCTTTTCTAAACAAGGACATATGTAAGGTTGACCATATAGTCCCCTTGTTTCAATATTTCTCACCCTTTTTATCTATTAATATTAAAATAACTCACCCAAACATAAATCTGTCTGTCCCATTAGCCTGAGTCCTTAGCATTATACTCCTGACTTGATTTGAGCTTTTTTTATTAGTTATTTATGTTAAGGTTTAGGTACATGAGTACTATATTCTCTATCATTTATTTCCCCCATTTCTCCTCTTCACCTTTCATTGTGATGCTCCTAGATAATCCCTTTTAATTTTATGACTGCTTTTTATGGGTTTTTGTATGTACATATACACATACACAGAGACACAGAGACACACATAGACACACACATAGATACACACAGACACACAGAGAGACACACAGACACACAGAGATACACACAGAGACAGAGACACACAGAGAGACACACAGACACAGACACATACACACACACCACCCCTTACTGTGTCCAGTTAGCATTGCCTTTATCTGCATGTATTTCAGTCTGGCCCTGAGAACTGGAACTTTTTCCTTTATTCAGGCTCCAGTCACACAGTTCCTAAAGCTGTTTGTTCATTTTCTGTGAAGGATTTGCTACGTTCTTCCACAAGTCCTGCTTACTGTACAAAATCCATTTTAGGCATTCTCTTCCTTGTGAAGCACCGCCCCTTCATTAACCATATCTAGCTTATGCTAGCATTTTCGTTCTTTGGAACTTTCTGTTTGTTTGCCATTCATCACGATTTTAATATGTTAACACCCTTTCTCCTCATTCCTTTGTATCTCTATCACCTGACAAAATGTCTGCAAAAGAGGTCACTGGACAATTATTCAATGGGTGGATAAATATATCGAGAATCTTTCACCTCTTATCTTACATTCTTGGGGATACTCTTTTCCTGATACAATCTTGAACATGGAAGAAGCTTACTATTCCAGGTGATTTTAAAGGTGTGTATACAGTGATGACACATTCTAAAATCAAAATTCATGCCTCATTTCCCTTTATACACTGTTAGAATTTTGTCTACTTATGTTTGCTTCAATAAATAAAAACTGATGATACTTTTTTTCTATGATGCATAAATGATACACAACAATAGTTTCACTAAGATAAGTGGGTTTTATTTTGTTTTGGTTTTAGAGACTGGATCTGACTATGTGCCTTAGACTGGCTTCAAACTCATGATCTACTTGCCTCTGTCTCCCAACTGCTGGGATTTATTGCCTTGTGTTACCATGCATAGTATGTTAGTAGGTTCAAAAGTGCTTAGTGAGGACTTTGGAATGCAAAGAATTGCCTAAAGTATAGTCGAGAATGAAACCATGTTTTCAAACCCACCCATCCCTGACTTTGAGTTAGATAGACTTTTCTAGGAACCTTGATGCTTCTTTCCACTGTCTCTTATCCTAATGGACTCTTTTTAAGGCTTCAAGTGAATATGTTTTAACACACCTTTAAATGTCCTTTCAGGACTCAAAAGCTAAAAGGACTTCTCAGGACTAAACACCTTTCACAACAAAAAGCCTACCGTTTGAGTTTATGGGGCCTTTAAGACTGGGTTTTAAGCACCTTTTTTCCCTGCTCATCTTTAGTGAAATAGGTTAATTTGTTCTCATACAACATATGAAATTTTTCTTCCATCACTTCATTTCACTGTGAAGTTAGCAATTATTTATAAAGCAACCTGAACTATCTGGTTGTCGTCTGAATCTGCAGTCAGGATTGACCAACACTTCCTGGAACCTAGACTGAGATTCACTTTATGTATCTGACTAGGCTAACCAGTCCCCAGATACTTGGTTGCATATTATTCCAGGGATCTGTGAGTATATTTCTGGATGAGGTGAAGGTGTGAATTGGTGAACTAAGGTAGATTGTTCTCTACAGTATAGATGAGCCTTTTCCAATCTGTCTACAGTCACAACGGAGTTGAGGGGGGGGCAATGATTTCTCTGTCTTTGAACTTACAAGAGATTGATTTTTTTGCTTTCCACTTTGGACTTGTGCCAGAATTTATACTTTGACTTTTCTGGACTTCAAGATTTCAGAGTTTTTTGCTCAAGTTCTAGTTTGCTGGTTATGGATGGTGAGGCTTCTTAGATTCCATAGTCATATGACAATGTGTCATGCCAGCAAGCAATTGCAAAAGTAATTTGTAAACTATTTCTTGTATGTACTGTTGCTCATGTTTTTAGTTTTTCAGCCAAATGCAGAAGTTAAAACGGAAAACATACTCACATGTCCTTTTCTTGTAATTTTTCCTGTACAAAAGCAAGTTCCCTTTGGGCAGCTCTCTTGGCCTTAGTTTAATGGTTTATTAAACATAGTAGTGGCCATTCAATCACTTCAATGACTTAACCATGATCTTGTCTCCTTCAGGCCTTCAACCACTGTAAGGGAGTCCCGTACTCAAACGGGAGATTACTTCATAAAGTAAGCCTGCCACTCTATAGCACACAGAAACAAACAGCCATACTAAGAGTCCCCAGATGGCTCAACCTTAGTTATATGTTTTATTACCCATAAGAAAATCCATGCAACCAGCACCGTAACAAAAAGTCATACTGCCACATACCATATAGGTAGAGTTCTCCTGTGGATGCACCACTAAAAGATGCTGAACCACACTTTCATGCCTTGCTACACAAAACCAGCTACGTCTAATTGTTCCCACCAAACTCATCCTTGGTTCTTTCATATCCTCATCATCAACAATAGTTCTATCAAATTCCAAGTGAGTGAACCAATGATTTTCAATGGAATTACTTGCAGATCCTTTCTGAGGTGTTACTTATAGAAGTATGGTGAGCCCAAAGGAATTGCATCATTGTGAAGCTCCAGTGCATCCTTGATGAGTATCTCATGGAATTGCACCATGGAGACTCCTATATTTTTCTTGTTGAAGGGCGTAACTAACACTGCTCATCAAAATATGTCCCAATGATACCATTCCTTGTTTAGGATGGGCATAGACACATGCTTTTAATTTCAATGTTTGGGAGGTAGAAACAAGCTTATCTCTTTGAGTTTGAAACCAGCCTGATCTAAACAATAAGTTCCAGGTTAGCTAGGGCTACATAGTGAGGCCCTGCTTTAAAAAGAAGAAATAAATGACCTAAGATATAAATTTTAGGAATGCTGACAAATAAAGATTTAGTCAAAATTAGAGTATCTAGCTTCTTACTTCTATTAGTTATTCTATTTATTCTGTCGCTAGATAATATGTTTTCTCTTAAGGAGCTGCAGTTGATTTTTTTCTCCATCACTGAGTTTTAGAGAGACCTCTATCCCTTTACCCTTAGAACTCAGTGTGACTACTTTCCATAAAAATCTAGTCTCTAAGTTTCAAACCCTCTTGGCTGTTTTCTTCTAATTATCATCTCTTAGCAACAAAATGGTCAGAGGAACATAAAGCAAGATCAAAAGATACATATTCAATGTAAAACAGCTCATCCTATTAGCCCCAAGCTACAAATAGTGCAGAACAGTCTCTATTGTATAGTAAAGGATGTTTCTGGGAGCCTGATGTTGTTAGATGAAAATCTGCTTAAGGCTATGCTAAAAAAACAACATCCAGCAAGCCAATAACAAAAGCAGAACAGACATTCATTTTATGTTCTTCTCAGGGCTCACAGTCTTTGTCCATGTAGAGAAAATCTAATATTATGCCAAGATGCTCAGAGGAGATTAACAACTTTTCATTAGATACTAACTCCTTCTATCATATTATTTTATCCCTTAAACACTGGTTTTTAAATAACACAAAGGAGCTAAGTAGGACAAAGATATTATATAGATAACAGTATGTTTATTCTAGCGTGACCCTTTGCAAATCACCCACGAGTGAACTCTCCCACATTTCACGAAAATGGGAAAATGGAATTAACTCTATTACATTATTCCAAAGCCTGTAGTGCTAGTATCTGTGCCAAAATCTCTTTTTTTTAAAAGTTCTCATAGCAATACACTTCTCATTCAATGTCAGATGAAAAGGGAAGGAAAAATACGTTTGAGTCATCTCAAACTTATCCAACACTCTACTTTTGCTTGCCATCCTCCTAAAATCTACATTCAGTCACAATGGAATTACAGCATTAGAGTGGGATCGCGGCCAGGGCTATGCCAGGTATGCTCATAGCAGAAGCCAACATTATGAACAGGGCATAAATGTGCTTGGCCATCAGCACAGCGTAGCATGGAGGAGCCAGCTATATACTAACCGCCTTTTGGAATTTTGACTGGTGTGTGAGATACTTAGTTTGATGAAGGAATTTGTAAGGCTTGTAAGATGGCTTTTTTTTTAACCTCTGACTTAGAAAAAAAAAATAAAACAGAATTGGACCACAGCTGGTGATAAGCAGTCCAGGATAAAAGAACAAGTATTGCCAGCCAATCCTTTGAGAAGGTTCCAGCCACAGCAGATCGTGATGCAGAGGACTGACTGTTACAAAGACCTCCCAGGCCCCCGTGCAGTCTGTTCACTGCCAGGCACCATCACTGTCAATAACACAGTTTTGTACTCAGCTACAGAACACTGGCTCTAAACTGCTCTGTAGCACACAAGCACTGCCATTTGGAAGTGGGAGCACAGGTAACTAAGGACTTTTCTTTTGATCAATAGGAAGTTTTATCCCCATTGACAGATGCCTGACAGGAGCTACTTCTTAACACATATGGATTTGTGGATTTCCACTGACACATAAATTAATTCTTCATTTTCATCAGTGCTTATAGAATGTTTCAAAGGTCTGTTCAGAATCACTTAATAAATAGTGATTTTAAATTATCCCTCTTTGAGGACCCCCAAATCTCTGCTGATATCCTTTGTAATTTTACCAGGGTTGTTTTTCCTGGTTGTCCCTCCCTTCTTCATCTGTTAACTCTCAATTTTGTAATACGTCGAGAAAAAAAATTGGTTCATTTTATAGCATACATTCGAAGGCTGCTCTTTTTCTGTTTCATTAATCCTGCTAATTTATCAATTAATTCAGTTAATGACATCCTCTCCCTTTACACTGCTCCTCTGATAAGAGTTTCCTAAGGAAAGCATGGTATGGGTTGGCTGTTTTACAAAGTGTTTCCAGCAGAGTTACAGTAGTCCCTCTAATGGACATTGGCACAAAATCAAGGGGACTCTAGCTGCACATGAAAGTCGCTGTGCCTCAGCTCTCTGGGCTGAATTAACAGAAGTAGAGGTGTAGAGATGCACAGGAATGTTCAGATAGGACGAGACATCCCCCTCTCCATGATGTGGATGATAATTACTCAGTGGGATTTACCTGGATATAAGCCATGTGCTCTTAGTGAGGACTGCCTTCTTTTGGGGTAAGACTTAACTGAATAATTGAATCAAGTTACATCCTACCTAGAACACCGAGTAGCTGTGGCAGAGAAATTGGTGTTCTTTTAAAAACACAAACAAACAAGAGCCACTTTTGACTAGAACAGTCAAGCTCAATAGGAAGTGTGGATCTTGGTGACCTAGTTGTCTAGAACCTACTATGTCTTCAATCATAGCATGCAGTCATGCCTAACCTGATGGGAACACAAGTATGGTGGTGGCTAGGGTGGGGGAGAACAGATTAAGCTAGGCTACACAGGCAGCACACAGGATGAGTGGCTGCATATATTGTCAGTATACATAGCTAGCTCACACTTCCTACCCCTGGGGCTCAGAGGGGTGTGTAGACGGGCAATATCTTTCTCATTACTGTAACAAGAGAACTAAAAAAGATACGTAGGAGTCAGAAAGATTCAGTATGAAGACCATTGGTTTAACAACTAAATGTTACAATCTGAATAATTTGTATGCCTTTGTAGATGGCTTTTAAGACCTATGATTCAACCTTAACCTAAAGATTTTTGTTGCAAAGGAACCAGATTAGGACATTTGTAACGAGGGAGGCAGGGTCTGGTAGAAGCCTAAAGGGAGAGTTAAGATCTCCTGAGAATTTGCAGTAATTAATCAAAGAAGGACGGAAAAGTATGCTATAGAAAGAGAACAATTAGGGGAATTAATGACCTGTCTCCTCAGGGGAAGTTCTCAAATCCCTGGGTACCTATAGCCTTTTAGCCTTTTAGCCTTGACATATGAAACGAGTCTCAATATTATTGATGTATTTCTAAACTTTTCTGTGGTTCTGAGGGAGTTCCTTTAAGTGCCAGTGATTTCAAACTTCTGAAAATCTAGAATCCATTTTCCCCTAATATAGTCAAATGAATAGAGGAACTGAAGTGTTGCATCATGAAGACATGTCAGAGTCTTTGAAATTGTGATACAATATGGTCAGCTTTGATGGTCACTTGGAGAAGAGTGCAATGGAGTTCAAAAAACAAAATCACAAAAATAAAAAGTCCCTCCAAATACGTTAAGTAAGTTTACAATTTTCAGCTGAGCCGCTCTCATGGCTACTAATATGTAAAGACAGCAGGAGCAGAGAAGAATATAGAGCAAAGAGAAAAAGCTGGATAGACAAATTCATTCAAAGACTGAGAGAGAGAGAGAGAGAGAGAGAGGGAGGGAGAGAGAGATTGAAGAACAGATATTAGGGAATCAGATTTTTTTTAAAAAGATGATACAAAATGCAAAGACCTCTAATGAATATCCAGAATGTTTTGTACAATAGAAGAGCAGGGTGCTCACATCAAAAATCAAGCTGCCTCCCTTCACCCAAGACAACGCTTCGTCCCACCCTCTAGGTGGGAAATTTACCACTATTTTATTTATTTCCATCATAAAACATTACATCTGCTTCAAGATATTGACTAAAATATGGACAAACTCCATTATAGTATTAATAATGTTTTTTAATGGTGATTCCTATTTAAACCCATACTCATAGTCATACAGACTTTATTGGAAATATATCAGCATTGAAATTCATGTGCTTCTGAACTTTGCTTTTAAAGTCACTATATTTAAGGAATACTATAATTATAGAATAGTATAAGTTCTATCTCACCAATTAACTTTTTCCTCTTAAAGGTATCCCCACAAAAATAGCAGTTTATAACAATCCATCTGAATGTCTGCTTAGTGTGCCATGAATTAGGTTATACATCCATATCTACATCTAGTCAAACAGTTGAAAAGTTCTCTGCTGATTCTCTCCTTATCATGATTCTGAACTCATAACTGGCTCAAAAACAATATTCACTGCTTGGCTATGTTCCCAAGTTACACTTCTAACCTCTGTGCAAGGAATCAGAATGGATGGAATTTAACAGGTAAGCAGAGATAAAAGAAGTTCAAATGTGGGCAACAGAGCATATCAGGACAACCCCAGTATCCTCCCATAGCAGAACAAGCCCATTACTACCTTTGTTCCAAGCTTTCCTGCCTCTTAGCTTCCCAGACTCCCTCCCCTCCTTTTCTTTGAAGCATCGCTTAGTGCTGAACACTCTTTTTTATTGCCGTGGCCTCGATATTGCCATTTGTATAGATGTCTGGAGCCCTTTGTTTTTTAACACTGTGTATCACTAAATCCTCTGTGCCAGGTTACTTTTGGGAAGCATGGACTGGGAGTGATGCCCAGAACAGTCCAGGGCAGTGCCTTTGTAAGAAACAAGAGAGAAAAGGAAAAATTAATTCCTTTTGAGCAAGGGTTTCTTCATTATATTATCTCTTATTTCATAAAATATATGCATTCCAGAAAAGCACTTTTTTCTGGTGCCTTAGGGATTGCTATTAGAAAATCAGAGATCCTTGGGTGTAATAAAATCCCGAGATGTAATAAAACCAGACACTTAAAGCAAGCAATAGTACCACTCTTTAAACTCGCATAGTTAAGAGAAATAGTAACTTTGCTTTTATAAAACACTAAAAATAATTCTCTTAACATTTATAATCTTGCGATACCCACCAAATAAATCACACCATGAAAAACCTGAAAGTGGACCCCTTGGGTAGACTTTAGACCGTAATAAGTTTGCCTACAGTGTGGATCATTCCTCTGTGTGGATCATAAAGTTGGGAGATGTGCCTTCCTTGTCTGCTCAGTTTAGTTATTATATCAGCAGGATGCAGAGTCCCCTACGTTTTATTATGTTTTCATTTTATTTTATGCCACTGGGTTAACAGTCAAGTGTCTCAGCTCACAGTATCTGGGATAACTTGCAAATGTAGATGCTTTTCAATAGTATTTTATGAACTGGAAGGAACTGTTTTGCTTATTATTCATCTCTTTGTAGCTGTTTGAAAGTTTTGTAGGTTTTGGAAAACACTTTATATGGAATTTTTTAATCTAGCTCAGACATAAAATGATGAAGCATATAGTAAATGTGCCTTGCATTTGGGGACTATGGTGGCTTCCTAGAACAAGCTAATACCTTCAGATTGAATGCATAACATTAGTGTGTTTATTTTCCCAAAGCCCAGTTTTTATTGGGTGCCTTCCACTCCAGACATCGCTAAAATAGTTTTATATGAGTTACCAGATTTCCTTTACGTAGTACCGATGTAAGGGAAGGTTCTCTGACAACCGCTCTTTTTCAGGAGAGTGAAGCAAGTAGAGAGAGTACCACATTGTTTCTCAGCCTCCCTGTTACTGACTGTGACTTCCACATTTTTACACATGCCTCGTGAGTTTCACTCATGCACCTGTGTAGAGCTTTCAAAACTGTTTTATGCCGTCCTCTCTGTTTTCCCTCATGCTTGTTCATTTTAGAGGAAGCAGGCTCCTTTAATGGAAGTTGGAGTAAAGTCCGTGGGGAACAAAATTCCAGGTGTGTTGATTCTTCATCAGAAAGTTCTTCAGGGCTAGAGTCGTCAGCTGAGCCTTGGTCTTCCTCATCCTCTACCCACCCCAGACTCACCTATCAGGAGGAATTGGTGAGTACTCATTGGGTTTCATAGCAAGGAAACTAGGAAATAGTTTTATTTGAGTCATACAATCAGAACTCAAATAAAACTGTCACTTCAGTTTAACTTTTTATTTATTTATTTTTACATTACAGTCAACTTCAACACTTCATCAATTATAATACTTGTATTTTCAGCACTAACAATGGATTTATTGTCCAGAGAATCAATCATGCAGAATAGTTTTTATTTTTATGTGCTTTCAAATATCCTGGCTACCTCTTAAAATACAGGTTCTTATTCGTATCTCTGGCGGTTGAGACTGCTGATCAGACTTTAAATTTTTTTTCACATAGTATAATAAACCTAAAGTTACATGCTTTTTGCTACAGTTTTGCATGTGGAAATATGTAATACAAGTATTTATCCTTATCTGTTGTTTTATGTAAAAGTTATTTTTTCGTTTCACATACCAACCACCATTCTCTTCCCTCCCCTCCTCCTGCTCTCCCCTCTTCCCCTCACCCAACCCCTTACCCACTCCTTAGAGAGGGTAAGGCCTCCGGTGGGGAGGCAAAAAGTCTGGCATATCAATTTGAGGTAGGACCAAGTCCCTCCTCCTTGTATTGAGGCTGAACAAGATATACCTCTATGAGGAATTGGCTCCAAAATGCCAGCTCATGCACTGGTGATAAATCCTGGCACCACTGCCAGTAGCCCCACAGACTGCTCAAGTCACAGAACTGTTCCCCACATTCATAAGGCCTAGTTAGGTCCCATGCAGGTTTCCCAGCTATCAGTTCAAAGTCAGTGAGCTTCCACTAGCTCAGCTCAGCTGTCTCTGTGGGTTTCCCCATCATAATCTTGACCCCTTTGCTCATATAATTTCTCCTCCCTCTCTTTGACTGGACTGCAGGAGCTTGACCCAGTGCTTAGCTGTGGATCACTGCATCTGCTTTCATCAGTAACTGGATGAAGGTTCTCTGGCGACAATTCGGGTAGTTATCAATCTGATTATAGGGAAAGGCCAGTGCAGGCACCCTCTTCATTATTGCTAGAAGTCTTAGCTGGGGTCATCCTTATAGATGCCTGGGAGTTTCCCTAGCACCAGCTTCCCCCCCTAACCCTATAATGGTGCCCTATATCAAGATATCTCTTTCCTTGCTGTCTCTACTGCTTCCTCAACTCAATCATTATGTTCCTTCATGTTTTCCACCCCTTACCCTCCCTCTCTTTACACTGAGACCATAGACTTAGAAATATTTAGTCAGGTATCTATAGAAAAGTATTTTCTTGTGTTGCAAAATGCCATTTCATATTGCATTTTTATTTTAAAGTACTGTTTGCATAAAAATATCAAAATCAGGTGTGGATGGCTAAAGATTGAGTTGTTTCAGAGAAGAAAAGGACTAGGTCTTCAGGGTAATTCAACATTAAGATATGGGATGAAATGTTAGTCTACAACCAGTTATAAAAAATACCCACAAATTTGTATGTGTGTTCCATTGTGCTAGTTTGAACAAGAATGACCTCGCCACCCCCATAGGCTCATGTATTGAACCTTTGGTCCCTTGTTGGTAAAACTGGGGGAAGATTCAGAGGCATGGCCTTGTTGAAGGAGGTGTGGTATTGTTGGAGGAGGTGTGTCACTAGGGGTGGGTTTGAGATTTCAAAATCCCATACCAGGTCTAGTCCCTGTCTCTGTCATCTCTCTGGCTCTGTTTATCTAGCTCTTGCTCACTGTCACTCTGTCTCCAGCAGCTTCCTGATGAGATGTAAGCTGTCAACTACTGGTCCAGTGTGATGCCTGCCTGCCTGTTGTCATGATGGTCATGGACTCACCTGCTGAAATGTAAGTAACCCTTAGTTGAGTGCTTCCTTTTATAAATAGCTTAGGTCATGATGCCTCTTCACAGGCATAGAAGAGTAATTTAGACAGATAGAGGGAATTGGATCGGTTTAATTGTTAAAAAAAGAAAAAGAAAAAAAAATTTCCTTAAAAGAAATAGTTAATCATGATGATTTCATACAGAACAATTACCAATTTTATCAAATATATATTTCTATTTTATTGCCTTATGGTATTTGATGTTAAAGTAAAGATTTATGAAAAAGCTTTGAAGTCACTAAAGTATCAAAAATATATTTAAATCATTCATATAATGTATGAATTGAGTATAATAATAATTATAATAGTTTATATGTACATGTACTTTGATAATACCCACCCAACACCGATCGCCTTCTTTTATTTCTACTTTCTCTTCCCAGATCTTTTCTTCCCTACTAGTCTTTTTGCTCTGATTCTCCACCTATTAGAATAAACACGTGATGATTGTTTGGTCTCTTTTATTTTGTATAACATGCTCACCTCTGGTTCCACTCATTTTCTGCATTGTTCTGCTTTGTAATTGAAAAAAACAAACTCATTGTGTATACATGGGTATTTCTTTATCCGTTCATTCACTGAAGAACAATTAAGCTCATTATATGCCTTAGCTATTGTGAATAATGATACAAAAACATGAGTATGCGGGTATGGATATGCTGACTTACATTTGTCTGTGTGTCTACCCAGGTGTGGTGCACTTGAATCAAAAGGGACTTCCTTTCTTTCTTTCTTGCCTGCCTGCCTGCCCTCCCTCCCTCCCTCCCTCCCTCCCTCCCTCCCTCCTTCCTTCCTTCCTTCCTTCCTTCTTTCTTCCTTTAGAAAATGCTGATTTCCATGATGACTACACTAACTAACCAACATATAAGGTCCCTATTCTCTGCATAGACATTAGCTTGTTTTTCTTTTCCTTGATAATATCTATTCTGACTGGAGAGAGATATAATCTTAATCATATTTTAATTCTTATATCTAGTTTTTTATATATTCTGTTAAATCATAAGATTACCTATGTACCATCCCTAAATGGGAGGTCTATATCAAATCCCTTGCTTCTGGGCTCAGGGAACCCCTCAGGAGAGGAGGGAGAAAGGGTATAAAATCCAGAGGGAATGGAAAACACCAGGAGAAAAAGGTCTTCTAAATCAACATGAGCCAAGCTCATATGAACTCACAAGACTGAGGGAGCACGTATAGGGTCTGCACAGATCTGCACCCAGGTCCTCCGAATATATATTATGGCTTTGAATTTAATGTTTTCATGATATTCCTGAGTGTGCCAATGAGTGAGTTTTTAATTCTTGTGCCTTCTCTTATACTATTTCCTTCCATTGATTTGTATTGTTCAACTCCAATATATTGGTTTCTGTTATATCATATTCTGTAATATTATAATACAATTCCTTAGACACTTGTTTATTTTCTAATGAGGGAGAGAAAGGTTGTGGATCCTGATGGGGGTAGTGGTGAGGAATTGGGAGGAGAAAAGAAGGAGAAACTATTATGAGTACATATTATGTGAGAAAAATCTCTATTTTACAATAAAAGGGAAAAGGATCATCTGTACAGAAATGGCTAGCTCAAAGAAGCATTACATGATGATATGCATGCATGCAAGTATTTATATAAACTATACACTCTTATTTATACCAAGCTTTTTAAAGATGGTTTAATTATGCATGTAATTAATATTTATTAAAAGACGCAAAGAAATCAAGGAAATGGAAAATCATCATAAGGATAAAATGGAACAAATATTGAGATTAGTATATAAAATATATGGCGTGATTTCTACAGCTAATGGCAAGGATTTTATAAATATAGCTCTGAGCAGTCAGCATAGAGATAAAGACATACTCATTTACATAAGTCACTAAGGCTAAGAAGACAATTTCTTCAGTTTACAAAAAGAAGCCATACAATGTTCCATATGATGTTTTCAAGGACAATCTTACAGTAATAGTCTTATCAGGCAATTCAGATAATGTAAATTTATTCAGCCACAAATGTAGCTGCTGCTGATGGAGAGATAAAAAGACATACATTTTCTCAGTGAGCTCAGAGTGCTACGGATAGACATATGCTGTTAAAGAATTTCAAAGAAGATGGATTAAGACAATAATATAAGGAATGTTGAGGGGATCAAATGTGGAAGAAGTCATGCAGTCAGAGGCAAATGAAGGGGTGGGGCACAGGCTGCTCTTTGAACTGGAAGTAAAACTGTGACTGACCAAGAATTTTGTACTGTTTAGAAATAATACACATCTCAGTCTCAGTGTGCTGTGCTTTGTGACTTATAGGAGGGGGAAAAAGGAGAAATCAGAGGAAGGAAGGAAAAGAAGAGAAAGAGAGAAGAAGGAAGGGAGGGCAGGAGGGCAGGAGAACAGGACGGAGGACTAGGAAGTTCTCACAGCTGTGTGGCACCCAGTTTCTAAAATGAGGGATGAAGATGAGTCATAGCAGCATCATAGGAGCTCTGCCACTCTTTCCTCATAGCAGGCAGTAGAGCAGTGGTTCTCAACCTTCCTAATGCTGCCACCCTGTAATACAGTTCCTCATAACTGTAATTTTGCTACTGCAAAAATCATAATGTAAATATCTGTGTCTTCTTAGGTGACACTTGTGAAGGAGTCATGACTCAAAGGTTGAGACCACTGCATTAGAGAAACAAGCTTCAGATCCTGAGGTGAGGACAGCCTATAAAGCAAAGCTCCCAGAAGCCTAGTCCCAGGTTTTAAAGGGCAATGCATATGCTTTGGTTCCTAGATATCTTTGGTAATATAACTAATACTGTTTATCTTCTGAATACAAAGTTCTAACATATATACATGTGCAAAATGTGAACTTGCGTTAAGCAGTTTATGAATATTACAGAACTTTAAAACTCCTCCATAAACCCCGACTAAAACAAACAAAATATGTATAATAAATGCATTAAGTCATCACCATAAACCACGGCTGGGAGCCATTTAGATATTCTTGCTAAGGCCCTTTAATTCTATGCTCCACAAGTGACCTTGTGATCATAGAATCTCTATAGTTTCCGGTGGAAAGACAGATATTATAAACCCCATTTTTGGAACCCCAGGATACGAACAATCTACCAGGGCAGTACACTAAACTAGAATTGAATAGATCACAATATCTCCACATTTTTTTAAACATTAATCACATTCGATTTGTGTGCATTCTTCTCATTACTTGACCTCTGTGGCATTTCCATGGACCTTTTAACCCAATAATACTTGCCTACTACAAGACCTCAAGCTAGAATCTGAAATAGTACAATGCTGCTCAGTATTGAAGTCTCAGTGCACACAAAACAAGCATAGATTAATGTAAAAATGCTGGAGCTTGCTGTGAGTTCGCAACTTTCCAGATCCTCCAAAAACAGCCAACCATGAACCTTTCAGGTCAAGAAAATGTGCTTATTCCTGCGCTGGCTCCTAGAGGTTTGTGTTTTGGGGTTTGTTTTGTTTTGTGTTATGTTTTTTGTTTGTTTGCTTGTTTTCTGAGGCAAGACTCCTCTGTGTAACAATCCTGGCTATCCTGGAACTCACTCTGTAGACGAGGCTGGCCTCAAACTCACTGAGATCTGCCTCCCAAGTACTGGGATTAAAGGCATGTGCCACCACCACCTGTCTTCCTAAAGAGGTTTTAAAAGAAATAATTTTTTTCCACATTTGGGGAAAAACAAAACTTGGCAAAGGCTTTTCATCTACCACAGAACTCTGCAGAACTTAAAAATCTATAGCTCACATTTAGTTAGATGTCATAGGCATGATTCTTTAGGCAGTATAATTACCAACAAAATGCATTGAAGCCCATCATAAGGATGACAAAACTGCAGCAAGATAGGATAAGCCATTCACTTACAATGACACAACTAACAAGAGTTAAAGAAAAGGTTGACGGACTAGCTGTAGAGACCGCACTTCTCAGTGCCTCATTCTGCTCTTTCCCAGATGCAGTCTGCAAACAGAAGTAGGGCACCAAAATACTAGAAATAAGACAAATGTGGGTGCAACTATGAAAAGAGGACAGATAACATTGCATTCAATAAAATATTATTCCATCATTGAAATGTGGATTGTAAAAATAAATTTAGTGAGCTGGTAAAATATTCAAAATATATTGCTGAATAAAATACCATATACACACCAGTAAAACCTACATACACAGAGAATTACGCACATACACACAAATAAAGGCTATACATCTGAATGTTAATGATCCCAGTAATTACCAAGTACTGTTTAAGGAGGTACTTTGCATCTCTTTTCTCAGCACTCCTCTGATCTTTACACAGCTGCTTCCCTTTCTTTTCCAGATCTCAGTCTAAATGTCACCTATCAAGGTCCTTCCTGACCTCCTGCCTGAAAAAGACAGCAACTCTTTTCATGTTTTTATATGGTGCTTATCACACCTCAGTATTTATCATCATTATCATTTGTGAGTACATTTCATGGGTGCTTTTAATTTTCTGTCATCTTCTTGGCATATGAGCTTGCTGATTGTGAAGATTCTGTCTAATATGGTGTATCTCATCCTCAGGACAGAATGTTGCATAGCCAACACCTAAATATTTCCTGAGTAAAAGGTGTAGATGCACGATAAATGAGTACATATCTCTATGATGTAACATCCATGTAAAACTTGTGGTTTCACACAGTGAGTCTCAAACACAGGAAACGAAAAGAGGCCCAGGAGTTCTGTTTCTGCTCAGCCCTCCCATTTGATTGCACGTGTATTTCACTGAGCATGTGTGCTACAGTCCTGATCATGGAATGCAAACATGGGAGAAGAGCAAGGGCCGCTCACGGTCATCAGAGGGTTATGTCTAGTGGACTTGAGAGAGTGTCACACCGACAGGTGAAGGAGGAGTAAAGATAAGTAAGAGGTGACATACTGAAAAGAAACAAGAAGGACCGGCTTTTCCTGAGACGCTTTCTAATTACAAGAAGCCAAAATGGTTCATTTATTATTAAAAGTTATGAAAAGAATTTTTAAAAAGTAATTCTAATGGAAAAATCATAAGAAGAAAACAGTAGCAAATCATTACAACTTGTCCTTTTCTCCTCTGCCCAGTTACAACAATCTATAATCAGAGTAGAGTTAGCCGCCTCTTCTTTGGACACCAGTGATCAACATCTCAGTGAGATGTTTAAGGCAGACCCTGTCCTGGATGTCCTTCATTCATGGGCTACAGCTGAATTGTTTCTTTTTTTGAGAGATGCAGCTTCCCTTTGTACATGTTCTGAATGTAAGTCAAACATTTGACAATGCATGACATAAGAAATGAAAAGAGAACTCGAATTTTTCAAAATTAAAAATCCATTTTATAAGTTTTTGTTTTACAAGTATATATTGTATATTGAGCCTACTCCTCCTCACAGTCTTTACATCTTCACAACCTTTTTCCCTCCTATTGGTTCCCCTTTGACACCTACACAAGCTTCTGTTGTAATTGGGGGAGAGGTGTGTGTTGTGTTCCCCAGCTGCCAGCCGCTGGCCCGCTCAGCCGATGGTTGCTTGCTTATGCCTGAAATAATCACATGAGAATTACATTCATTTAAACTCTGCCAGGTCCATCATCAACATTCTCTTCTTGGCTAGCCCTCACCTCATAAACCAACCCATTATAAAAGTCTTTAAGTCACCATGTGGTGGGCTACTTACCAGAAAGGTCTAACCTGCATCTATCTGCGACGGGAGCCTCCTGGCAACTGGGTCTGACCCAGTCTTCTTCCCAGCGTCCTCTTCTCTTTTCCCTGCCTATCTAAGTCCTGCCCTATCAAATGCCCCAGGCAGCTTTTTTATTTAACCAATCAAAGCACAGAAATAAAGACAGATCCTCCTACATTTCTTTATAGCCAGAGTTTGAGCTGGTGGCTCAGACAGAAAGCCCCATTTTAAAACTGCC
>JAQHUG010000033.1:4700758-4752962 GCA_028555095.1 Dicrostonyx torquatus | reverse complement strand
TCTGACCCAGTCTTCTTCCCAGCGTCCTCTTCTCTTTTCCCCGCCTATCTAAGTCCTGCCCTATCAAATGGCCCAGGCAGCTTTTTTTATTTAACCAATCAAAGCACAGAAATAAAGATGGACCCTCCTACAAGCTTCTTTACAGCAAATGAAAGAGCTGATTGAAGGAAAACATAGGGTATGAAATGGGTGAAAGGATTTTCTAATTACACATCTGATGGAGAATTAAGTTCTAGATGACACAAAAACATCTTTTTTTTTAATTGCAAGAAATCAAACAACTCAGTGAATCTAATGAAGTGGACAGAATATTTCCAAAAGGAGAAATATGACTGACTGATGATCATAGGAAAATGTTCCTTGTCATTAGTTTAAAAATGCAAACTGTGACTAACTTGATATTCCATCTTATTGCAGAAAGAATGTCAGTTATTAAGAAAATAGTAGCAACAGATATTGAAGATGTGGATAAAAGAGAATGTCAGACAATTCTGAAAGAAATGTAAACTAGTCCAGTCAATATAGAAGTCCATATGGAAGCTGCTGAAACATCTACAAATAGACCTAATATATGTCTTCGGTAACTAAACAAAAGATGTCAGGTAGATATATTACAGATACCTTCACACCAACATTTATTGCAGTGATGTTCTCAACCATTCAAACATCATAGTAATAGGCAAAACTATGTCATGTAGGAAAATTGAGTAGAATTTTAAAGATGAAGATGAAGAATAAGTGTTAACTGACTGTGGGCCCTGAAGGAAGGTCATTCAGCTTCAATTCCTACACCTCCTTGGTATCTGCAGTAGAAACCCCTGGCTCAAAAGTGTCTAAGTAGCTGGGTAGTGATTCACTACACCTTTAATCCCAGCAATCTGGAGGCAGAGTCAGGTGGATCTCTGTGCCAGCCTGGTTTTCAGAGTCAGTTACAGGACACTCTGGGCTACACACAGAGAAACCCTGTCTTGAAAAACAAAGTAAAAGTGCCTAAGTTACATTTCTATTGTGGTGATAAAACACCATGCAACTTAAAAAAATAAATCATTTAATTTCATTCCCTGTTTCTAAAGTTTAGTGTCCATGATATCACATGATATTAGAGTGAAGGAACAACCTAGAGCCCACATCTTAACCCACAACCACAAGGAAGAGAAAGAACTCTGGGAATTCCATGGGTCTTTCAAAACTTCAAAGGCTGCTCCCAGTAACACATCTCCTCCAACAAGGACTAATTTTTCTCAAACACATTTACCAATTGGAGACTAAGTAGTCAAATATATAAATGAATGGGGGATATTCTCATTCAGACAACCACATTTTACTGCCTACTGTGCATAAGCTCATGGCCATACTATAACATGGAATGCATTTAATCCAACTTTAAAACTTCCATAGTTTTATACAGTCTCAACACAGTTTAAAGATCCATAGTTCAAAGTCTCTTCTGACACTCAAAGTAATCTCTTAATGGCAAACCCTTTCAAGTAAAAACACAAAACATGTATTCCTAGCGAGGAGTCACTGGGTTAAAGCAACAATGAAACCCAGCATGGAAAACTCTAAATCCTGCAGTCCCATGTCTGATGTCAGAGGGCTTAGATGGCCACACCCTTCCATTATTGCTGCCTACAACATACTTGGGCTATTTTCATTCCATGTTTGCAGCTCTCCTTGTCAGATGTCTCATGAATCTGGCATTTCCAACATCTTGGAGTATTCAACACAATTCAGCCTCATACAATGGACTTTTCGTGTTTCCTTGCAAGGACTCTCCTGTCTTACACCAGGCTTCAGTGACTCTCCTAAACCATGGGAGTAGATGCTACAACCCTTTTACTTATGGATCCTTTATGACTCTAAAAGCCAGAACCATATGGATGATACTGCCGAGTTTGTCTATCAAATTTGGGTGAATCCCAGCACCCTTGAATCATAGTCACAGTAGCTTTGACCTTGTTGTTGTCTTTTAGCCACACCCAGAAAATATCACGGGTATTTCCTTTTTTACAGGTTGGAAGTTTAGCTAGACTGGGTTTTGTCCCTGTGGGAACCCCTCTCTTCATTTGTGTTTCAGATCTGATCTCTCTTTAATCTTATCATCTCTTTCAACAAAACCTTGGCTCTAATTTCCTGGCATTCATTTTTGCTTTTAGCTGTGTGATTTTATTTCTTTTTATGTTATATGCCCTTTTTTTCATTGTGGACAGGTATAAGAATGACTGCTAAGAACTACCCAACAGAATCAATGTTAGACTGTCTTGAAATTTCCTCTATGAAGGAAATTATTACCCATTACTCTTAAATTTAGTCTCAGCCATATTCTTAGGACAAGCGCAGAAAGCAACTACATACTTTGTCAAAATACTAAAGGAATAATTTCTAATTCACTTCTGAAACCTATTCATTTGGGCATTCATAGTTTACATAGCTCTTTACTGTTTTCCAAATTCCTAGTATGATGACCCATTAAGCCCCACTTAGGATATTCAACTGCTTTCATAGTACAAAGTCTAAAAGTTTTCTATATAACTCCTGAAAGGCAGTATGATCTGGTTTCTCACAGAAATATCCTACTCCCTGGAATCATCTTTTATAGTAGTTCTTTTTTATCTATTACTGTCATAAAACACTATGATAAAGACAACTAGTTTTGTTTAAAGTGTTTAATTTTGATTACAGTTGCCTGGGATTAGAGCACATGATGGTGGAGCAAAGGAGCTTACATCTTCATTCATTTATTTCCCCTACTCTTAGATTATGGTCTTATAAAAATTGTGAATATTGAAATCAGGACCTTGTACATAGACAATCACTCTAAAGCCATTGAATTTTATTTTTATTCAAAACACGATAATGTTCTCTGTTTTAAGTATATTTTATACTAAGTCAGATATAGTTAAACATTAGAAGGGGAAAGAAATCTCTGCAACTAGTTTATCAGTTGACTTGTCTTACCAGTCTAGTCCCCATTGTAGCTTGAAGGGTTCACAGCTTGGTAAGATTATTGAGTATTTTTCTTTCCCAATAGTATAAATAGAACCGTCTGGAAGTACGTTAGCTAGCCATGAGGTATAAATCTTATAGGTCTATATCAGCTTTATTTCTCTATATGGTATGATTCAGATGTGTAATATCTTCAGCACAAGAGTCATCAAGTTCTAGAGGGCAACCATGAGCAATGGCAATAATTTGTAATGTTTGGGTGGTCTATGGCACAGTAATGCATGTGAATGTTATACAAACATACCGTATGAACGTGTGAAATTCTCAATAGAGACAGGTGACAAAGAAAAATTTTTTTAAAAATTCACTATCTACTATAAAGCTTTGTTAATATAGTAGATAGAAATTCAGTTTATATAACTCATACTTGGAATGGAGCCTAAAATCTTTATCTTTGGTACTGCACAACAGGACTATAAATGCTCAGATGACCTCTTTCATTGGATTCCAGATGAAATGAGGTATGATTTACAGAAGTAAATCTTTTAGAGAAATACAAGAGGATAGTTTCAGAACCAAATGATGTATGCTTTCCTCACCCCTAACACGTAATTCTCATAACTAAAAAGTTATGAGAATGCAGCTTTGGAGCATGGTCTTCCTCACCATTTAATGAGGTGAAACTGTTACATATAAGATCAACAAATATGAGTTTTTTTAAAAAAATGTCTAATTAAAGTCAATACATAAATGCATGTGCTAACAATTGGGAAAACAGAGGCCTTGAATTTGAAAGTAGGATTTGGGGGACAGAAATGGATGATGTAGTTATAATCTCAAAAATAAGATAAAATAAACCAATTTTCTTGTCTAGTAGGAACAATGGACTCTTTAGCACTGTCCATATATGCATGAATTTTTGAAATGCATCTCTAAGCTGGAGAAAGGTTCTCAAAACTTGTAAACCTTTATTCATTCAAGCTCTCTCCATTTGAACAGAAGTCCTACTACAGCCATTTCTTCATAGAACCAAAAAGTGTTGCGTCTCACTCATGAAAATGTCTGCGCACTGTGAAGACCTCAGAGTTATTCAAGACACATGCTATGTCATCATGTTAGGTTTTGAGGGATCCAGCCATTGGGAAATTATGCAATATGTGGTCTTTATTTCAAATTATGCAATATGTGGTCTTTATTTCAAATTATGCAAAGCTTACTTTCATTAAATCAATTGGAAGAAACTAAATCTAAGTATGTTTCCTTAGCATTTAAGAATTTTAAACTCATTGAAATGTAAATAACTTTGGAGGTATTTTCCAGACTTATTTCTACCACCTACCATATTAATAAAAGTAAATTGCTGTTGAGAATATATTTCAGGCCAAGAGAAGTTTAAAAGAACAAGATGAAAATACAAATATATGAGAAAACATTCTTTAGTACATTTTACATTGCAGAGAATATGGGGATGAGATCCAATTTTACTTAACTGGATGTATAAAACTGTTTATGGCAGTCACTGACCTGTATAGGAATGAATTTTGTCATGCATATGTATCCAATGAAGCAAACGTGGTTGGGTTAGAATTAGACTGATAAGAAACAATCATTATATACTTTCAAAGGTTCTTGTTTTCCTTTGAAAACCCTATCCCATAATCTTGCTTATAAGCGAACCAAGACCCCGTGCTCCGTACAACAAACTGGCTTTTGATCTGGGGCTGACAAATCAGACAGCAGTATCTAGATGGGTGCAAAATCCTGGGATTTGGAAGAAAGATGGGTTGGGGAAAAAAATCCCCTCCTTTGCGGCTTCCCTTCAGTGTCTCTAAGTTACTAGTGACCTCTGAGTCAGTTTGATGCTTCCCACTGTGTCTGGTATCCCAGCTTCTGTTAAAGATTGTCAGACAGTTGCAAACTCATTTCTATATCTAAAGTCATCTCCAGAATATCACCATTTAATAAAGTTTTATAAAAAAGAAACAGCTATTAATATTTTCTTTTCCCTAACATTAATAAAGAGAGAACAGATTTAAGGGTATGTATTTGCCTTCTCTTCCTCAAGTTCTCATAATATTTCTCTATGCCACTTTTCTCTTTTCAGCTGCCCTTTACCCCTTGGGGTCTGTATTCATTTCTTATAATCTACTTTTCCTAGTTAAGAGTTCTCCTTTGTTCCTAGTCTTTTCCCTGTTTTTTTCTTTCTTCCTTTTTTAAAAATCCTTCCAACCTTTGTCTTTGATGTCCCCCAACCTAACAGCTATAAGCTCAGCATAAATTCGTTTTCTGCAGATCACCTTTGTTTGTTGTCCTACTTCAGCTGAAGAAACAATGAAACAACGGAAGAACACTTTATACACTCACTGACCATTTTCCTCTGACCTCGGTTTCTAACTACTGCTCACAATGGACTGTATAAACTAGGGCAGTTCAATAAACGAATGGAGAAAAGAATGTCTGTATTTGGTGGCATTTTTTTAAAAAAAATGAAAAACCAGGAAATGCTTACAATTACTAAGTAGAAAACAGTAAGATCAGGGTATTAGATCTATAATTATATCTGAGTTCGTTGATGTTTCATGGCACAATCTTACAGTAAAGGCTATATACAGAGAAAAAGCAGACATTGTAGCCCAAATGTTGTGTCTCTGTTGCCATGCTGTGACATTTCATAGTCTTTTGCAGGCAGTATTCTTTCCCCTTTCTCAATGCTGAAGCAGAGCTATATTTTTTAATCCTTTTAGGAGTTTACAGCATGGATTTTGGCCTTCAAATATATTGATCCAAAGTTTCTAAACTTTTGTTTACAAGAAAAAGAAAAATCCGGACAGAACTGGTAAAGTTCAAGCATATGGCACACACATTAGGAATGCAGACTTGTTCAACAATGTGTAAACTCATCCTGAATCTCAGCTACTTACATATGAGACAGAGTCAACTGGACAAGCTAGAATGTAACTTTGTAGGGAGAGTTAAGGATATCTAAGACAAGTTTTTCTCAAAAGCAATATCACTGTAGCATGGCCAAACAGGTTGCTTGCCAAATATCTTTTGGAAACAGAGATTGGTTCCTGATCCAATGAGTAATAGAAAATAATTCCATTGGTTATGTTGTTTGTTTATGTTTATTTAACATACTAGCCAGAGTCAGGCACCGTACTTGGTAATTAGAGATATGAGTAGAAGTTTGGTCCCATAAGGGCTTAATCATCTAGCTGGGGCTTTGAGGTAAACATTCTTATATCTATATTATATGTACATGGTATTTGTCTGGTTCCTAAGTTGCATTTTTGCTCCAATATTTAAAGAATCTTGAAAAACAGGAATCTAGAATAGAAATTCTGGTTTTGAGCTTAATCATTCACTTCTGTCAGTTTCTCAGAAGTCTAGATTCATTAATGGTGGGTTACTGTTGACAGAGGTTTCTGTCCCACCTGGTTCCCATAGTCATTAAGTCCCAAAGAATCATACATTAATCATAAATGGATTGGCCCAGTAGCTCAGGCTTCTTATTAATAATTCTTATAACTTATATTAGCCCACAATTCTTGTCTATGTTAGCCATGTGGCTCGGTACCTTATTCAGCAAGGCAGTCACATCTTGCTTCTTCTGTGGCTGGGTCACAACCACAGAATGTGCTTCCCTCTTCCCAGAATTCTTGTTGCCCCTTCTCTGCTTTCTGCCTGGCCACCCTGCCTATACTTCCTGCCTAGTTACTGGCCAATCAGCATTTAATTAAAATATAAGTGATAGGGTATAGACCATTGTCCCACAGTAGGTTACTTCTGGGCAGAATCCCAAATGACATAGGGTCCTTCACTGAAATGTACAGAACTTTACTGTCTAATTTGCCACATGAAAGGTCTTATTTGGACACTGGACAAATTTGGTTTATATGTTAACTTTCAAGGTGACTTCACTTTTGAAAAAAAAAAAAACTCTGCAGTTAACTACATCCTGTGGCACATGTATGCCTTGATGGACAGAAGAAGATTCACTCTTTCCGGCACTTTGATGCATGTCACTTCATTCCAACAGCAGTATCTTCCTAACACCATTGCTTATGGAGTAAAGGCACGCTGAGTCAAGCAAAGGAATGCCCAACATGTGGGAAGGAAGGCAGGAGAAAAGAAGACAACACATAGCCACAATAATACTGTCAGGTTATGTTTACAAGTTTTTCATCATTTTCAAGACATGTGTTAAATCACAGGTACCAAAAAACCTTCACATTTAAAAATAAAAGCTGAGAAAGAAAGTTCATTTTAAATATACCTTCTCTTTCAGTGGGAATAAGTGTCTCTAGACATAAAACACCAATCAGTAAATGCTCTCTCTGTCTTTCCTTCTTATTTTTTGTTTAAGTATTTGTAAATTTTCTTGCAGAAAGATTGGCTCATGAGACCAAGATTAGTATGCACTTTGGTGTTCTTTTTTCACGATGGAGGTATAGAAGTGTTTTTTAATGGAACATTTATATACCTTTGCTTTTACTCATCTTGAAAATTGATTTAATTTTAAGCAACATACACTTACTCTAAAACATTTTTAAAACTCAGCTTCATTCGTCACACTGTTTTACATTTCTGATTTCCTCATCTTCACTGCTAAATGTTTATTGTGTTATCCACGTATTAGTTTGATCCCACTGTCCAAGCTGGACTAACCAACATGATTCCAGTTTGTAGTTTGTCTCATTCCGGTTGAATCCATGGTGAAGTTGACTGCCATCCTTGCCTCATTTATGCAACTAGCATTTCAGGAACATTTCTATGTGTCTGAGTGAGGACACAATTGTTGAAAGACAATAAGAGAGTTAAAAAGCACGTTACTGATTGATTAGATCCGAAGTTCAACCTCCTTTAAGATCCAGTCTTGTTTCTTCTAGGGGAACAAGGAAGAGATTTAGCGAATATGACCAGTTTCACACGGGTACATTGAAGTCAAATCCCAATATTCGTATTTCTGACTCTGACAACCATCCATTTTCTTCATTCCATGATATTTCTGAAAATTATAGACCTATATCTCCCTTTACTCTTAGTGTACATACCCCTCCCCATTCCATAGGCCAAGTGACTCCCCACCCCAAACCACACATCAATTGTACATAGACATCCCTTACCTCAGCCAACAGGTCAGAGGTTGACTCCTCTTGTTAACTGATTGATTCAGCTCAGAGCAAAAGCTCTCATGCCCATGAATCAATGTCATTTTTTTTGATAGGTATTACATGATATAATGAACAAAACAAGTCATTAAAAGAGCAATTATATTGCCATGATTTTTGTCTTCTCCATCTTTGGAACTTTTGACACAACTTTCCCACTGTTTTACATGTAAGCACAAAAAAGAACTGACAATATCCTTATTCAACTAAGACAAAAAGGTAACAGAAGAACACAACACAGAGGGAGAGCTTTACTTCTCACTTCCATTTTTTGTAGAGAAAAAGAACATTAAAGCGTGTCACTAATATTTCTACTCAATGCCATTTATATGTCATCTGAGCTAACTAAAAGCCTTGCAGCAATATGACAGCATCCTAGGTATTTGTCAAATATAAATGTTCAGGCTACTGAAAAATGTGGTCAGAAGGAGATTGGATTTGGTAGGTTCATTGATGTACATGCTATAGCAAAAGCTGGTAAAGCCATTGTACTATATTTATGTTGATCTACGCTATCCTGAAAAAATAAGGAAATGTGAATTTATGGATCTTAATATTTGGCAGTGAGGAGTGTTGATGAAAACATATCCCGCACTATGCTGAAGGACTCTTAGATATCAGACTCAGCACACAGTACAATTAGACACACTGAACATTCTTTTACATGCACAGCAGCTTGGTCCAAAGCTCTTTGTAAATCATGCTCACAAGAATGGTTCTGCAGTGCACTTCATAGAACACCTTCAGTCTGAAGAAGACAAATATGAGGGGTTCTGATTAAATATTTGCTCAGAAAATACCCTCTGAAAATATACTGCCAATTCTCTACCTTGGGTAAATAGCATCCTCCTCTCCCAAGGTAAGTAGGGAGGTCTTTGCTATATTAGATTTTATTTACAAAAAAGAACTCTGGTCACAAAACACACAGCAGTATGTGAAGGGTTTGGCCTAGATTACTGCATAGCATTGTCAGTGTGACCTTTGGCAAGGACCCAGTAGAAAAGCAATTTCTCCAAAGGAAACCAGCATCCCTTTCCCTTTAATCCTGTTAGCATGATGTGCTGTTGCTGGGACAGAGGCTGCTTCCAGCATCCATACACAACAAATTGCATCATTTTGCATGCTCATTGGAAAGATGGATGCTAGGTGGGTATGTGCACAGCAGAGAACAAAATGCTTCCAAGAAAATGCTACTTATCTTACCTGAATGACCTTGTGATGTGTTCAGTACTTCTGGGACATGCCATCTACTTCTGAAGGTCGGCTCTCAGAAACTAAGGCCTTAGGAAATTCACTGAACTATTCATCCTATGTGTTCCTCTGGAGAGTAACCGGGGCTGTGCTACCAATCTTACTTTCAATATGCATTGTATTCTAGATGCCAATTCCAGAAATACCAGCCAATATGCTTTTATAGCAGAGTCCAAACACAAAGACCTTTAGCTTTCCCAAGCATACAGGGAACATGCTCAGTAGTTTCAAGGACAATATTTTAAGGAGACAAATGCTCTGGGTAATTGTGCTGAAAACTGCTTTCTAGACCATTTCATGGCTGCGCTGCCTAGCTAACTTTCTCTCTTCTTTCAACTCCATATATCTGCCACTGCTTTCCCTTATCCATCATCACTTTCCTCCCTTGCAAATTCCCTGGAACCCTTGCTAAGGCCATACAACTAATCAAGAGTCTTAGAGCAGGTAGAGGACTCAGAATAGCAGCACAAAGCTTGTAAGCACATTAATGAATAATTTAAGTTGATTAAATCTCAACTAGACCTGCACAGCTGTTGGTAGCAAAATTTCTTGTATCATCTTAATTTTAAAAAAATAGAGCTCAGGTTCTGAATAAATGGTTGAAATAAATATATGGTTAATAGAAAAACATAGAATAAAAATGGTGTCATTATAAAGATTATGGCCCCAGAGATAAAAGAAGAGAGCCCTGTGAGTTTTTTTCAGTTGTGAGTATGTCAGAATATAATTTGAACAGAGTCATCTCTTTTAGCAATAATGTTGGGACTCAAAAGTAATTTATATTTAGTCTTACATGTTGTTCTTGCTGTCCTTTTAAAGGATCTTCTGAATATAAATTCAATGAATCACAAAGTAGTTTTATTTATAGTTAGAGGTTCTTTCCATATTAACTATAGAACATCATATAAGTTCTAAATATGTATTTGGCTATAGATTATATTTATAGATACATATTTTCTTTCCCCTTTCTTTCTCTCTCTCTAAATTCTTTGATTCCTCTACTTCTTGAAATTCAGTCTTGTGATGAACGTGTGTAAATTGTTATTGGTCAGCCATTCAGGATTCATTGATGCACCTGTGTCCATTTAAACAGCAATACCCTTCTTACTTTCAGACTTTACAGATTTCTAATAATTCCATTGTCACTGCAAGGATTAGTCTCACAACTGAGCCAAGCTGTGCATGATGCAAGTGTTCAGAGATCAACAGGTAACCTGAACCTTTCCCTGACTTTTGAGAAAGGGATTAAAATACCAGGCCATGCACAGCCTTGTGCTGCAGCAGCCATTTACCATCTTAAGTAGTATATTTGGAATACATATATATGAGGAATATCCTGGGAACAAGAGTCAATAGAGAAGCAATGAACGTAGGTAAATGTGTCACCTTCCCATTGAACACAGCCCTTCCACTCTATTCCTCATTAATAAGAACCACTGATATTGGCAGAGGGACCTATCTCTTCTGCATGTATTCACCTTTTGGGAACCTATTCTATATGGATGCACACCTTCTTAGGCCGAGATGGAGGGGGGAGGGCTTTGGGCTTTCCACAGGGCAGGGTATCCTGCCCCATATCAGGGAATTAGGGGGAGGGTAGTGGGGTAGTGGGGGAGCAGGGGGGCTGGTACAATGGGAGTAAATGTAAATTTTTCTTTTAACAATAATAAATAATAAATAAATAAATAAATATCTTCCTAATTTTCCACTACAAAAATTGTTGGAATTGGCTCTAAATAAATATTCTTTGGGGACTTTGAAGGTAAGCATCTTTAACCAGGTAGCACTTGCCCTTTCTCATAGGGAACACTCAGCTCTTGCATTCTTCAACAAGAACTGCTTAGCAAGAAGAAGGATCAGGGATGAAGAGAAGTAAGCCTATCTTTACCTCCATGCTAAACATATGATGGGCTATTTAAACTATGACATGGTTGTTTATCTTTCCTTTAGAAAGGAAAGACTCTCAGGATCTCAACACAAATAAAGTAAATGATCTTTCAGCACATGATATGCTTCTTATAAATTTTTTATGAATAAAAATTCTTCAAATTTCTTCAGAATGTTGCATTTATTTCTCAACAAATGTCCCTTTATTGTTTTCTTTCCCATTTGTTTTATATTTCACACCTACTATGTTCATTTAATCCTTTCATTTCTTTTAATTATTTTATTACATCCTATCTGATATCTATTGTTTTTATAAACAACATGACCAAAAGCATCTTGTGGAGAAAAGGAATTAATTTGATTGTATAGCTTGTAGTACATCATGAAGGGAAGTCTGGGCAGGAACTCTCAGCAGAAACCGAACGTCAGGAAGTGAAGCAAAGGCCATCAAGAAACACTGATTACTGGCTTGCCCACTTTCTTATAAAGTGCAGAACTACCTGCTCAGGAGTATTATTACCTACATTGGTCTGGACCCTCTCACATCAAACATTAATCAAGAAAATGTCTGACAGATTTGCCTATAGACCAATATGATAAACACATTTTTTAAACTGAGTTTTCTTCTTCCCAGATTACCCAAACTTGCATCAATTGGAACTAACCAGAACATGCTCAGACAAATTCAACAAACTATTGACTATTACTATGGTTCAGTTAATGGCTTCATGGTCTATGTTAGTCTTAGGGTATATATCTTCCAAATTCCATCTTTCAAATTACCCTATTGTATTTACCTACACAAGCTTGAACTGTTTTTACCCATTTGTTTTTTCCTTATCCATAGCATCAGCTCCACTCCATTCTTGATGCTGTAAAAGCAGTGTAAGGAAATGTTTGACAAAATTGAATGAGTCCCTGGCAGTAGAGATGTTTAGATTATTAAACCAGAGTTGGTGATGTAGCTAAGCCCAATTCTCTGAATAGGTCCAGATATTTTCATAACAAAAGGTTTTAGAGGGGAAGGTCTGAAAAGTTTCCCTATGTGGTCAGCTATAAGCCATGAGGAAGATGATGCTGGCTCAATTACACAACTTATTAAACCAGCGGTTCTCAACCTGTGAGTAGTGATCCCTTTGGCAAACCTCTATCTCCAACACTGTTTATATTGTGACTCAAAACAATAGAAAAATTAAAGTTCTGAAATAACAACAAATATAATTTTATGGCTGGGGAATCACCACAACAAGAACTGTTGTGTTGCAGCATTTAGAATTGGTTGAGAATTACACTGGATAGCTGTCTCAAAATCAGTGAGCATACTTTCTTATACAAATTCAGGAAATCATACCTACCTATTAATTAACTATATGTTTTAAAAGAACATTATTTTAGGGGTCCATTATATACCTTGATTAGAAGAGCGAAAACCTTAGTCTTCCTGGAATTTAGATTTTACTTACAATAGCATTGTTGAATGACTTCAGAGCATGTTTCTAGCAAATGATGAAGTCCAACACATGGTATCCAAGGTGAGCTCTCTGGCCAATTAGGGCATTTCTATCCTTTTATTCACTTATAAATTGTTTCTGTTTCTTAGAGGTTTTTAAAAACATAAGTAGGATGACTAAGCTGTGAAATGAGCCAGAACACACTCCAGACAAGCCAGAACACTACCTATGATAAAATATTGGGACTAATTTTTGGTTTGTTTCAAGGTAAATAAAAAAGCAATTAGTATCCGTTTCAAATGTAAGTGTCTCAATCTTTCTTACCCATTGTAGCTGTAAGACACTATTTCACTTTCGCATGATGGATGGAGATAGAGGCAGAGACCCACATTCACACCAGAGCAAGGGATTGTGCTACCAAGGTCCAGTGGAAGAGCAGAAGGAGGGAGAAGATGAGCAAGGATGTCAGGACCGTGAGGGTCTGCCCTATCAACAGAGACAGTGGGCTTGATCTATTGGGAGCTCATCAAATCCAGCTGGACCAGGACTGAATGAGCATATGACCTAACCGGACTCTCTGAATGTGACTGACAATGGGGAATGACTGAGAAGCCAATGATAATGGCACTGGGACCTATCTCTTCTGCATGTATTGGCTATTTGGGAACTTATTCTATATGGATGCATATCTTCTTAGACAGAGATGGAGGGGGGAGGGCCTTGGGCTTCCCATAGGGCAGGGTATCCTGCCCCATCTTAAGGAAGCAGGGGGAGGGCGATGGGGTAGGGGAGAGTGGGAGGGCCGGGAAAAAGGGGGGTAAATGTAATTTTTTCTTGTAATAATAATAATAAAAAAGACACTATTTCACATAAGATGCCCTGAGCTTCTGACTCTCACAATCATTCTGCCCATTTTTTCCAGCTACTTTCCTTGAGCCTGAGAGGGGAGGTTGAATCATAGGTATAGCAATTAGGATTGGGCAAAACACACTTACTTATTGTCTGTATTTGACCAGTGTGGGATCTCTGTAGTATTCTGCAGTTGCTATGAAAAGATATTTCTTGGATGAGTAGAGAAAGCAGCATTTAACTGTGGGTATAAGGATACATATTTAGAAGACAGAAACTACACTGGTTTAGGAAACTAGCAGTATTAAGTTCTCCTCTGGGATCTATGACCTTTCCGGGGAGGGTGGTTGGCAAGGATTACAGTAACAGGAGTGAATTACCTCTTATTGAGCAGGACGTAGGTCCGATTAGGAAGCTGTTGGTTACTCCCAAGGTAGAAGTACCACTATTGCACCACTGGGGATCTCTTGCTGGGATGGTCGTTATTCTGGTTCACAGGCTTTACAGAGTTTAGGACTAATGGTTGCTTTTCTCCCATAGCAACTTGTATAATACCTTGCTGTACCATGAGTCCTAATTTTCAGTGAGAAGACTTCCAGATAAAGATTGCAATTGCAGGGCATGGTAATACAGAGCAAGATGGAGAAAAGAGATATAGCACTCAGGATATTTTAAAAGACATATAGAAATATATTCTTTCATAAACTGACTTAAAATTATATATGTGTGTGTATACATGAGCAGCTAGCTAGACAAACTTGAAATAGATTTATGACACAAGGGTGACAATGCTCACTTCAACCACATAGATTATTTAAAAGAAAACCCAAATGCCAAACACAGAAAACCTCCCTCTGAGTGGTTGATGAGTTCTATTGACCCCAAAATGTTACAGGCTATTGCCATTACCCTTGGTTGCCTCTCAGAACTTGAAGAGCAAGATTGTATTGCTTGAAGGCCAGCATTTTCCTAAAGAAACTATTTCAAGACAGCCTTGATTTTTCTTTTTTAAAACTATTTATTTTGGATACATCAGCATACTGTATTTCAAAATATATCCCACTGGTACTCGGTGTTCTCATTTTCCTTGCCCTCATTGGTACATATTTATATAACTCACTATAAACTATAAGCAACCTTTTCTGTACAGAAGTCAGAATAATTGTTCAGTAAAGGAAAATCAAACCATAAAAACCCATTAACTGCCAAGTCTGAACTTCATCTAACACTATGACAGGTGCTTCGTACAAAATCTAAGTTCTTAACATCTTCCATAAAATTCTTGCATGATCTTGTCCTGATTGACTCTCAAATATGCCAATCCATTCCTCCCTCATTAGCCCCCAGACATGATACCCTGACCATTTTATGGGGCTCCTGTCTCTCTCTGAGCTTTGGCACAGCACATTCCTTTGTCACAGTGACTTGTCATCTATTCTTTTTATATTTACATCTCTTTGTCTTTCTAGGATGAGACGACATCAGACTCTTGCTTATCCATAATCATCCCCATATGACCCCACTTTAGTTCTTTTATCATTTTAAAACAGAAAGGTGGGTACTTTCTCATCTTGTTCCTACGACTAAACAGGAAACTTGCTGCCTTTGTTTTTCACTGCATTCTTAGGAGACACCAGAGAAGGGACTCAATAGACATTTGCAGAGTTAATGTACAAACTCTATAAAATTAATAATATTCTTGGCATACCTACTGATAATTATTGCTGAATATTAGCTGGGTTCTCAATAACTCTGTGAGAGTGCTATTGATATACTGTTTAAGGTTCTGAGGCACTGTAGACATATCAAGAGCACTGAGAATATACATTACCAATGTGATGTTTCCATTTGGTCTATATAACAACTTTGAGGGGGTGGTTTTTATATTAATTACCATTTATAGCTTAGAGAACTAAAACTCAAAGAAAATAAATTTGTTACTGAAGAGCTCATCTTCTAGTGACTGAGAGAAGCTTCCAATCTAATCAATGCTACAATCAATGCATTTAATCTGACAAACTTCAGCCTCTGCTTACCTTCTGCTATCAGCCAGTCATATACATACAACTAGAAATGAAAATTCATTATCAGTAATATGCTCAAGCAAACAGTCATGGAGTGTGTATTGTATATAAGGCATTGTCTCTGCCAATTTTTCAAATCCGTGAAAAGATTTCAGTCTTTTGTTGTACAGATGAGAAATCTCAGCTCCAAGAAATCAGGTGGGATTTGAACCTAACTTGGTCTGACGTGGGGTTGAACTGTTTAATCACTGTGGGATAGCGTTTCCCTCACCCAGTGAATTATGGGATCACATGCCAAGTCACAGATGACAGAAACCAGTAGTCTGGGTCTCAGCTACAAGCTGGATGCAGTCCCCCTGAATGGCCAGCACATTCATCTTGGTCAAGTGACAGATGCATTGTGTCTTTAACTATGGAAACCAGGAATCACTGTGCTGGCTGACCACCAACTCTCTGTCAAGATAGAAAAAAAGAAAAAACAACCAGTAGCTGTGTCTTTCATTATTACATTAGCTGCACCTCTTTCATTTATTTTATAAGCAATAAACTATGTTTGTCTGGTGTTTCATTTAGGAAGCTTCAGATGAGATTGAAGATAATGCATCCTATAATTTCTCATCGTGCCCTATTCTACAGGCTCAGGCAGACTGATTTCAGGGTGAAATTTGCACTCTATTGATTGATGAGACTAATAAAGTGACTTTATTGTGATATGGATAGCCTTAAAAATGTCCTAGAGAGTCAATATTGGTGTTTAATAGCCTTCCATAAGCAAGGTCCTTGTCATGAGGAACACTAAAGCTTAATGAGTTATGTTTTTAAAAAAAGTTTGTCATTGAATTTGGGTACTGATTTGCGGGGATGCATGATGGCAAGACCCACATAATGGCATGGATGGAAAAACTATTTTTAAACTACCCATTTCTTGCACACATCTAATATATTTTATACCTCTGGACATGAAGCTTTGGGCAAGAAAATAGGGCATGCGAAGAACAATTTACAGTCTCTGATTCAACCAGGCCAATAAACATTTCCTTACCCTCACTTTGGCTGTAGCAGAATAGTATAGATTCTTCTTAGAAGCTGAGTGTATGCTTTCAAGTGAGATAACAAAGCATTAGAACTCTAGCACTGCAAAAACCCTGGGTTAGACTGTGACTGTTGAATTAAACCTATCACCTTTGAGTGTGGAAAATGTCATAAAACAAAAGTTGTGGCATCTTAGAAGCACAATTGTTATAGATCTTTGATTCTCTTAAACTTATGTCCTTATGGTTTCAAAGGTTGCTTCAATATCTTACTTTGTATTTATTTCTCTTTTCTGACAACTTTCAATTTTTTGTGGATAATCTCTTCTTGTTCATTTACCAGCTTTTATGATATTCTCAATCAGTGTGTTTGTGTGAATATGTATGCATGTGTTTGTGTGTCCTTCATATGCTTCTTTGTATGTCCTTCATAGTAGAAGACTACCTATGAAGTAAGAATAGGGTTTTATGAAAAAGACACAGATTTGCTAGCTTGCTGGTTTCTTGGGAGTATTCATAACAAATGACCAAAAACTTAGTTGCCTAATCAACAGAAATTTTACAAAGGTCTTGATGATAGTAATCCAAAATTAAAGGTATTGACAAGGCTCTGAAAGTCCTAAGGAAAAACTTTTCCTCAGTCTGTCAGATTCTATTAAGTAGCTGTTAATCCCTGGTATTCCTTCATTTCTGATGGATGTGTTCTTCCAATCTCTGCTTCTTTTCCATGAGTGTCTGTCTGGCCTCCTCCTCGTTGTTATTGTTCTCCTCCTCCTCCTCTTCCTTCTTTTTCTCTATCTTTTAAAGGAACATTATATTTGGGCCACTCCCTAATCCAAAAGAATCTTTTCTGGAGATTTCTATCTTAATTACAGCAGAATAAAATTGTCTTTTGAAAATCCTACATTCTAAGAGTCCAAGTAGTTGGTTCCAATTTGGGGAGAAAAGGGAAGTTATTATTAAATCACTATACCCTTTTTTATAGATGTTCAATGTGATCAACTCAATATATTGAAATTATTATATTAAAAATAACCAGAATAGTAATATTGATACTATAATCACCAGAACTTTATTTAGTTAGTTACATGAAATCCAAAAACCTGTACATGAGAGAAGCATTTCCCTTCCAAAGATGTTATATATCACATAAGATGCCACTGAGAAATAATCAAAATCATCTTTCATGCTGACAAAGAATGCAAATCAAGTTTTAAAATGTTTTTTTCTGACAACCTTAATCTAATTGGTTTATTGTAATATTATTGATCTTGAATAGAGTGTGAATCAGAAACTTCATATAAGCATATAATAATCTATATTCTACATAAGATACCATTGTGTTTTGTGTTAGGGATGATCAGGCTGACATAACCATAGGTGAGGATGCCCTTACCAAAGGATAATGGAAACCTGTAAAAGCAGGGGTCTTCATTTTTTTGCCTGTTGGCTGCAAATATAAACAAATTCTCACAGCCCTTTTCAAATAAGGATCTTAGCAGAACCAAGATAAAACTAGGAAAAATTCTCAGAGCAAAGCTTTAGAAAACAGAGTCTGGCCGTTTTAATAAAGGAATTGGCTACAGAGAGCAGTGCCTTGCACAGGAATTACCCAGGGATCTTGTTAAAAAGCAGATTCACTGCAGTAGTTCAGTAGTAGGTCCTGAGATGTCGTAACTTTAACAAGCCTTCAAGTGATGACAAGGACCACACTTTGAGTAGCAAAAGTGTAGGGGATCAGCAGGACTGGAAAATAATGATTAAGTCAGACAGGTTAAAGATTTCATGGCTCTTAGTTATTCAACATTCACTGAACTCCTACGGTAGCCCTCACTGTGGCAAACACAAACACAGGCGTCCTCCGGGTTGCTGTTAGTCACTTGTGGATTTTCTGTTGTTATAGCATTAAGCAGCAACTTTCTATTTCAAACAGTATTTGTGAAATCAGATTAATGTGATATTTTACAAATAGGAAAAATGTCAATATTTATAAATAGGAAATAAGTCAATAATCTGCTTTTCATCATTTTCTAAAACTGGGTGATCCTGTAGAACCTCCCAGAAGGCAGAGTGCCTTTCTCTTCAAGACCTGTTCTCTCAGAAATGTCACTGCTGTTTAACTCTTGCTGGGATTTCAGGGCCAATAACCAGAGCATCATCCCGACTTTTAGTAGACAGAATGATGAGCCAAGTTTGTTCATGAAAGGAAAGGAAAATCCTCCAAGGAAACACATTTGATTTAGAGATAAATCCATTGGCTTATGTTACTTAATTTCATGCATTGCCACAGTGATTTTCTGAAATAATGACTTTAAAAGCTGAAGTTTTACTTTTTCCTCTCTACTCCTTGTCCTTCCTGCCTCTCTCTTCCTCTTACAGCTCTTCCTCCTCCTGCCCTCCTTCATATTCTTTTCTTTGGGCTTGGGTTAAACTTGAGAAATTCTGAGGCAGATGGTAGCCAAGGTAATTTATTCATGATTGTTGCTGTTTTTAATGAGATTCTGCTGGAGACTGCACAGATTATTAAGACAGTGATCCAGATGTTAGCAGTTACTAGAAAAGCATATTGAACATTATATACAACATGTATATATTATATCCATTATTAGGAAACTCCTTAAAGAGCTAAAAAACAATGAGTCTGTTACACATCACTGGACTTGGATGATAACAATGGCTTCCTGATCCAGATCTGAAGATAAAAAGCAGATTTTTTCTTGGTTGGTTGTTTTAATTGTTGTTATTGTTGTTTTCAAGTTAAAATTACTTTTACTGATTATGACAAGCAGAGGCCCTAATATTGATTAGAAGCTTTGAATGAGGAACTGCTCACCTCCAAACTTATTTGACTGTTAGCATCTAAGACCACAAACTGTCCAAACCAGTGTAGGCAGGAATATTTAGCAATGAATTAGAAGACCAAGGGGTATGAGACAAACATAAGTGGAGTCTTTATTTCATAAAACCAACAAATATGACAATTTTTTAATGCCAAAACCAAATCTCATGGCATAAAGACTAAGCCCCATCTGAAAATTCTCACATGTGTCTCTTCTCCCCAAAGCAGTGTGCCGAAATGTTTGGATTTGCTTTATTGTCAGTGATCAAATGAGCTAGCTGATTGCCAAACAGATGCTGCAAGATTTAAATACACTACTGTCTTGCTGAAGTGATTCATTGCCTTGACATGGACCTTTGTTCTCTTTGTTAAAGGATATTCAAATCAATAGATTGCAGCACATGCAGGACCTATTTTTAGACCCATCACATGGCTGATGCCTTGGAGAATGGAAATGATAGAGCAAGAGGCAGCAACAATATTTCTGTTCCCATGGTCGGGCCTTCTCTGACTCATTTCACAAAGGGGGGTGGGACGTCATCTCTAAAGACAGTTTCATGGGGACACATCACCTTGCTCGTGGTTTCTTAGAGTCCTTTTCACAAAGGCAAAGTAGCAGGGAGATGCTTTCACCAGTCTAGAAGAGTACCAAGATTCCTTCCCATTTCTGCCAGTTACAAAGGCAGTTGAAAGTTTGGAGGAAGGGAGAGGATGGGTCTGTGAACATCAGGTTGGAATTCTCAGAATGAGAATTGGTCTCAGGTCACAAAATCTGAAAATCTCATTGGATAGAGGAAAGGGCTCTGCGGTTCCTCTTCTTAATTACACTTGGTGAATACATGTGTGCTATTTAACCTTTAGATGTTGATTCATGGGACATGGACTTCCCATCAACCTGAGGAAAAGCCCAGTGCAATAACTTTTACCGACCACCAGGTGACAGTGTTTCTAAAATTAATCTGATTCTACAGCACTCTGACTTGTTTCTGTATTTGGGACCACATTTTCACAGAGAGGTGAACGGACAATCACATGATTGCTGTTAAACAGCAAATCAAGCGATTAGCTCTGTTCCTTCCCATGATTACAATTATCCAGAAGTGATGTGATCACATACCAAAGTACCAGAGGAAGAAGGTTAATCGCTTTCTGAATCAGCGAGAATTGGTATCCAGACCATCGTAGGAAAGTGGCTAAGCAGTTTGTTGGAAACTCCCCTGAAATTCTGGATCTGTGGAATCAAATCGAGGTGGAAACACAGAAACTATTGCTGTAAGATCACAGCAGGAAGCAACGTTGAGGTTTGGATGAAATCATAGCAAAAATTTAAAGGCTTATGTTAAATAAATAACACAGAATAAGTAAGCATTTGAGAATACACTGCTGAAGTAGTTGCCAATTTAATTAAGTAATACTATAGAAGGGAAAGTATTAAACTGTAAAGAAACTCTGGTTATTTAAAAGGAGAATCGGAAGCAAAGGAGTGGGTAAAGGAAACATGGTTTTCTCCATAGGCTCTGGGTTGGATGGGTAAGAGGAAGTTACTAGAGCCTCAATCGAGCTGGCTTTAGTTCTGTTCATTTCCACTCAAAGTATCTCATCTGTATGACTGCCAAGATGACAGAGACTTTATTATATTATATGAAAAGCTATTTAGAGTCAGTGGCAGAGCTGAAATTCAGATCCCTTGATTATAATCAGAGCTGTTCCCATTACACACAATTCCACTATGTTCTATAACCTCTATCTTGGGGCAGATGGAAGAGAGATGCCTTGAAGAGGGTGAGGAGAAAGGTGACAAAACACACATACACACACACACACACACAGAGGGGGGGTTAGTAAATAAAGGTAAAAGTGTGATAAATGTACGAAAAAGAAGCAACAGAGCCTCAGCTTTCTGCTTCATTTCTCTCTGTCTCCCCCATTGTTATCCCATTTCTCCTCCTCCTCGTTACTATGGCACTCTCAGATCCCACACTGAGGAAAGAAGAGTCCTAGTACCACCAAATGACTGAAGCAGTATGGCTGGCCATTGCACCTGGGAGTCCTCCCATGGGGGTCAGCCCAGTTTATATGAGACAGTCAAGACTTCCATCACATCAGTGCACTTCTGTCTGACTTTCCTGGACACAGTGTCTGAGATGCTAAGATCAGCTTGTAAAAGATCTGGAGTTGGAATGGCCTTTCTGAGTTGGTCAGAGAAACTTTTTACACCTTCTCACCAGTCACTGGGAGTAGACTGTACCAAGGGAAAGGACAGAAAATGGCAAGTGGCTATTTATTGTGGAACGTAATTCTCAGAGAACAAATCAGTTGAAAATCAGGAGTCATGAATGGTCTTAAAAAGTTGGGAGTGTGTACCTCATCCTAAGAGGAATGTGCAGTACTGTGACCTGGATATGCTCAGCAAGGCAAGTACTTTCACTGCTGTGATAATGCTTGGCCTGGCAATGATTGATTCTGTTTTGAAATACTCAGAGCATGGATATTAATAATTATAAAGTTCTGTACACCCATTCTAAGAACTTAAACACTGCTGATCTTAGCAAGAAGCTAAATATTAGCTCTATGTATATACAAATACAAATCATAATTAGCATGCAATGAGTAAATACCATCCCAGGAAGGTTCTACATTGGCAGATCCAGAAATTGTATGTAGACTTTAGGTTCATAAAAAGCATTTTTTGGGTCTTTGATCTGATGTCCTTATCCTCTTGGGCACAGCCTAAATGACCCCAGTCTGTGCTTTGTACCTCTACAATCATACAGATCATGCTATCCAAGCAATCCAGTCCATGGCCTGGCAGTTTCAGCCACAATTCTCCCTGTTTATCATAATTAGTTGCTCCCTCAATATATGTTCCAGTCTTACAAGGCCCATGTTGAAGAGAAACAATAGGATACAGCCACCAGCTTCTCTTAAATGACATCCAACTCAGATGCTCTTGTTTTATCAAAGCAGCTTGAAAGCTTGTGGGTTTCCACATCACTATGAGAAATCCAAAATTTGATGGTGTGTCTCTTCTGTCCCACAATTGAGAAATTACCGTTGGAGAGGGGTTACCTGATGAGGCAATATTTTCATTTAGTTACAAAGTTTAATGCCATGTAATTATAGATCCTAAGGCTCACTTATTGTTTGTAAAGTACGGGTGGCGTCTAAGCATGGAGACCAGAGTGCATGCTTATGTTCTGAGAATCCTTCATGTCTTCTTCAATAATCTGTGAACTCTCAGCAGACATGTCCCTTACCTGATTGTATTTTTAAGTAGCATAGAAATAATGCCTTATTTTGTCTAAAATCAATTTTATCAGTTTTCTTCTTAAGTCGGTTTTCAGAAACGTGCATTGTAGCAAATTTATTTATGTCATGCTTTTAGCGTTCTAGCTTTCTACTCTGTTAATGACTGTTCCCCTTTTTACTATTCAGGGTTATCTTTTCTTTTTCTGTTTTATTTGATCAACAACTGCATGCATCTTTCTATTTTATTAGCTTTGGAAAGGAACTGTCTCTGAACTTTGCTGATCTTGTCTTTAACTTCCTCATTCATTTTGCGAAGTTGATGAATTAACATGGTTTCTCTATGCACAACTTTCAGAATTTAATATGTTGCTCATCAATTTTCACTCTCACTTCCTTAAAGCATATGTATTCATAATATATGGCAAAGCTTCTGTAAAACTCGCTTCAGCTGAATCTTAAAACATTTGGTGTGCAGTATTCTCTTGAAGCTCTAAATATACCAGCATTTTTATTATAAACTCTTTCGGCTCTGCTGCATCACTTTTTCAATAATACACGTTCTAGCTTCCTTGAATATCAAATTTGGAAAAGGAGAAGTCACTGCACTGTTATCAGAAATAATGCTTGATGCTTTTTTATGTGGCCAGTATATAAAAAAAAATTTCTGTGCTTCAAAAGAATCTGTATATTTTCCAGTTTTTCTGTGTGAAGCTTTATGCATGCCCATCCTTAACTTAGTCATGTTATTTACATTTTGTACATCATCAGTGTTTATTTCTTTTTCACAAATAAGTTTTCAGGAAGATTAAATTAAATATAGCACTCTGCTTATATTTGCCAATTATTTTTATCAATTTGGTCAAATTTTGATTATAAAAACTTGAAGTTTTCCTCTGGCTACATACAAGTTGATGCTTACTGTATTCTTTCAGCAAATAGTTTTTGTCAGGTTATTGCTTTACCTCAGCTTGTTTTTCTTTTTTGTTTGTTTGTTGTTGCTCATTGTTTCGTTTTTGCTATATTTACATGGTTGTGAAGTACCTATATCTATTCCTATTCTGAAAATCACAACACTAATGTGACTAATTTTGTGTGGCAATAGTGTAGTTAGGTATATAGATGAAGAAAATAGTTATGCCATAAAATTAGAGTAAGTGGTTCACTGCTTATTAGTCTGTGCTGCTGCTAAGTCTCCTTCCATTGCATTGGTGATTCTTATTACCTACTTTCTTATTTTGAGTAGTTACTTTTCAGATAATATCCTTTCCTTGGTTGTCCTTCAGTTTCAGCATGAGGTAGCTTAGCCCAGACTTACTTTTATTGATTCTGCGTGGACTTTGGGTATTAAAAAGTGAAAACTTTCTTGTATATTCTTTCTTCAAACTTTAGTTTTTTTCCTCATCTCTTGTCTTTCTTCCAAGGGGAAGTTGAAACTCCTATTAGACTAGTTTTGGGGTTAGTTAAGATGCTGCATTGAAAAATTGAAGGAGATGGATAAAGGATGAATACACACACACACACACACACATACACACACACACCACACAGTTTTTAGAAGCTTGTTCACACTTATGATCGTCCTGAGAAATGTGAAATTTTCAGAGAAGACCAAAAGCTAGACATTCCAACAGGTACTCATATTACAGTCATGAATCTAAAAGCCAACTGGAGGAAAAAGGAAAATTCTTCCATCTTTGTGTTAGCACCTTTACTTTTCT
Organism: Dicrostonyx torquatus; assembly: GCA_028555095.1. Classification (NCBI taxonomy): domain Eukaryota; kingdom Metazoa; phylum Chordata; class Mammalia; order Rodentia; family Cricetidae; genus Dicrostonyx; species Dicrostonyx torquatus. Next base: position 4,728,546 of record JAQHUG010000033.1, on the reverse strand, counting down.
TAAGGCCTAAATCATTTGGAGAAGGCCCAGTTGCACCATAGCAGGTAATTTGTCTTAGTAAAATTCAGTGATTTTGACGTTAATTATATCTGAAAAACACCTTAAGGTAGAATACACACAGATACTTAATAACGAAGTTGGGTGTAACAGACTAACCAAGTTGACACCATAAAACCAACAATTGTGGGTTCTATACTTTATCGAGACACCATGAACACAGTACACATAGACTTTTCTCTTTCATAACATATATTAAGATGCATTGAACTACTAAGTAAATAATATTTAACATTCAATATATTGATTTCATTTTCCTGAATTCTGAATTATATTCTCAAATATACATTCCAGTTCATTATTTCTACCTTCAACGTCTTTTTTCCTTTTTTTATTGTTAAAAGAAAAATTTACATTTACTCCCCTTGTCCTGGCCCTCCCGCTCCCCCACTACCCATCGCCCTCCCCCTACTTCCCTATGACCAAACTGGACTCTCTGAATGTGGCTGCCAACAGGGACTGACAGATAAGCCAAGGATATTGGCACAGGGACCTATCTTTTCTGCATATATTGGCCTTTTGGGAACCGATTCTATATGGATGCACACCTTCAACTTTTTATAAAAGTTATAATTTACTCCATGCATTGCCTTTTAAAATATATTATCTTTTTTGTTATAGAAATTGTATTCACTACATTGTTGTAGGAACTATGGACCTATAGGCAAAAGATGGATGCTCCAACAATATAGAAGAGCTGGGTGATTGTCTAGGCAGTGAGATGTCAATTCTAAAGTTTTGGAAGTTGCAGACAATGCACTTTCTATTTACTTAGGTAATATTATATCCTTCTGGAGTCTTTGATGGAGTTGAAAAATAGATAGTTATTAATTATAAATTTAAGTTATATATATAATATAAATTATAGTTTCCTTAATTAGGTAAAAGATAAAGTATATATATATATATATAGTAACTGCAATTCTTACTTGATACCTGTTTTGTTGTATGTAATTTTACTATGTTAAAGTTAAAACCTTCCTTTTTATTTAAAGATAAAAGGGGAAATGATGTGGGAAGTTCTTCTGTATATGTGTTGCTTTTATTGTTGGTTAATTAATAATCAATCTGTCTTGGCCTGTGATAGGGTGGAGTAGAACTAGGCAGAGAAAACTAAACTGAATTCTGGGAGAAGGAAGGCAAATCAGAGAGATGCCACATAGCCGAAACCTTGCCAGGAAGTCATAGCCACATAGCGATACACAGATTAAGAGAAATAGGTTAAATTAATATGTAAGAGCTAGCCAAGAAGAAGCTAGAGCTAATAGGCCTAGCAGTGATGTAATTAATACAGTCTCTGTGTGGTTATTTTGGGGCTGAGTAGCCAGGGATAAACAAGCGGCCTCCTAAAACATTATGAAATATTATTTCATTGTCTCTTGTCTTATAATCATCAAAACTTATTTTTTGTTGCTCCATTGTCTCTAATTTTTACTATCAACTTAATTTGATATGGCTTCTGGTTTAAATTTTCATAAAGTAAATATTTTATTCCCCTGAGGTGTTATGGTTATTTTTTAAGCCTGTTTAGCAGAGTCACTTTCACAGGCAGCAGACTGAGTCTTAGCCTTGTAAGGAATGACTCTAGCTGCTTCCTTTCTTGGATTATCCTCTGAAGCCCTATGAGAACCTTTCAAGTCTACAGTCATCCCTTGTCATATCATGGCCTCAGCGCAACACATTCTCAAATTCCGAGGGACCCTCCTTATTCTCCCAAAAGAATAATGTACAACAGAGCTGCATTTATTTAAAAGTGTATTTATAAATCAAAAGACAAGTATTGACAATGCAAATCACAGTTACCTTTGCACCAAGTAGGTACACTGTGTACACTTGATTCTTCTAATCAATAGCTTTGCAAATGCAGAGATGTATGAGCTTACTCTGACCACTAATGTGCAGAGACTCTGACTTGAGTCATTTTGATTACCACGTTCTCTTCTGATAATTTCACAATCTGTCCACAATATCTTCTGGACTTTTTGACAAGTTCTATCTGATGGGATGAGGCATTTCCTTGCTCCTTAAAAATTTCTTTGTTCTTCCCATCTTATATCTTCTAATCAATCAACCTCAAATTTTAAAAAACTTCATATAAGTCTGTAGATTGTATTAAGGTCTGAGGCATATTCATCCTGGCCGCAGGTAATTGAATTCACAAAATGATAGGTGATTTTATTATTTCTATATATTTTGAGCATCATCTTTTAGATACTTTTTCTTTAGCTCAATAACTTCAAATTTGGGAAAAGGCAATTCAAGCTCTGTCTTCTTTATTCTTTTATTTTATTTGGCTGAACTAATCAATATATAATTTTGTGTTTTCAGAAAAAAAATTTACAGAGCTTATCTAATTCTGACTTTCCAAACTTCCAAAATTTATGCTGGAGTTTTCTGCTATTTTTAAGAACATTTATTTTATCATATCCAATTCTAGATTTTTTTCTATATAGCATGCATGTTTCTTTTACTTATCACAGATGGTATTCAGTTAGAATCTGTCCTCTCTGCTCCTTTACCTTTTGAGCGCTAGTAAAATTCTGTTTGATTCAGTGTTCACATTTTACATACATTTCAATGTTTTTGCATGTGTATGTATATATGGTATGAATATTTGTGAGGCGTGTTCACAAGTGTGTGGGTCTATGGTGAGGGTGACGACTGAACAGGTGTGCATTTAGAGTATCTTTGAGCACTCTCCACCCTACATTGTGAATCATGCACTCGAACCCAGAAAGTTACCAATTCAGTTACTCAAATTAATCAGTTTGTTCTGGAAACTCCTGTCTTTGCTTGCCAAGTTCTCGGATAATAAGAAGAGGTCTGCTAGCCTACCTGGGGTTCTGAACTTCATCCCTCATAGTTTCTCAGCAAAGGATCTATCTTCAAAATCCTGACTCCTATTATCTTTCTATGGATCATTATTATTAGCAAATGATCAAGTAAATGGAGTCTTCTGATATACAAAACAAACAAACAAACAAAAATGTTTTTTCTTCTCCTGTTGTTTAAGCAAAATCCTATACACTGCTACTTTTAATGGTCATTGGTCATATTACCACAGTAGCTACACCCAATTCCAAATAAAATGACTTGTTTGAAGGTACAAACCAGTGATCAAGCAACAGATACTGAGTCCTTAATAAACTCCAGGATGTTTCTACTCCTGTGGGATATTCATGGATATATAAGCCCTAGAGAGTTAATGACACTAGAATCTAATGACAAGCCATCAGCATCATTGTTCCATGTAATTTCAAAGACTCAATCTATTTGTCTTTTAAAAATGTATCTGTCAGAGCAATTTAACATGTGATTGGTAAACGGGAGGGGGGTCTATTCCAGACTCAAAAAAAAAAAACAAACAAACAAAAAAAAAAAAACAAGTAACAGCCATGGACAATAGTTTCTGCTATGTTTCCAAAGTGTGTTAAGCAATCTACTGATTTTGGACAACAGCACCTACTCCGCTATCTGAAATCTCAGCAGTCAATAGAGAAAATGGCAAGTCTATGAAAAGACTAGTTATAATGAGGGTCCCACTGCCATGCTGGGGCACAGCCACAGAGCAAGTGATTACAGAAGATCATCTATTCAGCCCTTAAGGAGCTGTTGTTAGTGCTCTCAGTTCAGCCTTCCACCAGGCGCCAATTATGTGTACAGCTAGCAGTTTGGGTACTATTTGTTAGTTTAGAGAGTGGGCTCATGCGCTGCGCAGAATTGTGGTGAACACATTACACCATGAGGCTCATGCTCTCCGTGTGCAGATTCCAGGAGAACCTTAAGTAGAGTCAGATTTTCAGAGGAAAGAAAAGAAGAGAAAAAAAGCAAGGGGAAAAGAACGGGAGAGCAGAGTAGGTTAGGAGTGGGGCCTGCCTTCTGCCTTTGCTGTCCCTAATAGGAAATTACAACAAATCCAGAAGGCTTGCCCTGTGACTAAAGAAGCATTTGTTCCCGACCATTAAACCTGGCTTGCTCACCAGAAGGATTTTACAGTTCCTTTGCCCACGCTCAAAATTTGAGGATGGAGATAATCCCTTTCACTCTCCTCTTTTTTTTTTTTTTTTTTTTTTTTTGTTGGTCTGCAAAACCATTTGAGAGATTGAACCTTGGGCAAAGAGGCCTAATGCACATTTCTCTCTCTTTCAATGAGTATTCAGCAGTTTTCAGATCTAAAAAAAAATTCTACTAAGTTGTTGCCTATTTTCTGATCTGGGACGGGGGGCTGGATGGCGAAGCGTTATCTGAGAGGTGCCAGCTGTTACTGTTGGAGACAGCATTCAATGGTTCATTTATCGGAATATGTACTGTTACTTGGCAAAATCTCGAGAAGGGGACTTTACTGTAATGGTGATGCCTTTCTTCTTTGATGGGGCACTTGAATAAATGTTCTTTAAAAGAGAGCGCTGAGCTCTGAATGACTGGGAGCATTTTTTACATATGTACACACCTGAACAGGTAGATGTATGGACCTCCCCTGCATATTCACATCTCTCTCTCTCTCTCTCTCTCTCTCCCTCTCTCTCTCTCTCTCTCTCTCTCTCTGTCTCTCTCTCTCTACACACACACACACACACACACACACACACACACACACACACGTAGGTATATATGTGTATATGTATATGTTGTTGTAACAGCAAATATCTTCCTAAATCTAACACTGATTATTAGGTAAGTAAAAAACAAGAACTTCATTCTTTACTTGATTGCAATGAACGTGTGTAATTATTAAATGACTGATAAAAATACTGAAAATGTACAAGGCTGATTCAAAAGTGTACAGACTTCATCAAAGCCATTTAGTATGTTCTAATTAGTAAATTACACTCTTCTGACCTCATGAGTGTGTGAGATTTTTCACACATTTGCTTTTCCCAGCAGGGGCCTGAGTTTACACATCGCTTTCATTTAAACTAGCACAAGAAATCAAGGCCTCCAGTTTATTTAAGCAAACAAATCACTTTTTGCTTTAGTTCCAAGAGTATAAACAGATCTCTAATTTATAAAATTGTTAATCACTTTTCCTCATAATAATCCTAACTATTGTTAAAGCGTTGGCATTAATGTCTGCACCTGTTGATTTAATCATCCCTAGACATCTGATTTAACAAAACCCTCCAAAGCTTCCGAGTAGGAAGACACTCTGAGAGTGAGTGACAGAGCCTTTCAGTTTGAATGAGTATTTTAGAAGAAACCCCAGATAGCAGATATATAGGCGCAGAGTGAATCTTGAGAATTGTGTTTCTATTACCACTAAAGACTATTGGCTAAAGAATGTCTCCAGATGGAAAAGGGGAGTTGAACACTTCATGGGCTAAGAGCCAGGGAAAGGAGTTTGATAATAAGCAATGGGCAGTATCAGAACTCGGAAGTACTAGGAATGGAATGGAACAATATATATATATATATAGTTCTTTAGCTAAAAGGCTGGGAAGCACCCTCAGAGACCCAATTTAAATTTGACACAAAAATATTTGAGTCAAGTTTTAAAGCATAAGGAAAAATATACAATGGTATAATAAAAATCATTTGAGGAGAGAGAAACTTCTTGAATAGTTAAATATCTAAGCTGCAAAGTATGTAAAGAAAAATAATTTTACTTCTCAGGCCTATGGAAATCACACTACCTTGGGCCAATAACACATTTGCAGGTAGAATTTCACTGGACCCGTTTGAGCGATAGGATGAGAATCTCAGGCATGGAGCAGGTTTAGGCACTGCCTATGTTGTACTGTTAATTACTATTTCTAGAAAGACTTACCACAGTCCATTTTCAGGCTTTGAGTCCCAAATCCTCTCTTACAGTAAGCAAAAGGAGGCTCAAGAATACAGAGCTCAAATTCAAAAGCTGAAATTTAAAATCTTTGCCATAACAACTTTTTTTTATAGTTTAGTGATGTAGAATTTACATGCTATTAGACTGTCAGCAGCTGCTGTGTTTACAAAGGAGGTACGTTGTTTATCTCCATACGTGTAGATGGGGAGAGCAGAGGAGAAGAGAGTTTCATGGGTGTGGGCTTGTGAAGTGAGTAAAAGGTAAACTTAGTTTCCATGAATGTGTAGGGTTATTGGTACTTCAATCTAACATTCTGAACACTTAGAGAGCTGAGAGATTTGCTGTGGATCAGGACCGAGTATTATCAATTACAAAGCTAAACAAGAAAGCTCACTAGCCTATTTAAAAAATACTTCTTAAATACAAAGTATTTATTATATTTAAGCTGTGTATTAAACTCTCATCTCTCGAGTTGCTTGAATGGAGAGGGATGGTGGAGAAGGAGATTGCTTGTTCATTCCCGGCTGCCCAGCTATGGGTATAAGTAGCCCATCACCTTCTATGGTTTATCTGAAATGACTGCTCACTTAAAAAATGTTTTAAAGATTAGAAAAATGTGTATAGAAATTCATGTAGCCTATAAGTGTGGGAACTGGTACACATGCCAAACATCCTGACTTCATTCTTTTCACCTTGGCTCTACATTGCCTCAACTATTTTGCTCTATTATGTACAGAGCTCGGTTACATTTATTCTACCTGATATTATTTAGAAAGGCTGTGGACTGGGTCATTGCTCAGATCATTCATTGCAACTATAAGTTGCTCATCAAATATGTAATGAGCAACATCTATGTCTCAAGCTTATTACTTTAGTTGTTTGTGTGTACAGGGAGAATAATCATGGAGTTGATGGTCTTATGTGGAAATTGATACTGATGCGAGAGGGAAGGTGTTATCACGTTCAATAAACTCTTGTAACAAACAAAAAAGTGGATCACCAAAATAAAATTTAGTTATTATATATACACAACTTATCCATATATATATATATATATTATTCAAAAAGCAACACCTAATAATATTGATAATTTTTAAAAAGTATCTCTCTTTTTATAAAGGATCTGCATTAATAAGACATTAGTGAACAGAAATAAATGTTTGCATTGGAAAATAAGTATTTTTTCAGAAATTAAACAAAGGCATGGGAACAAAGGTTTAGAGAGGGCTTGCTTAACAAGCCTGGGTAGTGCATCACAAACAATTCATTAACTAATTAGAAACCTCCCCCCCAAAAAAAAAACCCAAAATTTTCAAGTTTGGAACCATTCTCTGGGAGTACCATTTTAAACCTTTGGAGAATTGCCTTCTTGTTCTGCTCAAGTCCCCGCCAAGCTGAAGGCCCCCTGTTAACTTTCTACCACTCTCGCCCATCTTAGTGATGCTCACATCATGCCTACATGGCTTAGCTAATGACTCAATCCAACCATAGGAAAATGAGAGAGATTCCATTCTTAGGAGTGCAGCACGGCAGGGGTTCTCCCGAATAATGGCTCTAAATTATGCCACATGCTATGGAGAGCTTGCTTTTTTTCTCAGAAAAAAAAATGACTTATCAAACTGTGCTATCTCTTCACTAAATTGACTAGGCAGAAGAATGCAACAAGGATGAAAATAGCTTTGGTGCTGGAAAAGGACATGTATATCCTCAGGAGTGGTTCCAGTGATTATAGGGGAAAAAATTAGATCAACCTGGAATCCCCTATTGTTCAATTTTCCTGAAGACCAGAGTGCATTTTCAACTTCAGTGCAGTAGTATGACAGTAGTATGAGCTATGACTTTGTTAGCTTTGCCTTGACTTAAGGTGATATACAAAACTGCTGGTAGATTTAATTCAGAATAATAAGCTCTTTCATAGGATAGCAACCTCATAGGAAACTGTGTGTGCCATTGTATTATTTAAAGAATTATCAGTGGTGGGTCTGTTAGATTATCTGGTTGTTACTGAAGACTTGTTTCATGGAGAAAACGGTTTCTCACTTAGAAACTTCTTAATTTAGTCTTTTGAAATGCCTTTAAGCCTTAGTTTTAACTCTGCTTCTAAAATGACAATCCAAGAATGACAATATCTACAAAAAGTAGCAACTGCAAAATAATAAACTATCCTATGGTATCTGGTATGTTTGCTTACCAGCAAGAGAAAATAAAGAAAAACAAGATAAATTTCATTTTAAATTGTTGTAAAAGTTTGGATTTAGAGTATTATTTAATCCAACTAGGCAACTAGCACTCTACTGGACTAAGGATTCTCACACTACAAAAACATCCCAAGTAGGAAAACTTGTACCAAAAACCTACAATGTAAGGAGCTTACAGATTTACTAGAGCCACATTACCTCATAGGTTACCAGAACAGAAGCAACCCAATATTTCTCTGGGGATTTGGGGAGTAATTGCAAGTTAGTCTTAATAAAGTAGTATGCAAGAGCAAGATACAGAATGATGACAATGATGGGCATTGTCAGGATAATTGTCAATCAAGATACTATACTGGCTTATCCTGAAGATTCAGTCATGCCCATTATACTATGTGATACACTGTACCTTGTCTAATTAGCAATGCCTTTTAATAACAATGATTGAGATATAAAAAGTGTTCTTACATTCTTTATCTTAATCAAACCATTCATTGCTAAAATCAGTTGCCCAATTTTTAATATATATTCTCAATACCTGTTCTCCAACAATTATAGTTAAAAACATCCTCTCAAAACTCAGAAAGAACATTCCTACCATCTAAACTTCTTATCACTTCCTATTGGTTCAGGTTAATGAGTGTACTGAGATCCACAGTGCCCAGACTGTTCTGGGACCTAAGTTGCTCTCCCTTGCTGGCCGACCTCACTATCAACTATGCTCAGCACCAATAGGCTCACTCGCCTTTAGATATACTTTATTGCCTCTTGCACAAGGTGTTGGTCACCCCCTCCCTTCCTGCTCCTTTTTACTTAGCTATACACATTCTCAGCACATTTTTCAAAGTATCAAATATACCCATAGCAGAAATGCAAGACTGTCCTTAAGGACTGTAAAGAGATGGGATAAAAAGAACAAGTCTTTGATTTCTGCATTCTTTATCTATACTTCAAAGTAAATTATGCTTTAAAAATATTGAAATATCCTTTAATATGAGTATATACAACCAATTTATACACAAATATATGCATAGCTAGAGTCTGTTATATAGAAATGTTTGCAGTCCGCTGCCTCCAATATCAGCTTAAGTGTCACTTCTTTATAAATGCCTTTCTTTATCAATCAGAAGAAGACAAAAACATACTCTTGACCCTCAGAGTACCATACCTGTCTGTGAAACATTATGGAAATTATAATTTCACATTTCTTTCTGAAGCTCATTGATTGACATATTCACAATCACTAAACTCTCATGAATACAGACATTGAAATTCTATTTTTATCACCCTTTTCTTCATAATGCCTAACAAGTTTCTGAGTTTATAATAAATTCTTGATAAATATTTGAGTACTAGTATGCTTGTGTATTTTTAACTTTTTGAAAAATATATATGCATGTATATACACACAATTCAAGATAAAAAGATATCTCTCAATGGGAACCTGCATTTCCCCTTCAAATAGTCTCTCTTTTCATTTCAGCCACCCATCCATTGATTGTTTGTCGACTATCTTTGTGTCATATGTCTATTTGCTACAGACTTGTCATGATGGAGCTCAAGCATCAGCTGGGCCCAGGATGCCCAAAGCAATTGCAAAACTGTTTGCTGTAAAACAGATTAAGAGGCCCTACTCAGCAAGCGTTGAGCCAAGTTCTTCCCTGGTCGCTTCAGGAACATGTGGCAGGGCTCCATAATGTGATGGATAACATATGAAGTGCAGAGGGCCGGCCATATGCTGCTGTAGTTCTCCAGTACAGGATGTGCTCTTTGGACTTAATAACGGTGATTTGGGACACTGGGTGAAAATTCCAGTTCTCTTTAGGTCTCATTCAGAATGCCGAGGCAGGGGATGGAAAAGCTGTAATCCCACACCGCAGGAAAGAACAATTCAGAAGGGAAAAAGAGACCTTCACAGCTGAGTTGTATTTGAGCTGATCAGCTCAATGTGTAGTACTTGTCATGGGAAGGAACAGCTGTCAGTGCTGAAATCTTGAAAGCTGAATAAAAGAACGCAGAAAATGACACAAAATGCTGTGAATTTGAGGTGGGATTGGTGAAAGGGGTGCTGAGTATTCCTTTTTGAAACTTACTGATACAAACAATCAATAAAGAAAATGTAAAAAGTTCACTTGGGATCCAGGAAGGATGTCATGATAATTAGCAGCTCACATAAGAGGATGCCTGAGTGATGGGGGCAGAATGGATGATGTCATGGGGCTATTGCTACCAAAGGTTATGAATTAAGTCAAGATTTTCAGGAAAACAAATCATGCATGGTGGAACATTTTAAAGTGATAAAAGTGATATTGAAAGAGAGACTAGAGCGATAAAGCAAGTCATAATAAGGATGCTATCTGGGAAGAGAAAGGTGCTTGGAAGAATGTGCTTTGTTGTCTCAAGCAGACAAATGTTCTGTGTGAAAGATGAGAAGGTGGAGAATTTAGATATCCCAAGGAGCCTTTAGGAGCAGGGCTGGGACCTACGCAAAGATGCTCCATAGAGAAGAAACTCTAGGTAAAGAAGCAGGCTTCTTCAGTTTCTGATGATTGGGCGGGCAGACCCAGAGGGGGAAAATTGTCAACTGCTGGAGGTTCTCAGTTGCACCCAGTTTACTGACCCAGTTTAGTCTTTCTGTTTACTAGAATAACATGTAAAACTTCTTGACTATGCCCAGATGAAAAAGACAAGCTGATCCTGCAAAGGACAAGGTGTGGATACAGCATGCAAAACGATCATTCTGTGATACAGGGAAAATGTGTACAGGAAAGTGAGGTTAATTTCTAAGTCTTTCTTTATCCCCTGAACTATGAGGTTACCCTTTTTTATAACTTAGAGTGACAATGATAGTCAAAAAGCCAAAGGGCTTCCCTGAAGATTTGAGGGGCTTCATGATTTATGAGATTTTTATTGGAAATTTTATTGATACATACAACCAACAGTGAAACATATTCCCTCAGGTGCTCCTGCATTAGGTATTATATTCTCTGGGGTTTGCCAGTGTTGCTGCCACTCCCAACAAAGAAAGAGAGATAATAGTTCTTCCTAGTCACTTCAACCCAACCACTTAGTTATTAAATAACAATTAACTTAATTCACTCTTAAAACAGATCTTGAAAGAATGAAAAGGGAAGAAAGAATAATAAAAGAGAAATTAACAAGGGAAGAACTGTTTTAAATAAAATACATGTGGCCACATTTGGGTGATTGGTGTGTAAATGAGTAATGGATGCAAAGCTGCTCTAGGAGAGCTCCTCGAGATCCATTGCACATAAAGAACATTTGAGAGATTTGTTATCATGCATATTTGAAGGCCACACCCCAGAGATTCTGCTTTAGTAGGTCTTGAATGAGGGCAGACATCTGCATACTTAATAAGAAGGACCAGATCTACAACTGCATTAAGCAAAGCATCTTCACTGTGCTGCACAGCAGCGCGTTCTGTGCTGATGGAAATGCTGAGTGCAGTTCTACTCAATACGGTTGTCACTAACCATGTCTGACTATGGAGTTCTTGAGAAGCAAACCCCTTCGAATAAAGAATAGAGCTTGCCATATCATTTCATTTCAATTAGGACTGAATTGTCACACATGGCTAATGACTGTCATATTAGAGAGTTCACTGAAGAATATAATTTTTGGGGGGGGGATTGGGGTGGGGTGAAGGCAAAGGCTGAAGTTTGCTTCTGCACTGCATCATTATAATGATGAAAGAAAGACTACTGTACAAATCTCAATAAGAGTATCAGGAAACATTTTCTGCAGAATGTTTCTATCTAATAAGCAAACGCCTACTGTCAAGAAACTCTTAACAGGAGAAAATGAGTTTCCAAATTGTTCTCATAGTTATAGTTAATGACAAAATAAACAAATAAATGAAAAGTTTCTAAGGCATAGCACAGAAACATGGAGTAGCCATTCACTGAAAAGATATGATGCAGCAGATCCTTTTCTAACTGTAGTAGGATTCCCATAGTCACAGAGAGCTGGAATGTGAATCTTATTTCTGTTGGATCTGTTTTAAGAGACGATTAGACGTTTAGATGGCAAAAATAGAAAACGCAGACACACACAAAGATGGGGATTGGCAGGCAAAGGTTGGGAATTGTGGATTTGGATGGAGGAGTGAGCGCATAATCATGTCAGAAAAGAAAATGAAGGGGAAGTAGGGCAGAAAAGAAAGAACGTTAATGGATCTGCCACCTCCTTTGCCCAGAGAGACAAAGGTTCTCTCTTCACATTCACATTAGCATTTTGGCATATGAAAATGAATTCAAGTGCAGTCTACAATAAATTACAGCTCTCCCGACTAACATCTTAGACAACCTCATGTGGCTGGTAATAAGTGGTCTTAGAGAACTGTTTTAGCCATTCTGTGATTGGTGTGCACGTGCCTTGTGTATGGGTTGGTACTGGCAATGCTCCATGACCTGTGCAGCTTACAGTTGCTTAAGTCCTGTCCTTGGAGAACCTGCCTGGAACATTGGCCCTAAGTAGGGAAAAAAAGAAGCAATATGGAGAGACTGTGGAGCCAACAACATTAAATCTTCCCCTGATGATGTTAGGGAATGAGTCTGGCTCAGTGAACTCATAACCAAACTTAAACTTAAAACCAAACTTTGCAATCAGAGTTGAAAAGCCATTTATTATTAGGGAGCTACAAAAAGAATCTTCTGTGTAACATTCCTTGCTTTATAAACCTTTGCAGACTCTAATTTTTAGGTCGACAGAATTTTCTTTAGAAAAACAGCGACTCATAAGCCTGCAAACTTCTAAGATGTCAGCGAAATATTTGGGATTAAATATTTGACCTTTCTAATGCCTAATCCCAGCACACTTGACAATACCACGCTACTCAAAATCTTAGTGCCATGTTTGTAGAATGTTTTTTAAGAGGGATTTACCAACTTAATTCAAAGGAAATGAAATGATTGGCATCTTCTGACTTCTGCAGCTATGTTTGCACATACAGCTTCACCATTCTGCCCCTGCTTGTGCACTCACGAGGACATAGCTATCATTTCAAGGCTGTAAGTTTACTGGCTGCGCCACCTTGGAAAAAGCCATATGATCTTTTGATTCTAAAAGAAATTCCAGGCTTGGTTACTTTCTGATACTTCCTGGAAAGCATCAGCTAGGTCTCTTCTGGAATGCTATTGCTCTGTCATCTCCTGTCCCTGGACTCTCTTGACCCTTTAGAAACAATGGAGGACTAGAAGTTTCGGTGTCTCTGAAGGAAAAACAATAGCAACAAAAACAGATGGATATTTGAGAAATAGGGCAGGGTAAATGAAAAGGTGAATCCTAAAGTCAGTTAAACGTGTACATTTTTCATCTTCAAGGAGAATTCACATTTTGAAAGATTCAGACGTGCTTCATGGGTCTCTCTGAGAGCTAGACAGAATTATAGATGAGGTAAAAGTTTATTAGGAAGGGTTTCCAAGTTTTGTTTCATATTTTAAAATTTTGTTTGCTAAACAGTCATCTTAAACTATATATTTTGAATAATGGGTGTGCTAATATTTGCATGAATGTTAGGTAATGGTGTGACCCAACTACACATCATGCTTCTTAAATACTTGCAATGTTTACTTACTGAAATGTAGTTAATGAAGAGGACCTGCTTCCCAGAGTCAGGTTAGGTAGCACTCAGTGGTGCCTTATCATGGATAGAGAAACCGAGTGTTCGTACAGATTTAAAAATTCTAGTCCATTCTCCTTTTCTGTGACTCCTGACTCCCTTCCCTCTCATTTGTGCAGAAGAGTCAACTATCATTGAAGACCAATAACATGTTTGAAGATGAAGACATGAGTGTGGAGAAGATATTTTTGTAAGTAATACCATCTCTTTTGAAGTGGATATGGGGTCATTTCCTCAACAAATATACATGGAGTATCTCTTTGCATCACATTGCCCTCCTTGTGATTTCAGAAGCTTGAGTGAATGTGAAGAATTTTCTGTTCTCGTCTGCTTTAGTGAGAACGATAACCACAAAACAGCAGTTGTATCAGAATATAGTACTAGAGGACCATGCAGTAGCTGCTTGAGATATCAAAGAGGACCCTTGAGATGTCAACCAATCCTTTATCAGCCTACCTGCCTCTTCAGACCTGATTTGTCACATGTCACTTTGCAAAAGTTCCCATTTAGGTCTATGCTCTCTCACATTATGTACAATTACATATATTCTATAAAAACGCTCACTCAATCTACCTTCTACTCCGTCTGCTGATCACCCAGTGCTTTATTTACGCACCGTGTCAGCATGTCATAGCAGGTGATAGTCCTTGCTTGAAACTCTGCATGCATGGTATGGGAACCACGTCTGGCCTCCTTCTCCCTTTGCCTGGGGCAGGTGCTGGTCTCAGCTGCTGGCCAGGTTCATCTGCATTCACTGCTGGCCTCCCCCCAGCCAGAGTGCAGCTCCGCATTGCAGTTGTGCCCCATCATTACAGCTTGCACTCCTTGTGTTAAATCAATAGTTTATGACATGTACAAGGGAAAGCTGTAAATTTAATTTTGTCCCCTGCAGTGCAATTCCTATCTTGTTTTCTGGCAACATAATGAATGTGTTTGCCCTCCAGACCCCCCACCCAGTGGAGCAATTGAAGGATAAAGAAAGAAAATAGCAAAGCAGAATTAGATAGATGGATTAAAACTGTATTAATCAGAAGCTCAACTAAAGAGAGGCAGATGCCTTTTATATACATGCGCTGTTCTTTCAAAAACAGACTAAAGAAGAGATGGTAATTGAAAAGAGGGGGTTTTGTATGCACTTATCAAATTAAGAGTTGTTTAGATAGGTTGCGTAGAATTTTAATGGAAATATGAACTTTGCAGGCTGGTCTTAGTGGGCTGGCAATATTCTACCCCAGGAGTCTCATCTGCTTTAATTCCTCCCCTTGATCTTATGCTCTGAATATGCCAAGATTTTGGCACTAGGAGCTTGCATTGCTAAGCCATGGACTGTCTTTTTCATGCCCTGGTTGTGATTGGTTTCTTTTCATTTTGGAGTGTTCAATCCCTTCATAACAGAACCAAGCTCTCATTATCCATTTAGCTCTGCTATTTAATCTCTTTAACTTCTACTATCACCTCAATACATTTTGTGAGAATGTATTGTATGCACGTTATATATAGTACACCTTATCTTGTCTGTTACTTCCATTGAAAGGGAGT
Organism: Dicrostonyx torquatus; assembly: GCA_028555095.1. Taxonomy (NCBI): domain Eukaryota; kingdom Metazoa; phylum Chordata; class Mammalia; order Rodentia; family Cricetidae; genus Dicrostonyx; species Dicrostonyx torquatus. Next base: position 4,713,335 of record JAQHUG010000033.1, on the reverse strand, counting down.
TTGGTGAAGGCAGGAAGTCATCTTTATACTTTGTCTTACTCCATAGACAATTGTATGCCTTTTCTCAATGACATGGTAAAAGAGTGAATGAATGAATGCTGTATTGATTGAGCTGATCTGAAACCCTCAGGCACAGACAAACAAATCAACATTAAGCAGCCTACACTTTTGGAAAAATATGCCAATTTATGTCAATACAGCTGCTTCTACATAGGACTTACTACATGATAAGACCTTTCCTCGATGTTTGCATATGTTTCTTCAAAACCACACTGATTACATCTGGAGTCCATCATTACAGTCCTGTAGCCTGAAGTTAGCACTGGGTCTAGCAGGGAAGAGCTTGGCAATTCTCTTTTTTTTAAATATTTATTGATTTTATTTCACGTGTGTGTTTGCCTACATGCATGCTTGCTGGAAGAGGGTGTTGGATCTCCTGGAGCTAGATTTACAGAGGGTTGTGGTCCATGTGGGTGCTGTGAACCAAATATGGGCCCTCTGCAAGAGCATCAAACGTTATTAGCTGCTGAGCCACCCTACCAGGCTCAGAACTTATACAATTTGTGCAACTTCTTTGCTCATGAATGCAGGCAATGTTTTTCATCATTTTATTTGAACTAAAACGTTACTAGATAAATCCACTATTAAGGAGTAGAGAAAACCTGTGTGCTTATATAAACATATGAAAGTAAATAGAAAGGAGAAGGAATCCAGAAGTATGCATGGTTTTTTCACTTTGTCTATATATCCATCTCCTCATCCAGCCATCCATTGAAAGCTTGCATTGGCCCAACACCGTTCAGGTGAAATAAGTAGAGGACACAATCAGTGACCAAAGCAGATCCTATCTATGTATTGCCCCTATGGAGAGATAAACTGGGGGGTTTTGTACTTTAGTATTCACTATCCTGTTTCCCTGTATATGAAGTAGTTAGATAAGGCCAATTCTTAAAGGTGGGGGACAGAAATCTAAGTGTGAAAACCAAATACAGATCAGGGAAAATAGAAACTAGGCTGTGAGTGAAGGATGAGCGAGAGGAGGAGACATAAAACCAAGAGATGGAAGTATGGTGCCTAAGGAAGTAAAAATCAAAGGAAGACCAACATTACCTCAGTTGCCCCAGCATGCTTAGTCCACATTCCTGGAGATGAAGGACTGATCACCTGCAAGCCCTTTGAAAAGGTATTTCATATGTATTGTTTGACATAAACTTTTCTGATTGTTTCTTATTCAAACAACTATAAAGAACTCCTCTACCAGCTCGTCACTACTGTGTTTGTTTTGGGACAGACTCCCTGAGAGCTTTCATTTCTTTATTGGCCCATGCATCTGCCAGGCATGAGACAATATCCCTGGAGGATCATCCCCCAGTGCCATGGTGGGAGGCAGAACTGTGGCTGCATTTCCTGAGAATCAAAGAACCTTCATTTACATTTGAAATGAGAGAGAAGGAAACACCATCATTTCATTGTCAGTTATGTTCCAATCAATCCACCCCCTCACCATCACTGCCAAGATGTCCTTTGATAGAAATTCATTGCAAAGATAAGATGTAAAATTTTAATGAGATTATTTTGATGTTTACAACCTCTAAGAATGTCCCCCAGAAAGTCTTGTGGAGAAAAACATTTCCTTGTGCTGTGCTCTGTACACATCTGATCCCCGAGCATTTAATTTATTGAGTTCTGGCACAGATTGATCGAAATACCCCTGGGTTTTGACCATGGGCTTGCGCCAATGGTGAGTGTTGAAGGGGCAGGGCAGCCTCAATGACCTAGACATCTCCTTTGCTGATGCCTGGGATTCCACCATTCGTGACTAATGCTTAGGGGAGATCAAGGAGTCACTGTGGATTAGATAAGACATCAGTAGGCACAGTTTCTTAATTTAATTATCCCAAAGTAGACTATGATCCATTAAGAAGCTTTACACACTAGGTGCAACTGTACAATCTTACAGTTATTCTTTGTAAGAATGGAGATTATTTTTGAGAAGCCAGGGAAAGATCCTTTAAATAAATTCATTGATGAAATAACTTTATTTCACACACTTTGATTTGAAATTAGCAAATGAGCAAAAAGGGGAAAAAAGGGCAAAAACCATTAAAACTTAAATTAATTTTTTCCTAAACTGTTTTTAGTGAATGTAGCCATGGGACTGTTATTCTTAAAGATCCGTGTTACTTTTTCAGCTTATATCCCAAACAGAAAACAAGATAGGGCAGACAAACTCAGGCAAGGGCTGAACACACAGGGTATGTTAAAATAAGTAAATTTTAAAAGCATGTTCTGTTCACATCACATCCTCCTGCCCTACCTCTCAGTATTAAGAATGGGTCAATGAACAGCCCTCAGCTCTTATCCCTATGCTCAGTAAGCACAGGGTTCCATAATACCAACACAACAATTCCATTCCTGAAAGAGAAAGCCATTGATGTTTACAAGGAAGGCCTTCCAAAATCTCAACTCATTTTTTTATAACCTTTTTATCATTTTATGACACATCTCCCAAACAACTCTATTTTCTAAGAGCTTTTTCATTCTCTGTAGGACTAGTAGGAGCACTGAACTTTTCAGCTGAACACATTTTTAAAATCTAATTTATTTTTCTCCCCATGCATGCCATTGATTACTGACAGTGGGTTTCTTGAAACTACGCTCATCCATTTTTAATACCAAACATTCTGTGAACTTTCAAAACAAATGTATGTGAGATTAAGGAAAGTTTGTGTTTCTTGTCTTGGACTGTGAACATTAGCAATTTCATAGTAAATTCCAGCCCATAGTTACTGATAATTAAGGTGATTAAGTCTCATCTATGAAAAATCACAGACACGAGGTCAGATCTATTGGTAATTTTTAATTCACTTGATCTGTGCACTTTACCATAGTGTTAAGGTGTTGAAAACACTAAGAATTGACAAAAGAAGCACTTTTGTACTTGAACATAGGTATAACTAAGTAAGACTCAATTTACAATATTTTCCAGGCTGTATTTTAAAAATTAAGCAAGGAAGTCAAATCCTAACTATCAATTGCCTCAGGTTATATTGATCAGAATATTTCAACCAGATGTAGAAGCATTGACCATTGGAGAAACTACATGCTTATAAGAAAACTGTTGGGTTAAGTAGACACACGGCTGTGATCACCACAGGCCAATGTTATTTCACTTATGTCAATAGCAACACTTCATTGTTTTTCCCTCAAATAAATATCAACTGACTGAACAGTAGATGAGCCTTGTCTGATACTTTTATTTTCTAGTTATGAGTTTGAATAGAAAAATGTTTTGTCAGTGAATACGAGTACTACTATTGTTATTGCACAGTTGCTTGTGACCCTGGGTGCCAATAAAGTAGGACTTACATTTGCTTTCAAAGTCAGCTCTGACTCCTAAGCTACCACCTCTAGGATCTTCTATCCTTCAAGGAACCATTTCCCGTGGGTCTCGAGGTGACAAAAAAGGTACTATAGTAGATGGGACTGTATGGAACAGTTGGAAAAGAAAGAAAAATTCTGTATACAATGATTTCATCAGAGTCTGTTCAGAGTTCAACACAGGACCTTCTACTTCTTCAAAAACTGACTGATGGATAAAGGATAGAAAGAACGGGAATGCATAAAAACTTTGATAAACAATAAAACTATTTTACTACCCAGTCCCATTAGTTTTGACTTATGCACAGGCATGTAGTAGCTAATGACACAATGAAGATAAATTGTTTTGTCACATTCTTCCCTATCCTTATTCAATGGGCATCACCTAAAATGTTACATGTCAATAATGGGACAAATATTTGGGTACAGATTTGTGACCAAAAATAGTGTGTCTTTCTAGCCGTGTAGTCATTAAAGCTGAATGTCAAGAAGTTCACAGTCTTCCATAATATGACACAATAAAGGACAAAATCTTATCCAGGAAAATTGCTAAGAAGTAAAAATTAAGGTTAAACAAGTTTAGTTACTTAAAGACTTTCTACTTCTATTATCTAATTAAAATAATTTATAATATGTTTCTTTTATTTTTTAGTTGATAGTAAGTGTTTCTGATATTTCTTAGATGTAAGACTATCAATAGGTACTGAACATATATTCATCAGAAATCTGTTGCTTTGACTTCTTAAACAGCTGTTTTTTTTTTTTTTTAATTTTTGCTTTAACTTGAGATAGAGAATACAGATAGAGATACAGTAAGGATGACGGCAACTTCAAATTTAGGCTGAGAAGCATTTGAAAGCTTCCAATGAAAATGCTAGCAATATTGTTGAGAGGATCTGGGACAGAAATTTAAGCACCTGGTGGCTCTCAATGATTCTCTCAAGAAGGATTGCTTCCAGAGTCATTAGTGTTATCGATGCTGTGTGTCATGATTCGGGCTTTGCTCAATAATCTCTCTACAGCTACAATTGGTTTACTTTCCTTGGCACTGCTGAGTGAAGTGTTTCCTGTCCCTCTTCTAGGCAGAAAACAGAACAAAGTTTCCACATCCACAGTGTCCATTGAAAAGGAGTGAAAAAAAATGGTTGCAAGGATAGAAAAGAAGATTGCTCATAGAAAACAGAGTAAACAAAGTGTAAAGTGTCCTCCACAAATTTTTCACAGGTCTCCATTTTACTTATTCCATTGTGCTTGAATCTTATGTGGCCTCAAATGCCAGGTTAGATCTCTTTATGTGGCAAACTTGAAAAGCTTAAGAGTATCTTATTATATAGTCCTAGAAGAAGAATAGAGTTGGGTAGAGAAAAGGTAATCCGTAAATATTCTTTTGAAAGAATAAAAGAAAAACAGACAAAACCAAAGAGAGAGCCAGTATGACAATTTGGGGCACAATATTGGATCTCTTGCAACAGAGGGAAAGTAGAAAAATCTCACTAACTTTATGTTAATTTTTCATCCCAAATTTTAGTGCTAAGCAATATAATATACACCCTGGCCTATTATAGTGCATCAGCTTTCACTGGAAATCCTATAGATCACAAAGATATATTAGTTAAACGATAGTAGCTAGAATTGATAGGCCAGTACCAAATATCCACTAAAATAAGGAAATTCAAAGACGTATAAATTGTTTGCTAGCATTTTGTTACTGCCATTTTTGGTATCAGGAATAGGGATGTTTAAATTAAAGAATGGAAAACCCACTAATACAAGCTCACTGATTCTTGCCAGATTAATTTGATATTCATTTTTGGAACAAAGTATTTAGAAACTTTAGAGAGCTGTACCTGTGCCTTGCACAAGGATTTCAAAACAGGTTTTTCAGTTGAAAGTAAAGACACAAATTAATAGTGGGTGTTATGTCTGGCAGGGTGGATGAAACCAAGAGAGAAATGTTTTCTGCTTCCCTAGATTTCAACTGGGCAAACAATCTCCCATTCTCTCACTCTCTTCCTCTTCTTCCATCGCTCCTCCCTCAGAAGAGGCATTTCACAGTTACATTGTTATTGGACCACATTATTCCCTACCTTTTTTCAAAAACTCTCTGAGATTTTGATTAAATACTTTGATCCGCATATTCCCATGACAGTTAATTTCCAGACTCAGAACTTTTCCAAACCAGAAAATGCCAGATTTGTGTGTTGTAACAAATGATAACCAAAGAAGTCTCTTTTATTTCCAAAGTATTTAGGCTTTTACACTTGTAATACTTACTATTATGACGCAAAAGTATGGGTTAGTACGAAGAGAACAATAACAACCGTTGTGATTATAGCATTCATCATGACCCCTTGTCTTCATATGGTGTCTTTTATTTGATGTGAGTGTAAATATCCTATATGCCATATCCTTAGATGTCACCTCACCCTAGGGGTATAGAGCAACAACTATTTAACGTAGTTTTGACCCCCCAAAAATGTCACTCAAGTCCCATTTTTCTCCAAACATGAAGAGAGACTTTATAATAGTAATAATTGCAATTATCTTGTCTTTTATTGAACTCTTTTTTTTTTCCTTACTCACAGACCATGTGAGTTATTCAGCACAGAAAACATAGCAAATTTTCTAAAGCACATCTGTAGAATTAGCCTTTAAAACTGCGGTCTATTAAGTTCAGTCATATGCCGTATGTCCCCTCCCCATTACCAATTACCATCATGAGTAAAATGCTACAATATAAGGTCTTTAAGGTAAGACACTTGACTCTGTATTTCTCATCTATAGTTACTTATGTGCAGCTTAAACAGTACCTACACAATCAACATCAGAAGGACTGGTTTGCAAACCATAAACAAATTCTGCCAATGTCTTTTTAAAATGACCCTCTCATTACCTGATTCATCTAACACAAAATTCCCTCCCTTGATTTGAAGTTGATTGGGCTTGTTATTCTTCACTTCAAGCCATTTCCCATTATCTGATCTTGCTCTTTTAAAATTATCACTAGCTATTTTAATTAACATACAATATAATAGGTTATATTACACTATTTCACGCATACTTTGTTCTTGTTTTCATCTTGTCATAATGTCCTCCCTTGTCTTCCCCCATCACTGTCTCCCATTCCTCCCATCTATAGACCCTTATCTGCTTCCAGTAGAATATAGTCTACTACTTTCTGTCTCTTTCCATCCCTACTTAAGCCTGCTCCTGCCCCCTCAATGTTATCATTTCTAATTCCATAAACTAGAGCTACATACTCCTCACATGTGTATGCACACACATATACTATGCACACATATAAGAATTGAAGGTACAGACAAACATATGAAAGAAAATATAGGTGTTTTTCTTTCTGAATTTGATGCATTTTGCTTAACATATTAATTTCCAGGTCTAGTCTTTTTCCCAAATTTTCAAGAATTCATTGCACTTTGTAACTTAATAAAATTTCATTCTGCACATGTTCATTTATTTATCCACTCATGTTGATAGACACCTAGGCTGCTTCCAGTTCTTAAACTTCTGTGATTAATACAACAATTGTAAAAAAAAAAATCCCAGCATGGGAAGAATTTAAAATTAAAATTAACTCTTCCTACATCTAGGCATGACAAACTCTCCTCCACCCTTATTCTCGGTTAGTCACTCCATTAATCTAGATTCCAAGAATGTCTTCTTGATAAAACATTTTTCACTGGGTGTATTATTTCTCCTTCCTGGAGCACCTTTGCTCACAGTGTATTAGACTAGACTCCAAATAAGTGAGATCATGATTATCTTCCTTTAGTTTCCCCTCATTTAGGCTATCTTCCTAGGTTGAAGACTTGACTACTCTTGTCTTAGACTGTACAAAAAAACAAATCCAGAGCAGTTCTGGGATGCCAGAAGGAAGAGTCAGTAGGCATTGATCAATTGATACTGAAAATTCAAAGGAGACAGATCTGCAGCACATATCACAAACCCCCACAGAAACACATACCTTAGAGCGATTCTGTGAATTAGAATGCAAAGAAATGCTGGATCAAGGTAAAGGCCATATTGGCTCAAGTAGATGTATTTGGAGAATGAGTTAGACCAAAGGCATTTTGTGTGTGTGTGTGTGTGTGTGTGTGTGTGTGTGTGCGCATGCACGTGCGTTGAGAAACAAAGCCAGGATTCCCAGTGCTTTCAGTAAAATGCATAGAATATTGTAGGAATAATCACCATAAACAAATGAAACTGCTACTGAAGGATGTAAAAACTTACATTTCTGTTTCAAGCAGAGTAACAGAATAGAATGATACTAATTAAAATACCTGGAAGACAATCAGGTTAATTAATTGATGTACATATTCCTGATACATATTCCTGGTAAGAACAATGCTCTGCCTAGATACAGCTTCATATGAGACTCAAACTTACCTGAGATAATACTATCATCACACTTACAGTAGGGCCAAAACACAGACATATAGTAGCTAGAATTTCCAGCCACCTTATTGAACACTCTACAAGTGCAAGAATTGCATTCACAGCAGTAGGAAATGGTGCAATTTACTGATGGATAATAAACAAACCATGCCCTCTAAATAAGTAGGAGGTACTGGTTTCAAGGGAAAAAATTACAAGAGAAAAAAATGAAATGGAAATGTTAATACTATGCAGACCATTACTTTTTAAAACTGAAATGTAACACAAAATTAACAAAGAGTATTGTATATCAAAGAACAACTCCCAATATTTTCTATTTTGTTATGGTTCAATTATTGCAACGATTTTCTGTATTAAAATGATAAAAAGATGATATAGCCAACAAGATAAGCAAATGATCAGTCAATCAGCCAATCCACCAAATTCTCTCTGTGAGTGTCACAATTGTATCATTGACAATCTCTGCAACACAGTCAGTTGCACTGGTGCAAGGATCTCATAAAATTTTATTTTGTTTGTTTAAAAAGCAGTTAATGCAAACTACCTATCTAGCTTACAGAGGAACTCAGAGGAAGAATAAGTCTTTAGTTATTTTCTAACTTCTTTCTATTTAACTTAAAATGAAACTACACTACTTTCCTTCTTCCAGCCCAGGACTCAGACATCCAACTACCTCCATATCTCCCCACTCTCAGATTAATATCCTCATTTTCCTTTATTTTTGTTACCATTTTCTAAGGAGGACTTAGCATATTTATGCCACTAGTAACAGAAAGACATCACATTTTTCTTCATTATTGAACTTTAAGATAACATGGGCACCAAAAAAGTGAAAATATTTCTCTATCATTGATAGTTTAAGCTAGTATCAGATTTCCATATGTTTACGCTTAAACTCTAATCTAGATGACTTGACTACTCCCCCCCAAAAAAGCCTTAGCAATTTTATTGTTGTGAATGATATTTTCGCATTTAAACTTATTTAGACTCCACATCTTATGAAATAGACAACAGTGAAGTCAATGGAAGGGTAACCTTTCTCACAGAAAACATCCTGTGAACCTACGTAAGTGCCTGTAGCTCCTGAGTCATGATTTAGAAATCGTTTTCCTAAGAGAGTCAATAGGAGGTACAGGTGCAGAATGAAGGATTCTCTGTTTGAATTCCTATGTTGAGTCTTTTCAGGAAATGCTGATTAGGAAAAGAAGCAGTACTTTCAACGGTGTACATTTAAGAACAATAGAAAAGATTTAGAATAACAGTTATATGGATTCCATGTTGGATAAGCAGCCATGTGAAGCCCCAAATGAATGCAGAGGCATGTCTATGTGATGGAAGAGAATTTGATCCATGCAATATGGAGGACATGAGTGCCACCTGAGAAAGCTCCCAGAAGGCAGCATGAAACAGGCTTCTTAGATTTAGCAAATCTAAAATATGTCTGGTCTTTCTCCAACAGGGCCCTTTGGGGTATCTTCTGCCTTTTGAAACATGAAGCATAAATATCATATGTGGGAGTAAAATTCTAAAACAAAATAAAATCGAAACCATAGAATTAGCCAGGAAGAATAAGTATAGTAAATCTTCTGGAAGTTTTTTTGGTTTGGGAGATTGTGCTTGTTTGTTTTGTTTTGTTCTTGAAACAACGTAATTTCATGATGCATTGTAGAAAGTGACTTTTTCATGGTATAGATAGGATTGCTCTTAAAATATTGACAATTCTACCTTACTTAGCAATTATTTAATTAGTAACTACTATATGATTGACAGTGTCCTAGTAATTTGGAGAATAATATAATATATAAAATATTGGCTCTGGCTTGTGAAGTTGTATAAATAAGGCAGCATGAGAACACTTTTACAACAACATTTGAGGATATATGACAAAATATGTTTTCTATAGGAGATGCTACACATAAACCTAAATTTTTCCATTATTTTTCCAAAATAATGCATGAAGAATCACTGGTATTTATGGTCAAACACAAGGTCCCTGTGAGTGATATTTTTGTCAGATTAAACCCTAGTTCCTCACCATCACGGGGTATTGGTTTACAAGGCACCCCATAATGGCAGCTTGTTGAATAAAATTGAGGAAATATTTTAGATTTATTAAACATAAAGCAGTGGCGTTCTTGAATGCCGGGAGAAAAGTTTAGAGTTTAAATGATAGACGTAGCAAGTACTAAATCAAAAAAAAAAGTATATGATTTTTCTTTGAGGGTGATCATTTTGTGATGTATATGCGTATATAAATGTGTATGAATATACAAACGAACTAAATGTGCATAAGTATGGACATTTTTGATCTTATATACTTACAAATATGCATATACATTCAGAAGTGGAAGAGATTTAAAGCAAACAGATCAGATGGGGGACAATATAAATTTAGAACTAATCCTTTAACCCAGGGAAGTACTAGAAATGGGAGAAAAGGCGAGATGGGTCAGAGAGTGAACACTATGAATGAGAGTGTGGGAAGAAAGAGGTGACAGGTAGGTGATAAATGTGTCTTAGTTCCTGTTGATCACTGTGGAAAGACATCAAGACCAGGGCAACTTTTAGAAAAAAGCATTTAATGGGGTCTTGTTCATAGTTTCAGAGAGTTAGTCCGTGACCATCACAGTGTGCAGCATCGTGGCAGGCAGGCAGGTGTGGCCCTGGAGCAGTTGGGGCTCACATCTGATCTGCAAGAGGCAGGCAAGGAGTTTCATTCAAAAGCTACAGAGATACTCCTTATCTAACAATGTTACAACTCTTAGTTCTTCCTAAAACTCCACCTTCTGGTAACCAAATATTCAAATTATGAGCCTCATTCAAATTATAGTATATTTTGATCTCCTGAAGATATCTACTAGTGCAAAACCCATTACTTGTCACGTGGTAAGCAAAAATTTTTTTATCATCAGTTTCTTTATCCCAACTTTCAAAATTGATAAGAATAATAAATACTTTTTAAATAAATAAATAAAAAGCTTAACATCAAAAATAAAACAAGAGAAAAAATAAATAAATACTTTTTAAGTTAAATAAATTGTGAGTCTTAATGACACAACTTACACCTCCAGCTACTCAGAATTCTGAGGCCTGTGTACCATCAATTTAAAACCAGCTTTTGTTACAAAGTGGGTTTTAGGCTAGCCTAGGCTACTTATGGAAATCTTGATTCAAATATAAAGAAAAAAAATAAAACTCAGAGATATATCTGAGTGATAGAGCATTTCTTGGCATATGTAAGGTTTGGGACCCAGAACACCAAAAACAAGACAAAATAGAAGGTTTTGAGTAGGATATTGCCAAAGAGGCCATGAACTACCTAACATGTTATGCGATGTTCCTTTCCAGAACCTCTCTTGCAAGGGATCTTGAAATTATTTCTTAAGCCATGCTTGAAGACAGCAGAAACTTGGTATTTCCTGTCTAATGACTCCTAGATCTTGTCTCAACTTAAATACATTCAGGAGGTCAATCAACATGAAACCCATTCAGGAGGTCAATCGACATGGGTGAAAAGATGGGTCCCCAGAGAAAGCCTTCTTTCTTTTACTCATTCTGTTTCTCTCTCTTGCTTTAATCACCACAGACCTTAAAACCTTTGCAGACACTCCTGGAAAAGGTTCCCAACCACGACTTCCTCAAATGATTCCCCTACATAGAAAACAAACATTAACCCAAACACTTGGTGTACATCTTCTTCTCATAATCACTCATCTATGGAAAAATCTGTGCTCCTTATCTGAGCATCCAAAGACATATTTGATTAGAAAGAAATAGTTAGAGAGGGAAATTCTTATTAGGTGAGCGTTGACAGCAAGAACATTAATATAAGGAAAATAGAGAGAAATAGTAACTAATCAGTTACTATGAGATACACTTTTGACCTCCCAGGTCCTTATTAAATTTTTTTCATATAAGTAGAATGCTTTTTCTTGGAAAAATAAGTAATTAAGAAAATTGTACATATTTATAAGAATCCAACAACTTGGTCAACAACTTCTCTGGGGACCAAGAGAAATTTAACAGATGCCTGTTAAATTGCAGTGAATATTATCTTCAAAATTCTTAACAAACAAACATTAACCTTCAGGCTATCTGAGGATGTGTGCACCATAATGACGTGTCAGGTCGAACATTTTGTAAAACGCTAGTCAGATATGGCCCTATCCTTAGGGGAATTGAAAGTTACCAAGGGAATAGTCATTATTTAAATGACAGCTCAAATGAACAAATGATTATAAACAAAAAGACAGGCAAAATCAATGAAGGTGTATTTTGAGATATTGAGATATGAAGATCTTGATGTTTCAGTTTTTTTCTCCAACATATGGACATCATTTTTTCCTCTTCAAAGTTAGAAAATATGGTGAACAACTTTAAAATGTATTACAGTTAAGAGAAGAAGACCTTCACAAGACATTTCAGGAAGGGTAAAGCATAAGGGCAATTTTAAGTTGCTCTTTGTTATAGAAGGAAGATTTATTTTAATATGACCTCAAAAACACAGACAGCTAAAGAAACACAGATAAAATGCTATCAACTTAAAATGCTTCTATACTACAAAGGGAAAAGTAACACAAACAGACAACCCATAGATGAGAGAAAATATTTGAAAATGATTGATAATAATATATGTGGAACTCAAAACAACTCTAGCAACAACATGAACAAGTTAATAAAAACAGGTAAAGGGCATTAATATGCATTACCAAAACCATATTGCCGGGCATACCAAGCAAGTTGGAAAATGCTAATGAGTTTGTGGTTATGATCATATTTCATT
>JAQHUG010000033.1:4656815-4699913 GCA_028555095.1 Dicrostonyx torquatus | reverse complement strand
AGTGGGAAGTAGCCTGCAATACATGGGCACAGGAGATCACTTCCTATGTAAAACCCCAGTGGCACAGACAGTGAGAACAACAATAAATAAATGGGGCCTCCTGAAACTGAGAAGCTTCTGTAAAGCAAAGGACACAGTCATTAAGCAAACAGTAGAATAGAAGGAATGAAAGGTGGTGAAATTCGTAGAAAATGGATGGAGAGTTGACTGCCAGAATTATATTTAGGAATAATAAATTCAATATTTCTAATCCATAGTATAGTAATTACAGCTAATGATGATTTATTTTATCCTAGAAAAATACTAAGAAAGAAAAATACACAGAAATATATGCTAAATGCTTTTACCACCAAAATTACAAATACTTGAGATATTCATCCATTAATTACCTAAAATTTAACCATTCTTCATGTATATATTTCCTAGAAATGTGATACCCATGAAAATGCATAACATTTATTTTCTAGTTCCAAAACTAAAAAACATTAAACCCTACTGAAAATATTAAAGGGTGAGAAAGGGTTATACAGATCATTTTATAATGCACTAAGTTCCTCATAATCACGGTGGGGATGTAAGCACATTTGGAAGCCTATAGTTTTTTGGGAATATTATTTTATTTTATTTTTATTTTTTCCTTCTTCTTCTTCTTCTTCTTCTTCTTCTTCTTCTTCTTCTTCTTCTTCTCCTTCTCCTTCTCCTTCTCCTTCTCCTCCTCCTCCTCCTCCTCTTCCTCCTCCTCCTTCTTCTTCTGTTTTTTTTTTTTTTTTTTTTGGAGACAGGGTTTCTCTGTAATAGTCCTGGCTGTCCTGGAACTTGCTTTGCAGACTAGGCAGGCCTCAAGCTCACAGCTACTTGCTTCTGCTGGGATTAAAGGAGTGTGCCACCACCATCCTGTGGGATAGCTGCTTTTGTATACATGAAAGCTACAGCTTTTCTGATTCATACTTTTGTCTATAAATAGTTCAAACAACTAGCATATTTAAAAGCATATTTTTGTAACTGTTATTATAAAATTCTTTTAAGGAATTGAAAAGATAGTTTCAGTATGGTTGCAGGGATGTTTGCAAAGTGTCACACTTTACAGCTATTACATTTTGCCCTGAGAGTTATTCCTTAAGAAGCACAAAGTGTCGCTGATACACTTCATAGAAACATGCAAGGTTTGTTCATATGAGTCACCACATAAGCACTGTATGCAATAGTTCAAGATGATGGTCATGGTGTTTTGTACTCTAAGTAATTAAGTAATTCTTCTAATAATTATGTTTCCCATTATTTTAAATTTTTATTATTCATTTAATTTTTAAAAATTTCATGTGGGCTGGAGATATGGCTCAGTGGTTAAGAGCACTGGCTGCTCTTCTGGAGGTCCTGAGTTAAATTCCCAGCAACCACATGGTGGCTCACAACCATCTGGAATGATATCTGGCGCCCTCTTCTGGAGTGCAGGCATACATGGATGCAGAATATTACATACATAATAAATAAATGAATCTTTTAAAAAATTTCATGTATGAGCACTCTATTTGCATCATTCTCCCCACCTTGCCTCTTCCACTTCCCTCTCTGTCTTCCCCTAATCCTCAAAGTCATGGCCTATTATTCTTTAATTATTACTGTTTTACAACCATATATATACATATATCATACATATATAAATTTATGAATGCAATCTTCTGGATCAATTTAGTGGTGTGTGTGTAGAGCTGAACTTGAGTCTGGATCACTTGTCAGCAGGCTGGTCCGTTGAATAGATTGATTTTCTCTCTCTCAGCAACCATTAATTACTTAGGTAGCTTCTTGTCTATGGATGAGGCATTGTGAGATTTTCCCTATCCATGTTGTTATATTAATTGATGCTACCACTTTTCAGGTTATGTCTAGACAAATATATTGCTGAGATTTCAAAGGCATGGCTTTCTCATCATAGGTTTGAAACACAATCTTACCGCAGATACACTGGTCCTCTGGCTCTTTTTATTTTTGGTTCTTTCTTCCTCAATGTTCCCTCAGCCTTTGGGAACACTGTGTATGAATGAGTCAACTAGGGATGGGCTTTTCATGGTCAGTTGTTCTCTGCACGTTGACTAATTGTGTCTTTCTGAGGTAGTCTCTACTGCTACACAAGAAGTTTCTACAATGAGGGAAGAAAGCAGCACTTAAGCTGTGGGCATAGGGATACAAATTTAGAATGAAGTTAAAAATAAAACTGATTTAGGGAGATGACAGTAGTAGGCTCTTCTCTAGGATCCTTTTCCTCACCAAACATAGGAAGTGGGACAGAATTTATGCCTGAATTCTCTCCTATTGAGGGGGCCTTAAGTCCAATTAGATAGTTGTGGTTGCTCCCAAGGTTATCGGTGTCATTATTGCACTTTTCAGAATTCCTTGTCTTTCTAGTGATTGTTGAGGCTACAGCGGGTTATGACTGTTGATTGTTTTTCTCCTCCCTTGGCAGCTTGCACAACTCCTGGTATTACAAAAGCTCATCCTCAGGGAAATTCTCATCTTGCTGGGCAATTCCATTTCAATTCCTCCAATTCCTTTGTCTAAAGTGTGTGCTATCTTCAGCAATATGGTCTTAACTTCAATCTCTGATAGGCGATCAAGAGCTGTGCTGGCTCTTTTTTGGGGTGCTCCTCTAACCAAAAACAACTCAAACGTCGTCACCCTAAGTGGTGCAATTTCATAGATAAAGATATCATACATTTGATATGTATATAAATATACATAGGTGTAGGTAGATATGTAGATTGTGTGTGTGTATCCACATACATACATATGTGTAGGTGAACACAATATAATTGCATATGGAATTTTCAATAACTTCCTTCTGTCTCTATATTGTTCCTCTCTTCTCCCCAGACTGCCCCATTTTGTTCTTCATGCTGCCTATTTATGTAAAAGTTTTTTTTTAGTTACTCTACTTCTCTAGGTATAGCTTATCTATAGAAAGCACCAAATAATAGTTCAAATGCCCTGAATTAGGCCATAATATGTAAGCATTTTTGACCCTTCCTTTGCTTGAATTTTGCTAATACAGTAACAAATACAGATTTCTGTGCCCAAATGAACAGTGATATTTGATAATAACCCCAGTTCACATCACCAGATAGATGCTCATGCTCTGCTTTGAACCTAAAAGTGAAACACAAAACCTACCACACAACACATATGATTCTGTGTATAAAGATACATATATAATATTTAGGAGCTTTTCTCATATTGGCTGACAGTACTACCCCAGACTTCAAAAAAACCACCAAACAAAAAAAAATGTAAAGCCACTAAGAGAAGCCCTTTTTTGGTGTTTTTGGTCAAGGCTCTTCAAAAGACTCCCAAAGCATACAGTCTATTTCAACTACTTTTGATTGTCCCTGAGAGGTAGAAAGTAAGTCGTTATTGCTGAAGACACATGCACTTCAGAAACAGCACCCAGAGATCCCTGAATGTCCTTTTTCTATGGCTCTAGACAGCACCTTGAAGGTTTCCACGTTGGAAAGGCAACCAAGAGTACTATCAAGACATGGCATCGGTAATTATTATGTTTCAAATATCTCTTTCACATTTTCTTGGGAATTTATGTATTTGATGAGGTGACTTCCTCCAAAGGGAACATTAGAAATTCTTGCACGGCGAGGACATTGGCACAACTGAGTTATGCATCAGGACAACTCCTGCTGAAGCATGGAAACATGAAGACCCTCTAAGGCACTGAGCATCTGTTGGTCCTTACATTTTCTAAACACACTAGCAGGTAGATTATTTTTTGACTTCCTCCTTCATAACCACTCTAGCCCTAAACTGCCACTCCTCAACTGACAGATGTCTATCTGGCTTCCTAAGAAAGTGGTTTTAAAATTTAGATTTATGATTCTACCACAGATTTTTCTTTTGAATAAAAATCTATGTCATCTATCTTTTACTTTGCGATCTGTATTTTTGTAAGTTCCCCCAGGTGACTGTATTTCAATCTACAGATGATTGCATTTAGGAATCACTGTTGTGGAGCAATCCTGAAAGCAAATTTAGAGATGAAAAGATATGTGTTTTATTAAAAATGAATAGAATATGTTGTGTTTCAGCTTCACTGGGGATTTTACTAGTCTGATCTGTGCAGGTAGGCCCCCAAAGTGTTACGTTTGAAAAGTTATTTTAAATTAAAAGTACTGGAAATCATCCTCCCATGGAAATAACTTTTGAGTCTAAGATCATCCCTGAAAACTGCCTAACACACAATGCACCGGATAAGCAATTCTGCCTCAGTTTCTGTCAAGGCTTTTTTCATAAAATATTCTCTATGGGTGAGTGGATGTTCCTTTCCAGAAATTAAGTCTTTCATTATTTTTATTAATAGTTCATTCTACTTTATTAAAGATGTTGGCCTCAATTGTTTTAGGCAGGCACAAAGAATCTAGTGCTGAATAAAGCAGGAAGAGACTAAACTTTATGAAATAACGTATTATCAATACTACGCTGGGATCTCAGTGAGACACTGATGGAGGATATCTAATTTTGGTATGACATTGTGCATATGTGGGAAAAAAAGGAGTAGGAGAAATATTCAAGAGCATAAGAAAACTACCTGGAGCCAAGTGATGGTGGTGCATGCCTTTAATCCCAGCACTCTAATCCCAGGAAGCAGAGGTAGGTGTATCTCTGCGAGTTCATGTTCAACTTGATCTACAAGAGCTAGTTCCAGGACAGGGTTCAAAGGAACAGAAAAGCGCTGTCTCAAAAAACCAAAACCCAAAAACAACAAAAATACCTATACGGAGAAAATATTTCTTCTATCATCTTTTTACCCAACCATCCACCCTCCTCCCTATCTTCTATTTGTTCATTAACTGTTTTTTTATTTATTTAGTTTTAAATTTTGAAATTGGTCCCAAGCTAGTCCCCAAACTCTTGGAGTCAAGTTATCCTCCTGCTTCATGTCCTTGAGTAGCTAACATTATAAATAAGCGTCTCTGTTCCTGAATGTAATGCCATATTTTGAACAGAATGAGAACAAATCAGAAGTGATGTGGCTTTCTGTTGCTGTTGGGTATCTTCTTTTAGTAGAAATGTCTGAGTCTCACAACATACCTATTGGCCTATTAGTGTCTATTTTGTATACTTTAACAATAAATTACTTTTCATGGATTTCTGTTTTATACTAGGCACAAGCTATGTGCTGATAATTCAGAGATAACTTCTTCAGACTTTCTCATCACAATGACTATTGTAGGCAGCTGTAGGCAGCTGTGGCTTCGCTCTTGATAGGCATTGATGGTTGACATAAGAAACTATGTATGTGACTTCTGGAAATAGGATGTTTAAACTGCAACATTAAAATAAAAGGCATAATGTTTAATTCTTTAAGGAGATGCCC
The DNA here is from genome assembly GCA_028555095.1 of Dicrostonyx torquatus. NCBI lineage: Eukaryota > Metazoa > Chordata > Mammalia > Rodentia > Cricetidae > Dicrostonyx > Dicrostonyx torquatus. Next base: position 4,694,536 of record JAQHUG010000033.1, on the reverse strand, counting down.
AAATTTAAGAGTGAAGAAACGAAATATTAATACATCACACAACTTTGCCAGCAAGTTTAGGCGGAAAGTCTGTTTAGTTTAGATGGCTGCATGCTTAGTACATGGAAGCACAGCCTGAGGTTTTTCAAGATGTATTTAAGAAATATAGGTTAACCCTGAAGAAAATTATAATTGTAGGGACAGAGGAGACTATTTGATTAAAACTGGATACCCGAGAAAGCGTTAGGACAGGGGACTGGGGTGGTGAGTGAGCGCGTGCAGGGTCTACAATGAGATAGATGAACTTGTGGATCAATCCTAATTTTCTGGTTGGAGATTTTGTAATATAAGTTTCCTTGTTTTTAAATCAGCATGTTTTTGTCAGTTGTCCATTCATAGGAGAGTTCTTGGTGTACTGTTATTACTTAAATGTTATAAATGATGGCAGCAGTTATAGTATTTAATAGGCACTATCTTTATATTTTAGTGTACAGCCAACATTTCTGCATAGAAGGACTTGAAGGAACTGACAGAGACTGCATGTGCAAGCATCTCCAGTAATAAAAACAGTAATAAAAATAAATAGTAAAATCTAGCACAAAATGAAAAAATAAGGACCCATCTGGTTTGAAGAGAAAAATGGACCAATGAGAAAAGGCAAGTAGTGGTGTCTGGATGGATGATACATCTGTCACTAAGTCCCATAAAAGCCTCCTTTTTAGTAATGAGAACTGAACTGAGGTTCCTGAGAACTCTAGACAATAACTCCACCAGTGGGCTACTTCAATGTTACTTTAGTGTTCCTGGAAGCCATTCTGTACACAGTTGAAAGATGCCAATTTTGGCAAAAATCATGAAGTATAATCTGAAAGACATTATGAAACTGCATTTCATGGATGATTATTATAAGCCTCTGAAAAATCTCTTTCTAAAAAATCATTGTCCTAATTCTATCCTTGGCAGTAAGAGCAGTTACATTTGTTGAATGTCTTTTAAGTCACTAAAACTTCACCAAAAATACTTTACTAGTGTTTTTCTCAGCTTGCAGGTAAGCACTCTGATGCACAAAGAGGTGAATAAATTGGTAGATCTAAGTGTATGGAAAGCAAAGATAGGAACCTGAGCGCGAACCACAGGGCTTGCATTCTTCATAGCTATGCTAAATGGGATGTCAACTCTGCAGAAAGTGAAAAAATGTACTTCCTGAATAGACATGGGCTAACTAGGAAGCTGGACGGAGTAAGAAAGAAAGAAGTGGTCAGTGATTACTGAACTGAAATAACTAGGTAGAATTTTTTAATTAAAAAAATAAAAGTATCAAAATTGGGACGATCTAGAGGTTTCAGTGAGTAAAGGCACTTGTCATGCAAGCCAGAGGGCTTAAATTCAAAACTCAGAACCCAGAGAGAGGTGGAAAGAGAACTGACTCCTCAAGATTATCTTCTGGCCGATGCACTTCTACATAGATCCTGTGGCATCTCTCTCTCTCCTCTCTCTCTCTTACACACACACATACACACACACACACACACACATACACAACTTTAAAACAAAAGTACTAAAAATAAACAAGTAAGAAGTAAGTGTGTTTGCTTCTTTATTATATACTAACATTTTTGTATTTGTAGGATACTGTGTTTAATATAATATAGTTAAGAAGACAGAATATTTGGAAGTCTTGAAAGAGGAGAGAAGACAGAGGAACAGCCTTGTATATGTGAACCAATAGACTGATATTCTTCAAGTCTCTCTCTCTCTTTCTCTCTCTCTCTCTCTCTCTCAATTTCTCTCTCTCTCTCTCACATACACATCTATCTATCTAGTCTCTATCTCATAATCTAATTATCCACCTTTGTTCAATTAAATTTTTGGTTTTTAATTTTTATTTTATTTCTTAATCATGTTTAGCACACTTTTAAGTGTGTGTGAAAGCATTTACCCCTGGAGGTAAGAAGACAATTTTCAAGAGTCAGTTCTTTCCTTCTAAAATGTGGGTCCTGGGGACTGAACTCAAGTTATCATGTTTCGTCAATCTACTGAGCAAGTTCACCAGTCCTTATCTATCTTTGGTCTATCTAATATCATGCATCATATTGTTATAAATTCTGTATTTATTAAAATATAAAAACATATCATCATTTAATATTTGGTATTATATTATTTCACTTAACAAAGTGAAGTGCATTATAAGTCATTGCCTAATTTATGTTGCATAGTATAATTAAAAAGCTGCAAGTGGCCAAAGAGGTCATGGTAAATGAAGACATATGCATTCTCATTTGTTAATGGAGTCTTCATCACCTTCACTAAATAGTGTTAGAAGGTTTTTACTATCTGATTTCCTGATATTTTCCCCCACACTCTAGTGAATTAGGTTTTTTTTTTTATCAGCAACAGGAAAATCCTGAGCCAGTAGCCAGTATCAAATATTCACACCATGATATCTTTGACAATCTTCCTGAGGTGACTCAAAATGTTCTGTGCATTTTCTGCTACCAAATGGCATGCCAGACAAGTATACCTTTCATGCCTTGCTCCCTCTCAGCTTCCCACTACACATATGAGTGTCCCATGCTTTCCATGGTGTGCTTGGGTGGGACCCTGTCCTTGCTTATATTATTCCCCACTTTCTGAAGTTCTAATTTGTTCGTGTAAACAAGATATGAGCCACCTTGTGTATACTGTGCAGTTCCACTGTGACTGTGTCCAATATACTCACAGTGTACTGAAATCAAACTCTGCTACTATCACTAGGAAACAATATTCAATAACTTCTTGATCCCCTTTAACCCTTGTGCTGATCCCTTAGACTTGCCCATATTGGGTCTTACCTGTGCCTTCACAAGCAATGATACTTTATCTCTGACTACTACCTCCCACTTTTTTCCCCACAAAGTTATCAGTCCATGGCCCAGAAAGTGATGACATTACTTGAACAATTTTATTAGTTCTTCTCACTTTTACTTTTCTTTTCTGCGAAGAGCACAAGGTATAACCATTTGTATTGAGCCATCTTTTTGTTGTTGCTACCGTTATGTCTTCCTTCATATTTTTAACTATCAGTTTCACAGAGAACATTAAAATAATTACCAGTATCATTTTCCAAAGACTTAAAAAATAGAACGTTTAGAATTTATTAATTTCTCAGTAATGGGATAAAATCTAGACTTCTGTGCATACCAGGCAAACCACCTCTTATCTATCTCCTAAGCCTCATTTGTTTTATGTATTTCTTGTTTTGAGACAGGATCTCCCTGTTTCTCACATAAGCAATGAATGTATTTTTCTGAGCCAGTTAGTCTCAACTTCTCCAACACCTTCAGTTTTGGGGAATGTAGGCTTGGACAACAGGACAGTCTTAGAATGCAGTAAATATGGAGAAACCCTAAATAGTTTCATCTTAAACTATCACCATATAACGAGGTTTTAAGCATTTATAGAATACCTTTCATTATTGAAAGCAGTTTCATGTCAATATACATGTGGATGACAAGGGACTTTGGCATCCATCACCCCTCATTACTTTGAGTTTGACATTGCTGCTTTGAGATTTAAAATTTATTCAATTGAGGAAATCAATATTTATTTAACCTCTGTGATGTTTTCATTTTCCTCTTAAAAACACTGCCCATCAATTGGTTCTTTAAATTTTCTAAGAATTTTGTCCCTTGATATGTGGATCTTCTGTTGGTTCCTCCCAGACTGAGCTCTGCAATTAAGAAGCATGTCCAGCAGTACATTTGAGAACCATTTACGAGTCTCTGCTGTTTGAATACATCCCAGAAATTTGGCTTGACTAGTGCTTGCCCTGGTTGACTAATATTTTCTCATTTTTCCAACAAAAGATTCTTTGACTGTGAAGTTTATTTAGCCAGTTTTGTCTGACTTTCATCAGCTTTTACTCTGTTTCATTCTCAGATCATTTATCCAGAATTTCCAATAAGATACTTTAAATATTCCCAATTTTTGTAGTTTATTAACTTGGTGTATTTTCCCTTTAAGTTTTCTCAATTCCCACATTTTGGCACAATTTCTTTTCCAGGAGTTCACTATCTGGGTGAGAGGTTTCTTCACTTCCTCCCCACCCTCTTCTTGTTAATTTTGTGACTTTTTTTTTCCTGCTAACACATTTACACATAGCTCCAGCATCCAGCATCATCTCTGGTTCAAAGCCAAGGATCATTTCCAGACATTTTCTTTCCACTGTAGTTCTGAGCACCTGCTGTAGAATGGAGCCTCCAGTCCTCTCTTCAAATCTCATCACTTCTTTTTTCTTCCTGTTTTCATGTTTAGACACTCCATGTAAGGGGCACATTGTCCTTTATCTACACAGATGCTCTGTGTTCCTTCATGTTGCAAAACCAAATTGTTGCTTTGCAGACGTGATATAAATTGCCTTCTCAAGGCCACATTTTGCTATGTGAGCATTTACACATAGACAAGTTGAGGGTTTTCTCTGTTCTGCGTTTGGTCTGTTTTCATTTATGCTATCTGTATACTAAGCTTCGATTCTCTCTTATAGATGTTTATGCATTCTGCCAGCTCTACAAATTACGCTCCATCTAGTGCCTTTCCTCCTTAATACCACCTAGTTTTAAAAACAGCTATTTCAACCAATGCTTAACAGAGGTTGAACGCGGTGCAGGCTTTAAAGCGTTCTAATTATCTGTTCTCATTGTTTAGCAGCAAATGAATGTTCAAGAGTTTGTTATACACTGTTGTGGCAGCAAAAGTGTTCTAAGAGACAATTATTTCCTATTCTTTTCTCATTTCATACCCAATGTTATCACATATTGTTGAAAATCGGGGGAGTTGGGATAAAGGCAAGGAAGAGAGAAGAAAGAAAAAACCTCTCTAGTCTCTCCTTTAAAAAAAAAAGTAATGATTTTCCTCCTGCAAGGAAATCAAAGGCTGCATGAATGTCTGCCCCTTTAAAAAATGGAAGCTGATTTTTTTTTAATGCCAGGCACTTTTATCCTTGTAGCTTAAAGGCAAGGAACGAATGAAATGTGAAAAATGAAGGACATGTGACAGCATCAAAGAAACTGAGCAAAGATGGGGAGTGTGTCTGACTATGTCAGGCCAGGGTGGGCCTTTTTAGGCAGGCCATTAAGGCAATCTGGCTGCCAGATGAGGTCTTTATAAAAGGGCAGCAAAGAGGTATAAAGTCTTTTTGATGTTTCAAAGAAACATCCCTTTCATGCCCCTCCCTTTTCACTCCATCATCTTGTCCTAGCCAATGCCATCCCACTTACCACAACCATCTGAAGAAATGGTTTATGTTTTAGTGCATTTGGATCTTGGCCTGATCTCGATCCTGAGAGATACTAGGGTGTTTCTACTCTTTGTTGTGGAAAAAAGAAGATGGGATATTGCTGGGTAGAGTTGATAAAAGTCTCTAGGACATTTTGAGAGGCAGTGGTTAATCAGAGCAGAATTAATCAACTCCTATTTACCCAATCAAGATAAGGATTATTTCTTGAATAGACTTAATTACCTCACATTGGCACCATTAGGGCATCATGACAAATCCCCTCATTTAATAATGAGGAGAGTAAGCTTCAAGGACTCACAATTAGTTCAATGAAATTAGAGGCCTGCAATCCGTTTTCCCACTCTGCTCCTTGCACTCTACAATCTCTCCCTATACTTACACAGGACCTAAATTACCATCTCCACTTATGCTTTTCTTGTCTTGTCATTGCAGCTCATCCTTCGGTCTGTGAACAGCATCTGGTCAGGAGGGTTTCTATTGGCCGCGCGTATCTCAGAGTGTGCATGCCCATGGCTTTTAACAGTGGAGAATGATCGACAAGAGCACCTCGACTAGCGATAGAGGAGCCAAAGTAAGGAGGACACGAGGTAAGTAATAGTGAATATGTCCTCTGGAAAAATTGAAGCCGCAGCAGAGGGCGTACCATGCTCTTACTGCCGCCCCTCATCTGTTCATGGTGTTTCTCCACGGACCGTGTGTTCTTTTGGTTTGCATCAGCGACTTTACCCAATTTACCTTTGCATGCTGACCTTGGTAAGGGAGTCATTACAAGCTAGCCTCCTGGAGCAGCTTAGTGGAAGACAAAGCAAGTTAGTCTGGATGAAGAGGAAGTCACAGATCTCTGGGAACTAAACCCTTACGGCAACTTCAAGCTGACTACAGATAAGATATGGCCACTCTGAATGAGAAAATGTGAAAATACTAGGTTCTGTGACTTTGCAATGGCCTTTATAAGGAAGTAAGAAAAGAACAAAACCTTTCCTTCCTCCTTTGCTTGGCACACTCTTTCTTCACTGCAGTCATCTTTCTGTAGTTTAAACTGTCAGCAGTATATTGCTCAAACTACTACACTCTCCAGGTTCATTAAGGATTTGTATTCTCCTCCTTTCTTACTTCTGTGAGAAAAACTTCCTTATAACTATTAAACATTCAGCTATCAAGTTCCTTCCCTAGAACTCAGCAGTTCTCAACCTGTGGGTCAGAAAATCTTTGGGGGACTAATCTCAGATATCCTTCATATCAGTTGTTTACTGTATGAATAATACCAGCAGCAACATTACAGCTGTGAAGTAGCAACAAAATCATTTTACAGTTGGGGTTTCCCGCAGCACTGGGAACTGTAGTGAAGGGTCACAGGATTAGAAAGTTTGAGAACCACTGCTCTACCTTATTCGCAGCACCTTTTCCTTCCTGGTACACAGTTCTTCCTAATGCACACGGAGAATACATGGTAGCTAACTCGATGATTTGACACAGTTCTCAAAGGCATACTCATAACTTGGCACACAGTTTCTCATGCAAATCACTCTGACATAAAAAAGTTTTCTTAGCATTCCTTGCTGATCTCAATCAAGTATAATGGCTTCATGTCCTTAAGTGCCCTCTCTCCCTGGGCTCTTATGAGTAGAATTTCTCTGGCTTATTTTCTGTGATATTATTGGCATAATGAATAGCAGACATGGACAAGATCTAGACTCAGAATGATTGAATACCTGTCATGCTTATGCCCTTCCTGGCAAACTCTCCATGAACAGTTAGATATAAAACTATTGTGGATATCTCAATTGATTAGCACTCTTATATGTTACCCAACAATGTATTGGGGGGGGTGCTTAAAATCTTTGTGCTTTCAAGAAGAATTTCCAGGGGGAGCCACTGCTCTGTTAATTCTCAATGCTTTTCTTTCCTTGGCTGAAAAGACCCCAGGGATTGAACCGGATTTTCCAGCAGCTGCCAAACCTTCTCTATGCCCTGACTTCAAAAGTCTGCCTCTAGCTTGTCTCTAGTCTGAAATATTATCTTTTCATTGGTTCCTAAGTTCATTTTTAACCCTAATAGATATGTATAATTTTTTATTCCAATTTAGGAATATGTTACAAATCTTCCCTGAAAACATGGGGTTTAAAAGCGAATATGTGGTTAATTCACTCACTCAGTCAGCAGGCATTTCCTGAGCTTCTAGTATATTCTGTGCATAGGGAGTTGAACTGTAAATGAGGAGCAGTGCTTTCTCTTTAGAGGTTCCCATCCTTAGAGGAAAACATGTATATACTCAGCAGATGCTATACGATAGACTGGAGAGTGAGTGTTTAGAAGGCGTGGCAAACTGGGAATCTTCTTGTGATATTTGAAGTTCAATTTTTTTTCCAGATCTGGATAACATTTTTCTAATTCTCCTTTCCTTGGTCATTGATTAATTGTATATTTTATTTATTAATTCAATAATAGTTTCTGAGAAACTATGCCTACCATGTGACAATGTTATCTTAGCTGCTGGATACGTAAAATGACTACCAAAAAGTTCTTTGGCTTCTACTCTAGTTTGGAAATGGATAATTAGAAAACAAACATACTTCCAGATTATGGTCCTTGCTGTGAATAAAGTTGATAAAGATACTGCATAGGCAGTTCGGGCGTTTCCGAGAAGGTGGTGTTTCTGTGGAAGCCTAACTGAAGTAAGGTAAGAGAGCTGAAGGGTAACCTAACTGCAGATTCTTCCAGCATACGGAGGAGCAGGGCCAACATGTCTGAGATGAGAATTATGCTGTCATTCTGAGAATCTGCCGTGGAGACATAATCAAGCCTCTCCAATAACCACTGTGTGAGCATTTACACCATGGAATTTAGCACAGTCAGGGCTTCTTTCTTGGGTTTGGATAACATTCAGGAAATACTGTCTGAGCAATGCCACATATCCCAGAGAAAAAAGCCTGTTCCTCAGGCCTCTAAAATCCAAGGTACAAAAATATAAAACAATAAAAAAGGCAGAGCCACACAGAACCTTAGGCGTATGACTACAGGGTCCAGGAGCTTTAAAAGCAGTGCAAGTCCACAATAGGAGGCACACTTAGAGAAAATGCGTTTTTATACAAGGTTTTAATGCTATAAATATTTTGAAGAGAGTCAGGATCCTATTTTTTTCTTTTTTAATATTAAATAGGAGCATATCATTCAGTTGTATATAAACCATAGGAGGAGTAAAACTACAGGATTGAAAGTGTCTTGTGCAAATAGTTGCATGATTAATGCATTGAGAGAAAGGGAACTAAAGCACTTTTCATGAGATAAAAACATGTAATTTAGAAAAAGGAACAAAATATCACAGGTATTCTCTGAAATCATTATTTGCTTATTTATCTTATTTCTTTGTTTTGTTTGCTTATTTTTGTTTTCGATTTTGTTTTTCTCCTTTCTCGCTCTCTTTCTTTCTTTCTTTGCGACAAGATTTCTCTGAGTAAGCTGTCAGAAACGCACTTTGTAGACCAGAATCTCCTTAAACTCAAGGGTCTGCTGCCTCCCCAGTGCTGGGATTAGCAGCTTGGCCACCACTGCCTAGCCAGCAGCCCATTTTGTAATCAATGCACAACTCCAGCTTCCCTTTGCTAGTTTGTGTGCTTCATGTACTATGTAAATGCTAAGTAAAGAGATGGACATATACAGACAGATGATAAAGAGAAGCTAGACAAAAACCTGAAATTGTAATTTTATAATTTGTAAATACTGAGGAAGGCTTTTAAATAAAATATTTTAGTATAATGTATAATGTATGATGATCATGGATTTCCCACCCTATCCTCTCAGATTCTCACCAGAGTCATCTTCATCCACTTCTCCATACCTTATTCCACTCTCTATCTCTTTAGAAAATAAAAAACAGGCCAACAAAAAACTTAATCAAACCAAAATAAAAATAAGAAAGGAAGGAATAAAGGAAGGAAGGAAGGAAGAAGGAAGGAAGGAAGGAAGGAAGGAAGGAAGGAAGGAAGGAAGGAAAAGAACAAGAAACTTGTGTACACTCACACACAGAGCAGAGAGAGAAGGAAAAATTAGTTTTCTTAAGTGTACTCTCATTGAATATATTAATCATACTTAAGGGTAAGCCCAATGTCCAGCAATTGGTGATTAATACAAGATGAGCTCAATAATTTTGTAGATTTTTTTGTCTTATATAGGTTTGTTTGGACATTTTCATCTTATTGGTCATTTGCTTGTATAATACAGAATATTCTCTTCTTTAGTAAGAAGTATGTTAATAAAACACCAATTGGATTTGCTCACACATACACACGTGTGTGTATATGGTTGTGTTTGTGTGAAAATACAATGTTCTTTATCAAACATACCTAGTTTCTTCTGCCAATTTGAAAACGTAATATTTTAAAAAAAGAAAACAGACAAAAAACAGACATCAAGATGAGCCCCATGCACAGTATTGAAGAGAACACACATAGATATATAACAAAAACTTGTACTGGTAAGTTCCTTGTAAATCCACTAATGATCCCTCCAACTCACTCCAAATTCTTGGATGGTACAATGGGCACACAAGTAATTTAGTAACTATATGTGATACTTAACTATGAATTTATGTATCTTGGGAAAGACTAATTTATTTTCCCTCCCCCTTCCCTCCTTTCTCTCTCTCATTGGAGGTGGCCTTGAGATAAAATATTCAAGTTATAAGTAATTATACCCTACTGAGAAGAGTGATGGAGTACTATCCTCTGAAGGACTTATCAAGCCCTGGAAATGTAGAGTCAACACTTAAGACTTTCCTTTATTATTGTTTTCTCCAGCACAAAGAGTTTCCCAGCTTTTCCCAGAGGGAGATAAACAAACTTGCTTTTTAATGGAAATAAACACAACTGGCTCATTCACTCTTTGCAGCACAAGTTTCTTGTTTTCTAACCAGTGGGGTACAGTGAAAATGGTAGGCAACATGGGCAGCAGCCAGCTACAGGAAAAGTAACATTTTCTACTCCTCTGGGCAGAAATTTGCAATAATGGGATTATATTATTTTGCCAACAGGACATCCTAGGAGTTTAAAATATTTTTTTCAAATGATGCTAAAAATACGTACCAGCCTGATATGCATTTAGAGGCACATAAGTTTCATGTTCTCCTGTCTAAGCCAACTTTTATTTTTGAGGAAAAATTACAACAAAATAAGCAAGACTTAAACTGCTAGTTCATGTAAGAGTTAAATTTATTGTTTGTTTAAAACTGCAGGTCAAAAACATCCATACACAGAGACTTTCCTTTGTTTGAAACAGATTAATAATAACTTGTTACCATGTCTGGTAACCTAAGTTTAATGTCAGGTCTCACATGACAGAAGGAGAATCTGTCAAATTGTCCTCTGCTCTGCACATTCGCTCTATGACATGCGCAGACACACACATCTGCATATACACAAGTAAATAATAAATAAGCAAAATAATAGAGAGTTCTGTAAAATGAATTTTCAACCAGTCTAGGAAATTCTAATGAGGAGGATCAAGGGTACACATTGAGAAACAGTGGTTAGGGATATAAAGAAGGGGATGAAGAAGTCCATGAATTCCCAATACTGAAGGAAGTATTTGTTGTGTAACTTGGGGAAATTTAATATTTTTTTCTTGGGATTCCCAGATGAAAATGGAGAGACAAGATAGTTTGGTAGACCAGAAACTCTACTCATTCCTTGGATCTCATTATATTTTTATCAATTAAGAAAAGAACCCTGGGAAATAGAGATCCAATTTGAAAATTTCCTGGCATAGATTCTTTAATTTTAAATCTGTTTTTTTTTTCTGTAATCAATCAATGACTTCTATTACAATCTCAAAGAGAACTCCAGTATCACCACAGTAAAGAATGATATGGCAGCTTCTCCAAAGCTCAAAGTAGAAACAAAATCTTACTGGGGAATGACACCATGGGTATATAATGAAAGGGAATAAAATTGGCATACAGAATACACATCAGTATTGGAAAAAGGCTACTTGTTGGTTCCCATCTGCTTATCCTCGAAATAATCACACAGAAACTGTATTAATTAAATTACAGCTTGGCCCATTAGCTCTAGCTTCTTTTTGGCTAACTCTTACATATTAATTTAACCCATTTCTATTAATCTGTGTATCACCACGTGGCTGTGGCTTACTGGCTAAAGTTCTGGCATCTATGTCTGGCAGGGCTACATGGCTTCTCTCTGACTCTGCCCTTCTTTTTTCCCAGCATTCAGTTTAGTTTTCCCCACCTATCTCTGTTCTTCTAAAACTCTGCTATAGGCCCAAATCAGTTTCTTTATTAACCAATGGTAATCACAGCATACAGAGGGAAATTCCACATCACATCAGCACATACATGTTCACTGTGGTACTAGTCACAATAGTCAGGTTGTACAATCAACCAACCAGAACACCTATCAACAAATTAATAAAGACGAGGAGTCAAATATACACAACAAATACTATCCAGATAGAGCAGGATGAAATCATGTCATTTGCAGGGGAATGGATGGAAGCTGAGGACATTTTTTTAAGTGATGTCAGACAGACCGGTATGATAAATATTATGGTATCTCTCATATCTGTAGAAGAAATGTTGACCTGAATGTAAATATTGGTTGCTAGAGGTGGAGGTAAGGGTAGTTGTTAAAAAGGGAGGCTAGATTTTATCATTCATGTTGTATTCACATTTAGAAATAACACCCTGAAACACATTAGTACTCAAAACTAGCATATACTAATGAAAGTAAAATGAAAATGGGTTGTCTAAGTTCTATACTTTCTGAACTTTAAAACTCTAGTGATGATTGCATAATGAATATTGAATATATAGAAAAGACATCTTATTACTCTCTTCATCTATATTCTTATTATTGGGTCGAGGACTAGATTCAACATCTGTATTACTTTCATAAACATTATTTGCCTGATGTATGATCTCCAGTAAATTATATAATAGTCAAAGGCCTCAGTTTCTACATCTTTACTTTAAGGAAAAATTTTCTGCCTAAATTTCAGAAGTATAATCAGGAAGAATGAGATAAGAAGGCAGGAGCAAATATTAAAAGTATTTAAAATATTCTATTATAACAAGGTACTACTTTTGTAAATGAAACGTTAGCCTGTCTTGTGATTGTTAATCCATGTGAGGCAAACAAGGCTTTGTGTACATGCTTTAACTGCTTCTCTTCCCAAGAGGTTGCTTGAGAACCACTTCATGCTATACAAGAGACATGGGAATAGACACAAGATCTGGACAAAAGCCAAGCAAAAGTGGGCATATAATATAAGAAGCTATATCTCTACCAGCTCAACAAGCTACCCTTTTCTTCCATTCTCACTTCCCAAGTATTTCCCTGCCATCTCTCAAAGGGTTGGAGAGATGCGATTAATGAAAATGGAAATAGTGTTATTAAATGACACCTAGAAAGACAGAAAATTAAAGAAAATCCTGGGGGAGATGAGTCAACTAACTAAGGCAAATGGGTACTTTGTTCAGTCCTTCAATTCGCTTCTGCTGTGCCCTTGGTGATGGTTAGTGCTGCGCTATGCTCTCCTGGCATCCGGTGACTTTTCTTATGAAGCAATCAGGGTATTGGACTCCATGATCTCTGAGGACCTCGGCAGCTCTGCAAGGCTGGTTGATGAACAGGAATCTGCCCAGACTGAAGAGTACATTTCCAGGCTAATTTCCTTTACTTGGTAAATGTAATTGGATTACACTGGTACCGGAGGTGTTTCAACTACCACTTAATTAGATAACTTTTCTGTAATATGATAAACACTGCACTTTGATAGAGAAATCACATGACAGACAGAGTTTCTTATGCAATTAAAAAGGAGGCCAAAAGTGGGAAGGTTCTTTCTTCGTATAGTGTTTCATTGTTTAAGAAATGCTGTTGCAAAGGTGATCAGTCCTCACTAAAATTGTGAGGTAAATAGGCATGTTTCTCACATTTTTCAAACAAGAGTTCTAAACTTGCAATCATTAGCTTTGTTTAAGGTTAAACAGAGACAGTGAGGCCTGTCTGTTTCTACAAAATAAAAAAGTAAAACAATTCCTGATTGTCTCAGTCTCTTCTTGTTTCCCAGGTAGCCAGATAATTTAAACTTTGGGAGTCCCTTCCCCAAATTTCTCATCTGTGGGCTTACTTGGTACAACAGACATGCTATATAAACCCTGGCATTGATTCCTGGTGGAGACACTAATTATTAAATCATTTACTTTAGAAAAGATACTATAGTAAATTTTTTGCATGTGTGTTTTGCTTTCTTTATAAAATTTCTTAGATTTAAGTGAAATATTCTAAAGACTCAATGAATCTTGTAACAAAGGTATATTTACAAAAAAACCAAAAATATAGAGTCTACTTGTAGGCCAGCTACAGTATTAGACAAAAATTTGACTCAACTGGGTTTGGGACTCACTCAAGTTAATATTACAAATGGAAGCTGGAGAAAAATGAGAAAGACTTTTCCCTAGAGTGTAGGAAAAGATACCTAACCTTTCTCACGCCTGCTCTCATACCGGCTAAGCAAACACAATAATGAGGTCGATTCACCTTCAAACCTGAGTGAAATACCACAGCCCTGCGGCTCCATGGTGCCCTATTCTCTACATTGTCCTGTTCAATCCCAGTCCCATTTAATGCTTTTTAAATCATGCAGTTTCGGACAGAGGCTGAACTTTTGTAACCAGATACAGGGTTAATTGGAACATATTATTCTAAAACTTAAGGAGTTAGAGCAGTCCCCCATCAGAAGACAAAGGAAAGCTAGGTAAAACACAGCACAACACTCAGCAGAGGTGAAAGCAAGAGCTGTCGGGGTAGGAAACTAATACTCGTTGGGAATGAAATGAAGACCATTCTGCCTAAACTGGGATAGAGCAAGACTGATGATGGCAAAAAGTGAATGGATAGACAAGAGACCTAGAAGAAAATACAGAGAAAAGTCTAGTACGATGACAGGCTACCAGAGAGACAAGCAGCCTAGTCCAAAGGCAGACTCTGGGGGAGACCAGCAGCCTAGTCCAATGACAGGGTGCAGGAGAGACAAACAGTCTAGTCCAATGGCAGGCTGCAGGAGAGACCAGCATTTTAGACCAAGGGCAGGAAGAGACAGTGGCAGACTGTAAGAGAGACCAGCAGCCTAGTCCAATGGCAGGGTGCAGGAGGGACAAGCAGAGTAGAGCTGTGTTCTCCACTTCCCCTTTGGATCTTTGAGAGCAGTGCTGATAAAGGACATGCTTTTTTTCTTTCTTTCTTTCTTTTTTAAATGTGGACATCAGCTGTCTCCCTCCATCACTTTATTCTGATTATTTTTTAAGATCTATTTATTTTATGTATATGAGTGCACTGTCTGCACATTTGCCTTTATGCCAGAAGAGGGCATCAGATTTCACTATAGATGGTTGTGAGCTACGTGGTGGCTGGGAATTGAACTCAGGACCTCTGGAAGAGCAGCCAGTGCTCTTAACCACTAAGCCATCTCTCCAGACCCAAAGTGCATGCTTAAATGGCCTCATCTTCTCCAGGCCTCACCTTAGGCTTCAGTAATATTGCTATTACTCCTCAAGATACAGGTTTGGGATGGTGAAAAAGTTACTGTGAAGGTTGTCAGAGGATTTCATTCTTAGAATAAAGTAACCTGGTGAAACCATGAAGTAGATCTGAGGGGCAATGAACTCCCACACTGCTCTAAGGGACCATGCTGCCCTTCTCTCATTCTTTTCCATACCCTGGCAAAGCAGAATGTAAATGTTTTCTCTCCCACATCCCCTCCCCCAAACTGGATTTATTCAGTTAGAAGCACTTCCTTAAGACCAGAGAGCAACCAACAAAGGACTAGTGCATTTATCTGTCTTTTCCTCAGCTGAGCCCTTCCTGTCATAGGTCCAAGTGTTCTACAGACTGCTGTCTGTGCCAGCCACCCTAGCCCTGCCCATGGTCTCTCGAGCTGAAGCTCATCATTGAGTTGCACCAATGCCCTCTGACAGGACTGGCTTCTTAACAAATCCTGTTTCATAAATTATTGTGTTTAAGTCCACTTACTTAAAAACTCTGAGTGAGTTTTGCTTTATTTTTCTGGATTTTAGTATTTCAATCTAGGTTAATATTTATGGTTGAACATTTGTTACATTTATATTAATCAATATACCAAAAATATAATTAGATTAAGTGGCTAGCACATACACTGTACTGTCTCTAAATAGTTTTATTAAATTTTTTCCAAAATTGATGTGATAATACATCAACATCTGCATAGTTTACCAAAATAACTCCCGTCTGGAATATGAACAAGTAGCTAAATAAATTCACAGGAAGATTGTTAAAATAATGCACCATCTTATGGCACCTATTTCTCTCTCAGAAAAGGCAAAACCTCTAAAATAAATCAGTGGGCTTTGAAAGAGGTTCTAGGAGCAAGACGTTTTAGAAAAATAGGTGTTTTTTGTTTGTTTGCTTGCTTATTTATTCGTTTGGAGAAAGGGCAGGTTTAAAGATGAGTTAAGGGAGGGATAAGGATTTGATCAAAACAAATTACATGAATTTTTTACAGAAAGAAAATTTGACAGTTCTATAAAATATTCTTCCTGTAAAGCAGTGTTTCTCAAGGTAATGTTCATAGATTATTCGTGTCAGAATCACTCACGTGGCTTGTCAAACTGATGACCATCACTAATCTGGATCTGAGTAATTAGAATCTCTGGGACATTGTTACAAGAATCTATTTCTAAACACACTCTACTATTTTGTGTACATTAAGTTTTGAGGGCCGTTGTACTAAACAAGAATATAAAATCCCTTTAGTCACTAGGAATAGTAGAGTCAAGAAATTCTTAAAATTTGGAATAGACAAACTCATAAAAGGCAGTTTCCCCTGCCTCAAAAAGACATTCCAAAAAAGATATGCCAGAAATATTCAGTTATGTTTGTTCATATCCAGGGATCCTTGACTAAATTTTGGTACAATTTTGACTGAGACCACTAAAAATTGCTCAAGGGGAGCCATTTCAATGCTTATATTGATAATAAGAGCTTAAACTTCATCATCCAGCAACTAGCCTCTGGTGAATCCTCTGTAAATAGTATTAATTATCTTATTCATCTCTTTATGTGTAGAATCTAACAGACAGCCTAATATATATTTATTGACAACAATCGAATTGATGAGAATTCTACTAAACCCATCATTTCATGCAAATTTGCCAGCAATCAGATGGAAACATTCTAGTACCCTGTTTCAAGTAGATCATGAAAAGAGACATATTGATTTTATTAATTTCCAATAAAGTATTAAACTATAATTTTCCTTTCAAGGGATTTTTAATTTGAGCTACTTGGAGCTTAGAAAAATTTTTAAATTTTAATAAAAAGTGTATAGGGAGGAAGGAGGCAAACAGAGAAAAAAGTAGCAGAATTGTGTTTCCTATTTGGAAATCCACTTTAGTATGTGTCATCAAAATGCAAAGTTCCTCCTGATTCTTCGTAAAGCTTAGTCTACCCTTGTATAAAGCTTAATCTAGTCTTGTTAACCCTTTCATTTTCAAGTGATTTAAAATAAAATGGGCCCCATACACTCATAGGTAGGGGTACTATTAGAAGCAGTGACTTTGTTGAAGTAGTTTGTGGCCTTGTTGGAGGAAGTCACTGGGGGTGGGTTTTAAGATCTTAGATGTTCAAGTCAGGTCCAGTATCTCTTTCTTCCTGCTGCCTGCTGCCCTAGATGTAGAATTCTCAGCTCCGTCTCTGGCACCATGTCTGCCTGCATACTGCCATGCATCCCACCACAATGACAATGAATGAAACCTCAGAAACTGCAAGCTAGCTACAATTAAATATTCTCCTTTAAAAGATTTTCCATGGTCATGGATTTCTTCACAGCAATAGCAACCATAACTGAGACAAGTTTTGTTCCCTTTTAAAATTCTTTCCTTCTACCACCCAGTATGAGGCACTCTTTTATTCACACTTTTATTCTTGAACTTGTAGACTACAGATAGGTTCTTGCTCTGTGTTTTAACTTCTGGCCCCTACCTGGACTGTATATTTGAGCATGTCACCCGTACAGGACTGCTTAAAACCTTTTCACTCAGATGAGTGTGGTGGTGTATGCTTTTAATTGCAACCTAGAGAGGCAGAATCAGGTGTATCTCTGCCAGTTTGAGGCCAGTTTGGTTTATCAAATTCCAGGCCACCCAGTGTTACATAATGAGACCCTCCTGTCACAAACACCCTCCCCCTCTTATCTATTGCATTTCACCAACTCACACTCTGTTCCTGCCCTCACCTTATGGCCATCCCATGTACACTTTCCAAGTGGTTCATTAAAGGAAAAAGGAAACTATAGGCCAGTTTAAGGTTTTTTCTCTAAATATCAAATACTGTTGGGCAGCAGTTTTTGAAGAACTGGAGTCATCCAATGCTAGTCCCAAAACAATGTCACCTCCCTGCCATGACCCCCACCTGGACACACACATCTATGTGCTACTCAGGTTCTGCCATCACTCCCTGTTGCTACCCTTCTCTCTGTCCTCTGTCTTCTCTGGATGGGTTTGACAGGGAAGCGAGAGAACTGTGTGAATGCAGACTACGCATGAAATTTATAACTTTGTCCTTGTCACTTTTCCTTCTACACGTCTCACCTCCAAAACTCAAACAGAGCCAGCTGCTTCAAGATGCAGACAACATCATTTTTCTAAAGCTACAGTGCCAGGCAATCATAGCTTACAAACTAGTTTGAAGTATACAAACTCACCTTACTCAGCTGGATCAGATAAGTTACAAATCAGCAGACTCAGCATATTAAGCCAGGGATTGCTGAGAGTTTCATGGCAGCTCTGCACCATCTTCTCAATTACACTTCCCAAGCAGGACTGCCACTTTTGTATCCCAGTCACTTGAACGGCTTTCATCGTTGCTTATAAACTTAATATCCTTTAGGTTAATATCAGACCATTTCTTTCTTTTGCAACGGTGTCTAGTTTTTTGGAAGAACACTGGAAAACTAAGGGCCAAAATATCAATAGGATCACTTTACATATATGTGCTTTCTTAATGACAGATACTCAATTTAGAGGACAAACCCAAAGCAAACTGTCATACTATAGACATACAAGTTTTTATGGTCATTAAACTAAGATATGAAGTATAAAGTTAATCTCTCCAGTCCAAAAAGGAAGAGGATGGTCATTGTACAAGAATAAACATTTAAAAATGGAATGGCCACACAAAGAAACATGCTCTGTTCAGGTAAGCAAGAGACATCCAGGGTAGATGAAGTATTGGGATAAAACAAAGGAATAAGGGTAGATAAAGTTGATGATGAACGTGGAAATGCAATGCTAAAAATATATACAGACTTTCTATGTAAGCATTTCTGTGAAGCTAACTTCAGGGAATGCAAATAGGAAATGCTACTGTTCATTTGTGCCTATGGAGATTCAAGAAAAGTAAAACAGATTTGGTGTTCACTTGAAAGATAGGGTCTTGATCCTCTCCAGAAGATGGTGACTACATTAAATGGGAATAAGAAACTTAGATGTCTGCATGTCTTCAGGTATTACTGACTCACTAAGAGTCACTCACTGCTTAATTAAGACTGACAAGTGTTGCAAAATATTTATTTACACTGTATAAAGACGGGTCACTGTGATTGGTTTAATAAAGAGCTGAATGGCCAATAACTAGACAGCAGAGAATAGGCAAAGTTTCTGGGGAGAGAGAAAACTCTGGGAAGAAGAGAAACAGGCGGAAGGATGTCAATGAGATGGAAAGCAAGTTGGACATAAGGTACAGAAGAGAGGTAACAAAGCCCCATGGCAGAATGTAGATTAATAGAAGCAAGTAGAGCAAGTTGGGCATAAGGTACTATAAACGGAGACTACTCCTTCATTTCCCGGCCATCCAGACTCAAATAATCACACAGAAACTATATTAATTACAGTATTGTTTGGCCAATAGTTCAGTTATCTCCTGAGCTATCTCTTATATCTTAAATTAACCCATTTCTATTAATCTATTTATTGCCACAAGGCTGTAGCCAACCAGAAAGTTTTTTCTGAGTCTTTCTTATTCAGCAGTTACATGGCAGCTCCCTGACTCCACCTACTCTCCCTCTATATCTCTGTTCAGATTTTCTGCCTAGTTGTACTTTCTAAGTCATTGGCAGAAACAACTTTATTCATTAACACGTATACAGAAGGACAGCCCACATCAGATTGACAGGTGTTTCTGTCAATTCTAGAACTTTGGAAGTTGCTTACAATGCACTTCCTATTTACTTAGGTAGTATTATATTCTTCTTGGGTCTTTGAAGAGTTGAAGACAGATGGCTATAGATTTACTTAGTTATGACAAAAGATAAATAGAATATAGAACTTTAGACTCACAAAGATAGGATAGATGACAGAGTATTTTCTTTAATTTGCCAAATGTAAATGGACTAAATATTATAACTACAATTCTTGCTTGATAACAGTTTGTATATATAATTTTACTATGTTGAAGTTAAAACCTTCCTTTTTATTTAGACAGAAAAGGGGAGATGATGTGGATCCCCCTCTGTATGCTATGAATATGTTTTGTTACCATTGGTTAATAAAAGAGCTGCTTCGGCCTATAGCAGGGCAAAATATAACTAGTCTGGAAGACGTACATACAGAGAGAGTAGTCAGAGTCAGAAAGATGCCATGTAGCTGCCAAAGGAGAAAGATACCAGAACAGAACCTTACCCAGTAAGCCATAGTCTCATTGCAATGCACAGATTAATAGAAATGGATTAATTTGAGATATAAGAGGTAGTGAGGAATTCACATAAGCTATAGGCCAAGCAGTGTTGTAATTAATACAGTTTCTGTGTGATTATTCGAGTATGGGCAACCAGGAACGAACAAAAAAGAAATTTCAGCCTACACGGTACAGAGGAGAGTTAACCAAGCCACACGACAGGATGTAGATTAATAGAAACAGGTTAATTTGATTTTTAAGAACTTGTAGGGTACAAGCCTAAACTGAATGCCAACTTCTCACAATTAGTATTAAGTCTCCATGTCATTACTGGGGAGCTAGTAGTTCCACAAAGGAAAGTCTCACTACCTTTGAGAGAGCTTGCTACAGGGAAGATTTAGGAGAGGTAACATTCACGTAAGTGGTTAGAGAAAAAAATTAAGAGATTTTTGTCCTAGGATGTTAGACATCTTTCTGAAAATTTTTATTAGAAAAATTAGAACCCTAGAAAAAAATAGTGTTGGGATATCTGAGTGTGAATTGTCAGTTTTGGTTTATAAAGCTGTGTAGCAAATGGGGAGCTGAGTAGGAAGGAAGTTGAAAAGAAAGCCGTGGCCATGTCTACTCTTAAGTACTGTACCTTTAACTTCTATCAAACTTCCTAACTCAGCTCTCTTGTTACTTCTTTCTGATGTCTTCCCTGATGCTCAGTTCTCCTAACAATTTCCATCCTTTTTAATGGTATTCCTTTTACAGTAACATTACATACTACAGTATGTCAATTCATTTACATTTATTTTATGTTTATAAAAGAAAAGCATCTTTCATACTGGGATGGTTAGATAGATAGTTGTATGGACTCAAACACATTGCAAAGTTGGGAAGATGGGTGTAGTGTTGCACATGCATAATTCTAGTACTGAGGTGACTGAAGCATGAGGATGGCAGCTGTGAAGGTAGCCTGGGGTAACTAGAGGGAGGTCCTACTCTAGAAAAGGAAACAACAACAACAAAACACACAGCTCTTAGCACAGAGAAGTTTATTATACATCTACTAGGCTATGTAGTCTAGAAACATACTAGTCTGGAAACACTGGAAGAAAGATAAATTGACAAGAAGATGAATAGTATGAAATGCTATGTTCTACTTGAGTAAGATCAAAAGAAGGAATGCTTTAGATTTGGCAAATCATATTTTAACTGCAGACATTTTTAAAGAAAATCATTTCAGAGGACTTAGGTCAAAATGCAGTTCCTTGGTGGATTTATGGAGAGGACAGAAGGTTTACAAGGACCACTGGCAACATTCAGGAAAATCTGGAAGATTAAGGTAGATAAGACCCACACAGGGGAACTTGAAAGAGAGGAGCTTTATGCTTGACATGAGGACTTACTTGCCTGAGAGTGAAATCGCAAAGCATTGAAAGGAGCCATGAGTGAAAGTTACAGTGGCAGCTAGAAAGAGTTGGTCTACACTTCACACTGGTTAGGCTTGTTCAGAATATTTCTATCCATTATAGTCACTGCCATGCACAAACACACCTACATGTCACCTGCTACACGCATGGCAGATACTTCCTAATTACGTGCTCAAGAAATGAGTGATTGAATGATGAACAGTAAATGTCAAGTTAGGAGCGAAGACAGCGTTTACTAGCAATACCCTACATTTGAAGAAGTGTCAGCCACAGGATCGGGGTTGGAGACATAAACCTGGCAAGCTATGAAAGGTGGTTTTTTGGTCATGTGCTTAAATTGAGGACATCATCATCTCCATGATGTTCCCAAAGTACAGCAATATAGAATGCGCCCTTCCAAATTCGGAGCCCAGTGCATTCCTTCAAGTTTATTGATGACTGGTGATGGTTTACAGGAGGGTAGCTGTGACATTCTCCTGCACTGTGCAATTCAGTTTTATCACAGACAGAGCCGGGTTTCCTGGCCTTGCTTCCATCTAGCTTTCAGACAATCAGCTCATGACCCAAAACAAGAGACATGCAGCCCAGGCAGCTTCAAATGTTATTCCTCAGGAAGTCACCCAGTCCCCTTTAAAATCCTGCCAGAAAATTTGATTTGGTGGCCTTCTGCAGCTGTGAATTCAACAGGTTAAAACTACATCTTGTGGAAAGTGTTCATTTATTCTAAATTTACCTCCCGCTAATGCCTCCAAGTGACCCCTTGTTCTCTACAGCAACAAAGGAAAAGCTAGGGAAAGCCACAGCCCAGCTCAGGTGAGCTCAATGCAATGGTGTTTTCCCTTTCTTGTTCTCTTCTATTTGTAGGTAAATAAGCATCCAAGCTCCTGTCTGGGAATGCAGCCTAAACTCCCACCACCTTGTCAAACTCTTCAAGGGAAACATTATTGCCTTAATTGCTTAAGCCCAATTTGCATAATGTGGAGTTCTGACAGCCACAAAAACAGGGATGCAAAAAGGAGATTAACAAGTGAGGTGCAAGCTCAGCCAGCCCTGTAGAGTTTGAAATGAGAGCAGGGAAGAATTCATTGGATGGGTGGGTTCGCTGTTCAATCTGCTCTCAGACCCTCCTCTCATCCCTCCCTCTCACCAACCCACCTTCAGGTTTGTTTGTTTTTCATTTGCATGCATTGGCTCCTGCTTGTGCCCTGACTGCTATTTGGCATTCCTAGCACAGAGCTCTTTCTGGGGTCCTGGTACAGCTCAGGCAGCACCAGCCAGCAGAGATTTAAAAACAGCCCTGGCTCTTTCCACAGAGTGCTTCCAAACATTCAGGATGTTAGCGCTTCTTGGGAAGGCGGGGCACTGTCTTGCTCTTCTTTGTGTTTTTAGTGTCTTTTCATAAAACCAAAACAAATTTCTCTTTGGAAGAGTCATGGTTAGCCACCTCCTTCCTGTGATTCTCATCAAGACCTTCCTCCATTTGAGTGCCAGAGGGTCTCAAGGCACCCAAGCTGAAATGTGACAGAGTCAGTCTCTTGGAGTACTTCAGGGACTCCCTGTCTATACACTTCAGTGGTTCACAACCTGTGAGTTGAGAACCCTTTGGAGTCAGCTGTATATTTACATGATGATTCAAAACAGTGGCAAAATTTAATTAATGTTGTGGCAATGAAATAATTTTATGGTTGGGGGCTCACCGAAACATGAGGAACTGTATTAAAGGGTCACAGCGTTAGTAAAGTTGAGAACTGTGGTTTTAACAGATCCCTTAAAAGGATTCAGAAGTAGATGGTGTCACTGTGTCTTATTTCTGTAAAAAGTAAACCCTTTGGCTATAACACTCATCTAAGAGAGAGTAGTGAACATTGTGTGTTGGTGACACCCATCTTAGCAAAGTAAACAGACATTTACCGTCTCTTTTCTCCAAACTTGGACCTAAAATTCCTACATAAAGACTTCTGAGGCCATTGAAAATGGGACTTCTTTTAACCAAATGGGGGCTACAACTTACCCTGAGTGCTCACTTTTTGCCTTTAATTGCCTACTGTAAACACCAAAGGCACTTTCTGTTCAATATTTAGAAAACAATTACTGTTCTATTTAGTGGTACCTACTGGCAGGCTAATAAACTCACCTCCTCTCCCAGGGCTTCAGCTTGTCTGAGGACACTTGCAACTCTGTGCTTGCCTCGGAATCCATCTTTGCAACTTATATACCAGTTCAGCTAGGACGTCTCTTGTCCCCTATACCGTGCCCTTCCAGTTGCTTATCCCTGTATATATCCAATACTCAGAAGAGATGGCTGCTGCAGAAAGCCTTTCCTATGCTGCTCTGTGTTGTCATGACTTCTTCCTTCCTGTAGTGCCTTAGTCTCCAGTCCAAGATAAGTACCATGCAAATTATCCAAGAAGACAATGATACAGGTTTCGATTGTTGCTGATATACGCAAACACAATTGATTTTTGTCCATTGACTTTTGTATCCTGTGCTGTCTTGAAGTATTTTATAGAATCTAATAGTCTATAAATTTTGTAATTCTTTGTAAAGCTTCACAGTTTCTATAAGTAGTAAGGGCCTTGTATCTTGATTTGCAGTGTTCAGATTCTTTCTCTCCTGCCTTGCTGACCTGTCATAAGGCTTTCAATGAGATGCTGAGACATGGGTGTTTTTGTCTCATTCTCAGTGAAAGCCACCATTCATTGTTTTGCTACTCCCCCGCCCCCAGATTTTTTTTATGAGGTAAGGAAATTCCATTCAATCTAGACTTACAAAAGGATGTTTTAAGGTAATGAACAGATACAACATTTTATCAAATGTCTCAATTATTTTATGTAAATATCCTCCCAAATTTCTTTATTTTAAAGTATGTACTAGTTTTAATTTTCTATTGTGCCTTCACATACAGGTTTCCAATCATGTTCAATGTGTGGTGAGTATTTAATCCAGTAAGACTGCTGACTGCTAGTCACCCTATGTCTTCAGTATATGTAGATACGTTTATGCTCAGTTCAAGGACGAACAGCTTTGATTCTGAAGAAGGAAGGTCAAATTACAGTGCAGAGCAAACAACAGCAGATAGTAAGTTGTAGATGAGTTTGCTAGAGTTTGGTCCTTAATTTTAAATTGAACGTAGACATCAGCCAGGCGGTGGTGATGCAGAGGAAGGTGGATCTCTGTGAGTTCAAGGCCAGCCTGGTCTACAAGAGCCCTCCCCCCGAAAGAAAAAAAGGACATGACATAGACATCTCGGATTTTGTTTTGTTTTACTTTTTGTTATGTTTTGAGACTGGGGTTCACAATGTAGCCATGACTGTCCTTGAACTTTCCATGTAGATCAGAATGGCATCAAACTTAAAGAGATCTGCCTTCACTTGCCTCCCAAGTTGTAGTATTAAAGGCATGTGCCACCATGTCAGGACAAAATTATGGGCTTAAAACAAGAAAAAAACAATTTTCCTAAAAGATAGTTGTTTAAAACAAATAATATCCATTTGACTTTTGTGATGATAATGATATAATTTGTAAATATAACTGAAAAACAGATGAAAAGTAAACATAATTTATACAGCTGAATGCTTATATGATGTCAGAAATTGAAGGATCCAAAAGCAATAATATGAAGAAAATGAAATCAGTTTGATTGTTCAAAAGGTGGTCAAACTTGTACCTATATTGCCACATTAATCTCAACACTCAAAATATACAATTAACCTAAGTGCCCATCACCAGAAGAATGGAATTGTTTAAAAGTGTCATATATACATAATGGAATAGTAGTTAGCCTTAAGAGGGAACTAAGTCAAGCATAAAACACCAATATTCCATGTTCTAGGTTACATAAGAGTTTTTACATTTTTTGTTTGAAGAAAAAGTAAAATAGGGATCACTATAAGTCTGGGAAATGTAGTAGAGATCTAGAAGAGAACAAGGTTGAGAAATCTCTAAAATGGGACCCTTATGAGCTTGTGCTTTATAGCACAGTAAGGTAACAAGGTCACAACAATCAAATATTTGTTTTAGAAAGAACTGGAAAAGAAGAATTTAAAGCTTTTTAACATAAAGATTGCTACACATTTAAGAAGAGGGAAATGCTAATCACTCAAATTTGATCATTATATTTCATATGCACCTGTATAACTATTACATTGAGTTCCCCAAATCCATGTAATTATTACATTCACGTTAAAGAAGAGTATTGGGTCAGAACTTACGTCACTTCAAAGTTAGCTATGCTATCTTCTCATCCTTATTTTCAGAAGCAAATATAAAATTTGAAGGTTTAGGAGCAGCAAGATGATAGGAGACACAGACTCCATAGGCTCTAAATGTCAGTGTTCCTATTGTGCCTTCTTACATGCCATAGAAGAGAGGAGTCAGGTTACTCTCAGCTTCTCCTGGAGATAAAGACCATGAAAAGAATGCTAAAGGGAGAGTCTTGAACTCAATCCAGTGACACAGGATTTTATTGCTTGACACAGTTTGTTGAGCAGCCATGAGGCAATTCACAGTCTAGTACTTCCGGAAAATAATGAACCATGTGGGCTCTGATATCAAATAAATGGAGTTGCAATTGAGGGAATGCTTATGATCAGCCAATTGGAAAAAGGTACAAAGTTCAGTCCTAAATGCAAACGGACAGAAGTGATGAGAGCTACTTTCTGGACACGTTGTAAAGGTGACACAGGGAGAAGGTGTTTGTTTTCTGGTTTTCTTTTATGGCAATGCTATCATATTCTTTGTTGGAGATCTAAATAAAAGGAAATATCAAAACCTAAACAAAATACAGGTGGGATTAATTGAGAAAGGAGCCTATGCAGCCTGACATTCTTCTGAAAACATTCAGTTTGCAATTTAATCATTTACTCTATTAAGACAGAGATTTAATTTACAGAATCTTGTTTAGAGACACAGTAAAACTTCAAAGGAAAAACAGAAGTGAAATGCACTTCAAAGATACCCTTCCAGGTTGATTAGCTACTTACAAATGCATATTTAAGTATTTAATGACCATCTAAATAATGTTTAAAGCTCATAGCAAGGAAAAACAGGTTTTCAAGCTGCAAATTAATGTAAGTTCTTATTCCTTGCAACATCCTTCTGTCCACAGGATAAGTGCAAAGATATGGGCCAGTGTGATGGGTACAGGGCACAGGAAACTTTGCAGAAGTGATTCCTTACCTCTTTCCTTCCTGCACTCTGTTTTTGCCATAGAAGTTCAACATGGATATGGGATCCAAGCATTGTTCATCTTCTCATTAAAGAAATATTAGTACCTGGTAATTTGTATTGAAGAACTTTGAACTTTGTGTATTGTATAATTCTACACAAAGTTTCTGAACCCCTACTGTCCACTGAAAATTCTACTTTGAGAAGACTTGTAAGTAAATACCCAGAAATGAAATGGCCATATCTGATTATTGTTTTCTTCTTGATTTGTGTGCGTGTGTGAGAATACTTTATGCTGTTTTTGTTTTTTTTTTTAATAGCGGCTACCCTATTTCGAATTGAGCAGAGATAGCAATGCTAACCAAGATGTACAGCTAAATAAAATACTTGCCAATGAACAAAAGGACAAAGAAAAATGGAATAAATACAATGGGATATCATTCAGCCTTTTAAAAAGTTATCCACGTGTTTATTTATTGTTTTTGTGCACATATGAATGAAGGCATTTGCAAAGGCCAGCTGAGGGTATCAGATCCCCTGAGTTGAAGTTATGGGTGGTTGTGAACCATGCCAAGTGGGAACTGGGTACTTCACTCAGGTCCCCTGAAAAAGCAGAGTGTGTTCTTAATCACTGAGCCATCTCTTCAACTCCCTCACTGAACTTTAAGAAAGATATTTACAATATGTGGCAATATGGACAGACTTGAAGGATGTTTTAATAAGTGAAAAACCCAGTCACAAAGTATAAAAACTACATGCTTACCTTCATGAAAGAAACCTAAAATAATCAGATTAACATATTCAAAGAGACAAACAATGGTGTCATGATTTGGCACTATGGTGGTATGGGAAGTAGTAACCAAATGACATACAATGTCACTTAAGCAAGATGAATGAACTGTAGTTATCTTGTGCATTATCCTGTATTTAGATTAATGCAATTTAAGATTATCAATTTGGTAAGAAGATTGTGTTCCTACCACAAATAAAATAATTTTTAAAAGTGTAGGTGGTGGAACATTGAAATCTATAGAGTCCGTACTGAAAAAATGAGGATAAAATAATTGATAAATGAAGGACAAAAAACATGAGCATATGAATCTATCCTTTAACTTTCTATGAAATTTAATAGGAAATTATAAAATTAAATTGTTTGCTAGAAACCACCATTATCAGCTTGTTTAAGTCTGTGTGCCAGTTTCTATTCAAAGAGCTCATCACAATTCAAAATATAGCAATAACTCAACTCCAGTCACAAGAAAAGAGGATCATTGATACCCTTTATGAGAGCCTATGCATTGACAGAAAAAGCAGGAGTCCAGGTATATGTTGTGCCACAAGGCCTAGGGCTTTCTGTTTAGAATTTATGCTCTCCTTTTTTTAAAAAAAAATAAGAATATACTTTTAGAAAATATGAAGGAGCCAGCAGGGAAGAAGCGCCACAGAGCCATCCCTATGTAATAGAAAGAGTAATGAAAAGATCAGAAATACTGAATCTCAGCAGAGTGGGACTAAATAATTTGAAAGTCTTAAAAAAGTTAGAAAGTAATAAAATAACAAAACTCTCCAGGAAATATTAATAAAATGGAACTTTAAAATAATTCTCTGGGTCAACTTTATTTATTTGTTCATTCCTTCATTCAGTAAATGTCTTCAAAAGAACTTCGACACATGCAAGGCATTATAGAAGATGCATGGGAAATGAATAGATCAAAACTAGGCAACTATGTCATCTTCAAGAATTTATGGGATTTATTTAGAAAAAAAATGAATAACAAGACAACTAGTGGACAAAGTGTTGAGGGTTCACTCTGGTTAACTACTGAGATATTCACTAATACTCACTCTTCCTTCGATTTGTAGCAGATCAGAGCTAGTCACTGATCCCTTAAAGGATCCTATATCTCAGCTATTATGAGTCTAAGTGAAATGGAACCTGACAGATTTACCATGAGTTCAAGTGACAGCCAGGGGTCCAAGCTTACTCTGAAAAGTATTGTGCATCTGTTTGCCTTGGTGCCTTTCTTATAGCTGGCCACTCTAGGGAAGCAAGAAAGAAAAGGATCACTGTTATCCAGGGATAGAAGTCATTGACCAATGATCAAACGCACTTTGATGAAGACTGCCTGCTTTTGAACATTGCCGGAGAGAGAAATGGTCTGCTGTTGCACTTCAGCCTCTTCTTTGATTCTTTGTTTTGATATTTTCCCCAGATGCATTGATACTGACTCCTATCCTGAATTCTAATTCTGCTAACCTGCACTCCTGCATGCTTAGATATATTTCCTGGAGTGGACTATGGGAAAGACTATGGGCAGAGCTCTCCCAAGGATGGACAGGATTGCGAAGTAGTCAGGATAAAAGATATGACAGTAGGGATAATTGAGTGGACTATTGCAAAAGAAAAAATGGTTTCCTTTCATTTCCACATACACCTAAGACGTACACCTAAAGGGAAGAAATTGGTTACCCATTTGCTCATTGTTGTAGTTAAAGTTCACCTACAGCTGGCTCCAGGGACAACAGATTTCCTTCAAAGGTACGCCATCTGTGATCTAATTCCTTTAGCCACACTTTGATTCCACTATTGCTTGACCGTCATCACTCTATGAGTCCTTGAATTGATTTGCCCACTATTAAGTTATAGTTCTCATGATTCAATCATCCCTCAATAATAGAATCCACTAACTGGGACCCAGCTTTCAGCATGTGAGTTGGGGAGGGGGAATACTTCATTTCCAAACCATAGCAGAGATTACTAAGGAAACTGTAAAGATCAGAGCTCTTGCTCAGCATTGGTAAGGGTTCCACTGGTCTCTGAGGTTTGTTTTCCTTCCAGAAAAGAATCAAAGAACAGTTGCTTAAACAGGAGAGCCACCACTCCATAAGGCACAGCTACTTCTTATGTCCTTCTAAGCACTGGAAGATTCTTCCGGAGATGAATCTGAAATCCACAGCTGTAGTCTCTCACCAGTTTTTCAAGTTTTGTTCAAGCAAATGGCAGAAAAAGTAGATTCACCTCTTACAATGTGACATCATTTACATTTATGCTTATGAACC
The DNA here is from genome assembly GCA_028555095.1 of Dicrostonyx torquatus. Lineage (NCBI taxonomy): Eukaryota > Metazoa > Chordata > Mammalia > Rodentia > Cricetidae > Dicrostonyx > Dicrostonyx torquatus. The sequence continues at coordinate 4,664,915 of JAQHUG010000033.1, read as the reverse complement.
TTCTTTTAGCCCTTTTCATTTTAAAGTAAACATCCTCGGGAGATTTTTACACTTGCCTCTTGGGATTTCCAGGCTCATCTCTATCTGGACAAATTTGTGTTGGATTTTGTTTAGCTTTACAAAAACTTCTACTCTAGGTCTACTCTGAAGAAGACAGAGAATAAAAGTGACATTCTGTACTGATAATAAAACATAGGATCGTGATTAGTTTATTTAATATATTTTTGCCATACTGCTTAGTATATAGAATCAATCACTTCGATACCTTGTAGGGGATGATAAAAACATGCAGAATCCTGAAATTAAAAGCAAAGAAGGTTTTGAAATGGCATAATATTATACAAGAAGCAAAGATGCAGGTAGAGATTCAAGAAGCTCTTTACAAATTAGCAAGCAAGGCAATGAATTGGATGTGAATAGTAAAAAGGAAAAACACTTGACTGAAATAACTATGAGTTTAAAACAAGAAATTTCAGAAGTGTGGGAGACGGGGTATTAGAAAAGATTGAAAATATTTCAGTTCTGTTGAAATATTCCCATCTAGTTTCTGCTTAGCTTGATGGGAAGAAGAGAAAAATGACTTTGGAAATAGATGGTGCCTAGATGCAAAATGGGATAGGAAGGAGGATGCTGGGTCTTATGTACTGTTCACAGCCATGATGGAGGAAGCACAGATGGTTCAGCGGTTAAGATAAGCTCTTAACGTGCGGCTGTTCTCGTGCTAAAGCTTATTCCAAACACCCAAGTTTCTTGAATCTGCAATATGACATTGGAAATATCACAATCAGGAAGCTTTCAAATGAGATTTCTGGCACTTCCTGAGGCACTTGTAGTCTCCAAAGACTGATTTAATTAAGACTCGGGAGATTAATTCTCACTGCTGGTGGCTGTTGTGGTAGAAACTCGCACCTTCACCAAACAGATAAATTCATGCAAGTAATTGAGCCAAAACACTTTAATATCAAGTCCCAAGATTTATGATTGTTTTCCTCACCAAGTCTGTAGAGCGCAAAGGAACTGTGGTTGATAAAGCAAGAACTGACTGTTCACAAAATAAAGAAATTAAAGTGTTCACATTATAAAAGACCAACTGGCCATGCTTAATGAAATAGATGTGACTTCAAATTCTAGCTTGCCTGGCTGCCTTAGGCCCACGTTTTTAGTTTCTGAGCTCCACTTTGATTTCTTTACACACATACACACAAACATGCACACACACACACACACACACACAAACCACACAATCATACAACACACATCCTGGTTATTATTTCTTGTGAATGTCTGTCTACTATGTTCTTTACCCTAATCTCAGCAGTCTGCAGTCTAGGGAAAGGTGGACTGGACTACAGCTGTCCTTTCTCTTAAAGAGTTGCCATGTGCAAACATTTCATTCGGTATTGGATTATTGATTTCACATTCAAGGATTATGAAGATGTGAATACTTTCAGTTATAACTGCTGTTGCTGAACATGTTCATACTGCTTGAAATTTGGCATTTCAACCCTGACCCTTTTGTTTCTAGCCTCTATACCACATAGTCTACATGAAGAATTTCTGGGATAAGAGCTGCAGAGGACCTGAACATTGCTCCTACCTCAAACGACATCCTGGAGAAGTAGTCGTTAGAATAATTACTTGGTAGTACCTAGTCTGGAATATAAAATGAGGGATGTAGATGATTTAATCCTTGTATCGACAGAAAGGAGGAAGAGATGGAATGGGAATTCTGCTTCTGTGTGGTATTCTTCTGAACATGAGAGAGTCCATAGGGTATGGGAAAGTCAAACAGATCCTCAATGTAGACTAATAGTAAAACCAACCCTTGAGTAACTACTAGAAATCACATGTCAGTGTGCTGCCTTTAGGTAGTACTGATGGGGAAAGTGCTGTAGGCTTCTGATAGGCTGTTCTAGAAGAAACACCAAGTTGTTGGCTCCTAGACAATTGCTAACAAATTAATACAAAATTTTGTTCCTCTCCACTACCATTTCTTTCTTATCTTTTACCCAACTTTTCATCAACTAATAACAAAACTTTCTTAAAATCATTTTATACGGCACAACACTGCAGTCTGTATTGGAAATCCTGTATGAATTCCTCTAGCAATCCGTCTGGCCAGCTTCTTCTCTTCTAAGTATGTATGGTCTCTTTTCTACTCATTTTTAGTGCTATGCAACCAGCCTTCAACTTTTCAACTCTTTTAGAAGGTTTCACATTCTCCAGTAACAAAAATTCATGCTCTGCATTTGAACTCTATCATCAAATAAAACAAGAAAGCAAAACTATCAATGTTTTCAAAGTTTAAGTTGTTAGAGCAGGTGACAGATTGTCTGTTGACAACTTCTCACTCTGTAGTGCATGGTTGTCAGCTGTCTGTGCAGGGCTGATGGAAGAGTTATATTTCTAACTCATTTGGTTTAACTGACTCTTAATGCACACTGAGTAATCACTTTCTTCAACACTTTCTCCACTGCTGCATTTTCCTCTTATGGATTTGATTATTTTAGATACTTCCTAACATCACACAGTACTTACCTTTCTATACTGTCTTATTTCCTATAGCATAATAGTCTCAAGGTTCATCCATGTCTTATGATACAGAATTCATTTTTATGGTTTCATAGTATTCTATTCTCTCTCTATCTCTACACACACACACACACACACACACACACACACACACACACACATTATTCCTTCCTCTGTTGATGAGTTGATGAATCATTAGTATACTGCCATGGAAATCTCTTCTTTATCTAGATGTCGATTATTTTAGACATTATTCAGAAACATAGTGCCTTTATCATATTATAAGTGTAGATTTAAATGTCTGAGAAACATTTTACTAATTTATATTGTGGTCGCACTATCCCCTTCCCCAAGGAGCAGAATATAAGGTGTTCAGGCAACAAATCAAAGGAAGCAAGGAAAACTATAGATCAAATTAAGTAGCTTCTGCTCAACAAAAGAAACACTCCCCAAAGTAAAGGGTAACCTACGAAACGGGAGGAAGTGCTTGTAGCTGTCAAACCTGAGAAAGGTTAATGTCCCATGCACATAAGGAACAAACCTTTGGAAACAAAACCATAATACGCTGGTATTTAAAATATTCTGAAAATTGAAATAGTTATTTCTCCAAAGAAGACTTAACAATAGCCAATGAGGACAAGAACTTCTAAGTCATCAGAGAAATGTAAAGCAAACTGTAATGAACTCATCTCTGACCCATAGACTACTGTGACCATATGTACTTCAGGCAGCTAGGAGCCATGAGGAGATGAGAACTATATCTACGTAATGACGTGCCTTTTCATTTTGCCTCATCATCTGCTTGTTTATAGATACATGTACATGTATAAATGCATATTTAAGCATGTAAAATAACTCACACATATTTATATAATATGTAATAGTATGCTGTGTTTTTATGCCCTGAATATTCATACAGAGAAGTGATACTTCTTAAAGGACCAAAAATCCAAAAAAAAAAATATATGACAAGCAGCTGAGAGAGCTAAGACTGGAACAGAAGCTGAGAGAAAAAAAAATGTGTCATGGAGGACAATTTAGCAGCCATTGGAAAAGACAGTATTAGGACTCGGGGGCATTTTGTGCTGCCAAGCATTAAGGCAGGGTGGGACGCTGTTTCTCATTCCTATCAGCTGTCCGGATTTGTTGAATCATGGAACAGCCATTACAGATTTCCCAAGAACCATACCTTCAGGAGTTTCAGGATTTGTATTTAGCAAACTGGAACCAAGGAATGAGATAAGGGACTTGGGGGCCACTTATCTACTGCTGTAATCAAGCAGGATGGATGGGAAAACAATTCTGACATAGTCAGAATAATCAGCCATTCTGTGGTCAAAACAGCATTAAATGGGATTCGAGAAGCATGGCTCCATTCCTGGATGTGAGATGAAGAAAGGGGAAGCGATGGAAATCATCCAAGTACTGATTCTTGACACATGGGCTACTTGTTTTGCTGCACTGCTTTATTTCATCACCTCACTCCCCTGTACAAAAATGTAATCAACCCTATTCTAGAAGCAAGGAGACTGAGACTCTGCAAGTAAACCCTTCCCTGGTCAACAGACACGGTATACCGATGAGAGTACATTTTAGAGCAAAACCGGAGGGATTCTGAATGACAAGCCTCCCCATCCTCCCAGCTCACATCCTCACGAGCTATGCAGGTGACTCAGCTATTCCACCTGCCTGAACTGCCACGTTTACATGCAGGATATAACAAACTGTTTACATCGCTGATTTCCAGACACTCATGCATATGTTCACGCCTGTGTGTAAAGAGGAACAATGCACGTGTTGTGTGGATCTTTGATAGTAGGATACATTAGCAGAGCTGTGCTACCGAGGCTTTCACTGCATGCGTGTATACATGTGTGAGTGTGAGCATGTATTGTGCAGATAAGTGATGGCAAATGCTGCTTTTATTCTAGCCATCCTCCTACAAGACTTCTTTGTCACAGTTCCGTGGTGTAGAGAACTATTTAAAAAGAAATTCTTCAGCACTTGGTCTATAAGACAGCCTCCCTTTACTTGGTATGGGCACTGCTTCTCTTTACAAGACTCTAAAGATGATGGTGCAAACCCATTTTTCTGAGTCCTTGTCCTGGCATGAATCTCATAGACTATGCGATGTAAGGAATTATACTTCTCTAGATTTGCTTCCCCATTTGTCAAATGAGAGCAATCCTTGAGTCTTCATTCAGTTTTGACATTGTGTGATGCTACTTCCATGTACAAGTTCAAATAAGAAAAACAATTAGATATTCTTATATTTGCACAGTGTTGGCATCCTATGGGCTGACAGTCACCTGCCATGGATGAAATTGCTTTTTAATAACTACTTATTTGGTGCTGGTTTAAAAAATTTACATTTCCCCTTCAAGGCAGACATGCATTTCTGTATCTAGCCATTTAAATACGTTTTGGTGGAAGGGTAAAATATAATTTTCCATCCTTATTCAGTTGGTCTGGGTGTGATACCATTAAGAAAAGCTATGCTTGGGAATTTTGTTTGGTTTAAACGATGTCTTGCAGGGCTTGAAAAGGGAAGAGCAGAAAAGACAGAAATAACACTTCCCAGAAGACAGGCATAGGCGTGGGTTCAGTAGAGGAGTTGAAGGTCTCTCTTCCCTCAGATACTATTTTTTCCCCTCATTCTTCATCTCCAAATTTTAAGAGAGTTCTTAAACATGTGTAGTTTTCCATAAAAATCCTTTTTCAAGGATGTCAAACACACAGAGGGTAAAACATCCTTATTTGGGATAGCAGACACAAGCCGGAGTGAAGACACTGAAGAAAGACTTAGCGTGGGGTCGTTATAAATGTTTTACAAATAGTCCAGGAAAATAGATTCCAAGGTGAGATGACACTGTGAGTGGGAGAACTCCTTGAATAAAACTGTAGCAATTCTAAAATCAAAATGGCATTCTTAGCTATCCTGGGCAAGCAAGGAGAGAGGGGGTATCTGTTTCTGCATCACATCCACAGTGAGCATTGGAGGAGGAGCTGTCTAAAACAATCCAAGAGTAATTTCAAATTATCTACTGTAATCAAATTTAGAACCAATCTAAATATCTAAAATTAGGAGATTCATCTGACTGGTTTATCAAGTCATTCACAAAGTATGAATTCATTTAAAATTAAAATAGCAAAGAATATGAAGAAAACACTGAAAATATTTCTATTGCCATTTTATGGGCAGAAACAGACTGCAATGTATGCATTACTGTCTCAAATATGCAAAATGTGTTTATATGTAGACCAGGATTTATAAGACATAGCAGAAAACAAAACACCATTTTTTTTTTTTATGTAAAAAAATGACTCGAGCCGGGTGGTGGTGGTGCACGCCTTTAATCCCAGCACTCGGGAGGCAAAGGCAGGCGGATCTTTGTGAGTTCGAGACTGGCCTTGTCTACAAGCGCTAGTTCCAGCGCAGGCTCCAAAGCCACGGAGAAACCCTGTCTCGAAAAATCAAAAAAAAAATGACTCCATGGGATGATACTTTGGAGGACAAGAATAAATATTGAGACTGTAGTGTGTCCACTTGGGAGTAAAAATAAAAAGCTCCAGGTTACTTTATGGTACCTTGTTTGGATGTGACATTCATTGAGGACAGAAGGTCCTTCTTAAAGTTACTGCTGAATCCAGTCCCACAATACTAAAGCCTGAGGCCTGGCCTTTTGTGTATATAAACTGTAGGAAGATTATATATCCTTTTAGAACTTCTGGATATTCCACAGCTCTAATTCTTGCTCTAGGGGAATAGTTTAAAGTAGCTCTTTCTCTGGTTTCATAAATTTTCATTTTCAAACTTTTGCCCTCAGTCTCTTTATAATGAACTTTCTTTTTGAGAAAAAAAAAAAGGTGGGAAGAAATCCTTCCTGAAGTTCCAATCTGTAGAAGTACCTATGGGTATGATTTCCCCATGTGAGTATGTCAAATTTAATTAGATTGTGCTTTCAGTTACTTAATGATTCAGCCAGGCTTACAAGACCAAGATCATAACCTCCCTAGCAGGCTTCAGGGGTAGTTTTTTTAAGGGACAACTAACTATTCATGGTACCCAGTCATAATTATGTTACACCATGTCTAGAAAATAATAAAAAAAAGTAATGCTCACTCAATTAGACCCTTCACGCCAGGATCCACAAGCATTTTATAAAGGTTCCCCACTCAATCATTTGCATAACAATCTGAGAAACAGGGAAGCAATATTAAAAGTCATACTTCTGAGGACATCCTTCCTTTCGAGGGGGACATAGAGCAGTCCCCAGTTCCTTGCCTCAACAACTTTTCAGCTCATTTGCAGAGTCCAGTGGAGTTTATTAGGGGAAATCCAAGGCGAGGTAACACGATTGACAATTCCATCAAAACAAATAGGGGAAACAGATAAAGAGACATATTTTCAAATGCATGAAATTGTTCTTTTCTGGAAGTTTCTGCAGTTTCTGGGAACCACAGTCTTAGGTATTCCATTCACTTTCTAGGTTACTTTTGATCAGTTTGAGCTCTCACATGTCTACAAACATAAAAACCAATGAAGGAACATGCAAAAAAAAAATTGAGACCAGAGAAAAGTGTTTCTTAACCCGTGATAAACCAAAATGTACAATGGGACAGGCACTCTTGCATGGCTGCCTAGAGCCATAATTCTCACAGAGCTTGCAGTGATACATTCAAAGTCATGTTACAATAGCATCTCCAGCTTTATAATTATTCTTCCAGTGACATGTGTGATGAGTGCCTGTTGTTTGTGCGTGTGTGAGTGTGTGTATGTGTGTGTGTGTGTATGCATGCATGCAAGTTTACTTGCCCGTGGCAGGTAGAGACATTAGAGACTTTGGGATGTCTTTCTCCATTGACCTCCACTTTATCTTCTGAGACAGGTTTCTCATACTGAATCTGGATTTCACCACTTCAGTCAGCCAATGAGTCCCTGGAATCCATCTGCCTTTATCTCTCAGTGCGGAGATTACAGGTGAGGGTCACAATACCTCATTTTTTATGTTGGTGCTGGTGATCAAAACTCAGGCTCTCATGCTTTTATAGCAAGCACATTACCCACTGAACCCTTCCTTCCCATGATTATTTTATTTAGCATTGCATACTTCAGACTTTGGTCTTGCTTATAACAAATGTTTATCATTAATACATATTTATTAATTTGAACAAATGCTACTTAAATTGGGTAGTCAAAACCAACATTCTTTTTTTCTTTTATTACTTTAAAAAAGTGCCAATCCAAATTCCCACTCCCTCTCCTCCTCCCACTCCCTCTCCACACCTTCCCACCCCTCCCCCTCCAATCCTAAGAGAGGACAAGACACCCTGCCCTGTGGAAAGTCCAAGGCCCTCCCTACTACATCTAGGTTCAGCAAGACATATATCCAAAGAGAATAGGATCCCAAAAGGCCTACATGCAGTAGAGACAAATCCCAGTGCCTTTGTCAGGGGCCCATCAGTCTGCCCCAACTCTCAACCACATTCAGAGGGATTAGTTTGATCCCATGCACAGAAAATATATTCAACAAAAATCATAGAATAAAACTTTCCCTACCTAAAGAA
>JAQHUG010000033.1:4634164-4651391 GCA_028555095.1 Dicrostonyx torquatus | reverse complement strand
TATAGCAATGTGTCTTACATTCTCTGAGGAGCGGATGGGAGGTGGAGGGGTAAGGTGATGGGAATGAAAGGAGAGGAGGGAGTGGAAACTGGAATTGATATGTAAAATGAAAAAAGATAGTATTTTTAATAAAAGAAAAAAGAAAAAGAAAACAGTGCACAAGACTTGTGTGAATAAAGTTCTTCCTAGCACTTTATAACTAGTAAAATAAACAGATCCAGGTGCTCTAAGGCTCAAGACTTGGGGCTGGAGAGATGACTCAGGGTTAAGAGCACTGGCTGGTCTCCAGATTCTTGAGTTTAATTTCCAGCAGCCATAGGGTGGCTCACAACCATCTATAAGAAGATTCTGCGACCTCTTCTAGCATGCAGGTAGACTACAGTAATCCTAATAAATAAATAGACTTTTTAAGAAATGAAAAAAAAGAAAAAAATTAAATTCTAGAAATAAATGTTGCTCTAAACTAACTTATATTACAGTGTTTGATCCTTTCACTAAAATAACAGTTAGTTCTCTAAGTGGACCCCTAATTGCACAGCCATCCTCAAGTGTTAATACATTTTCTGAGCTTTATAATTCACCCTCATATGACTTGGGGCTGTTTAATGTGATCTTGTCAAAAGAATGTTCCATGGGCTCTCTCTGTTGGGCTTTCAAAACCCATTTGAAAGCTCTTCACAGTACCTCCTCAAGTTTCTCTTCATCTCAGATAAAATCATTGATTTAAACTGTGACTAATCAATAGGCTTCTCAGTAATTTGGGCCCTAATTCTCACCAAACTGGAAAATATGCTGCACAGAGCAGCAGCCACATAGTCTCTACTTCAAACTGAATCTGCTTTTATGGTCCTGGAGTTAGGTGTAAGGCTGTTTCTTATGCTTCACGCTCAGGTCCTCAGGTGACAGCTTGTTTCCCCAGCTCCAAAATTAGCAGATTGTCTATCTAGGGGAGTTGAGATTAATGTCTGATAAGTAAACATGTATTCCTTTCTTAATTGAAAACTGAGTGAAATTTTGTTCTGTTACTTCTTCTTTCCCTTCATTCCACTGATAAAACTGACCTACAGATTTGTTCTATCTCAGTAACAGAAGATCTTCTCACAATGCGGCTCTACAGCTCTGTCTCTTCATCACTACCATATCACTGTCGCCAACAGGAGCATGGAAACTTGTATGTCCAGGGTCAATGGCAGTTGTTATTAGTTTGTCATTTTCTTTATAACATCCCCACATTTGCAGAATTAAGCACTAGTTTAATCTCTCCAAGTGTTACTGCTTTGTCTTTCAGTGTACAAAGGCATGTGACAGGGGCACATGTTCAATAGGGACATGGGTAGCACTGGTATTTGGGAAGGACTCCTGCAGTGGATACTGAAGAACCAGGTCTCAAGACTCATCTTCTTGTCAACACATAAAACCACATACTACACTTTTCAGCCCTTCATTTTCCCTCCACTGTGTAGCACACTGAAGGTCAGAGATTTGTTTATGTGGAAATATGCAGCCAGTGGTTTTTTTCTTTCTATCACTATGACATAAGGAAATTAAGAGTCTCTTGAGGGAGGTTCTTGGTTTTGCCTAAATAATCCATATTCCTCCCAAAGCTACCCCCTTCATAATTAAATTAGCAGAGTTACTTGTTTAGGATTCATGAAATGACTGATATATTATAAATATTTTTAAGTATAGCCTAGATATGTACTTAAATTTTTACTTACTGGCTTTCTTTATACTGATGTTTAGGGAGTGTCTCATCTTTCTCAACATGGCCTAGACATATTTTATTCAACCACCAAGCTCAGAAATATCTTCCAACTACATTTTTATCCTAGTACAAACTAGAATATATATATGTATATACATATATATTCATAATCTCTGTGAACCCAAACTTATTATCCATTATTTTCATTGCTATTTACCCAGGAGAGTTCCAGAACCATTTCAGCTGGTTAAGAAATATTCAACAAATTAACAATTATAGGATATATCTGAAGTCTCAACATACTTTGTCCAACTGCTTTCTCATGAATATTTTCCAACCCAGCCTGTTTTTCCTATTAATTTCTCCTTTGTTTATATATTCATATTTCACATTACACCTACTAAGCTTTCACATTTTCTGTTCTCTATTAGCTTTATGGATGACACATTACATATAGAAGAGATCTCTCTATTTGCTGTCAATAGAAATTAAATATTTGACTAATACATATCAGTCATACATGGGACTATACCCACTTCAACATATTATTTAAATCTGTTTGCGCTTAGTAAGCAAGAGCTTGCTTTTTATTTTATCCTATTTTTGCCTTTTGAAAAGATAATATAAGCTAAGTCAGAGAGAAGAGATTTAAAAAAAAAAACTATGTTACTTGAAAGGGGAGGAATAGAGAAAAAAAATTGTTTTCTATAATCTAATGAAAACAAACTCCTCCTCATTGTATACCCTTAATTATTTTTCTGAACCCCCCCAAAAAAAGCTTTCTTGAAGAGGCTGTATAAAAGATGTGCCTCTCTAGAGTCTTCTTAAATGTTGCTTATTGGTAAGTCATTAATTTCAAAGCTTCACGACTCATTGATTATTTTTCAATGCTGGTGAGAGCTGAAAACATGCACTGTCATCACCAGTATTATTAAAACCAATACATTACCAGTCTGGAATCTGAGAGATGAGGATTATGTCAAGTTTTCATCACTACTATCAATGCTTCTTTTGACAAGCATTCAATTATTTGTGCCTTTCCCTTATATGCAAAATGATAGCTATGAGTCCAATAAGAAAGCTAAATGGACTTGAACATTGATCATCGTAATCAAGTAAGTATACATTTCTATAATCTCAGCCAACATTGCTATGCTGTTCACTTGATGCTAGCAATGGTGATATTGTTCTTATTAAATGTGAAAATGATTTAGTTAAAGAAGTAGGCCAATTCTAAATATTGTTATGTGGGAAACATATGAAATAAATCAAATGCGAGTAACTTCAAAAACTTGTTTGAACTTTTAAAGACAGATCAACATTAATCCCCTATTGACCTATGAAGGAAGCTGGGGGCCTTAGGGAAAGTAGATTCAGTATTTCATCTGACATTTTCCCCAGGCTCTTACAAATGATAACTTGATGAAACTATTGGGAAACATCCACTCTCCCACTTTCCCCTTGGAAATCAGTGAGTTACATGGATTTGGGAGTAAAACTAGTGTAATAGCATTAGACAAATTCCAATCTGAATAATTATCATATTTAATAAAATTTAAATAAATTCAGCAATTAATTTTCTCTGATTGTTTTCCATTACAGTTTGTGAGCTTTTATGCACGGGAATTTTGAAAACAAAAGACACCAGAACTCCTCTTGCAAGTGTTGCTTTGGGGAGAATTGTAGTCTCATTCTACCAAATTAAGTTATTCAAGGAACAATGAACAGAAACACTTGCTTTTCTCTCAAATCCCTGAAACAGGATTGTAAGATAAATTTACTTGTTTAGAGAAACAAAACAGAGGAAATGTAGAAGTCATAATGTACTTTCAAAAAAAATATCAGATTCAGATCATTGTAAGAACCATGCAGCTAACAGCTAAAAATTCTTGCCGAGTTTTACACCTTTAAGGCTGCAGGTATTTTTGACTAGTGAATATCACTATGTTGATCCTCCGAAGATAGATACCGACAAACAGTTAGCAGTTATAAAGCACACACTCCCAAACTTTATGTATAATCAGACACTTGGAATTGATAACGTGTTCTTCCAAAGAACATCTTTATAATTTGTAGTTAAGCTCATATATCAGAACACAAGTATTTTATAATATAAAATCTCTTTGACATATTTTATACCTACAGGAGTTCTTTTATTTTGGATAGAAAGTCTCCTTTAAAAAAGATTCATGTGTGGAAGATTTGACTGCTAAAGGATTTAGAAGTTGATTTTGGGTAAGTTGATGAGTTGTCTAATTTCATCAGTAGGATTTTTTTTATCCATTGACAGAATCACAAATGTGTTGGAATTCACAAATTGTTGGAATAGCAGACATTTTGGACATAAAACATAGTCAGAAAAAGTAGATTAAATAGGACCATGTTCTTGAAGGCTATGTCTTACTTCTTACTCTTAGACTCTTATTCTCTCATTCTCTCTGACTTCTTTAACAAGAATTAAGCAATTTTGCTTCCCACATATTTCTCATTAGAATCTACAGGTTGATAAAACCTTGTGAATGTCTGGTGAAGAGCTTGGATACTGTCTGTATATACCATAAGACTTTGCTTGAAGTTGAATTTTAAAGTGACAGAGAAATTAGTCTGGCAGGGGAAAATTCAACGCAGTATAACGTTCGTGTATGACATATCTGTTACTAACTGCTTTTAATTAGATTTCCCAAGAGAATCAGGAACAAAACCCATAATAAACATTCAGTTTCTCTAGAAAAAGGGTTGGGACACATAGTAGTGTGTTTCCATATGAGACTAATGCCATTAAAAAGAAGCCAAGTAGTTGGCTCTGACATAGTAGGAAACGTCACGCAGGGCATCTTGGCAGTTGCCTTCTGTTCCACTCATCTAATGTTCAAGGCTATAAAGAAGTAAATTTATTTCAATGACTGGATTTTTGATGAGAGCTTCAGGGTAGCCCTTTTACCTATGGTGCAATATGTAAGGATGAGAACATGCAAGCTTCCTCCTACTTAAAAGGAAGTATTAGGGTCAGGATCCCTGCAATGATGTCCCAAGTCAGTGATATGTAAAGTCGTGAAAGTGGAGTCAATGTGGCACTTGAGATGCCAGAAAGATAGAGAGCCCATGTGCAGAAGTCAGCTGTGGGCATGAGCGAAGCAAGTTCTAGAGAGAATCTATGAGAGCTACAAGGTATAAAGTTAAATGTGTACCATTGGCAGTCATAGCATGTGCCCTGGAAATATTGTATGGAAATATCGCATTTGATGTTTGCCCTGCTGTGGTTCAGTCTTGTTTGATTCAACCCTGCCTTGTTTTTATTTTCATTCTTTCCTTTTGGAAATGGAATGTTTCCTCTAAACCATCATCTCTTGGTGGGTTAGTACTTTTAAGAAATGTTGGTGCTATAGAGACTACATTGGGTATTGCAGTTTGAATTTGGAAGGTCTCACCAAAGCCTGTAGAGCTAACACTCAGTCCTCAGTGAAGGGGGTGTTTTTAGATGTTATGGGACATATCAATTAGATCCCTGTCACCAAAGATAGACTTCTGAGATTTATAGTGCAGCCCTGGTTCAGGTTCCATCTTATGTTCCTGGTCCTTTATCATAATTAAACAAGCCATTGTCAATATTCTAACCAATTCAGAGCCATGTCACTATGACATTTCAGCCATTATGGCATCCTCTGAAAACATATGACCAGATGAGTATTTCCTTCCTTAAGACAGCCTGTCAGCTATACTGTCATATCAATGAGAAAAGTAACCAACACAGGAGAGTTTGAAAAATCAACATATACTCAACAATAACACTGTGGAGTGTAATAAAGAGCATTTTTTAAAAAATATTTCTGTTTCACATGCTTGGGAGTCCTGCAGAAAACCTGAAAAGATCAGTCGTGTATAGCTGTGGTGGAGATTTTTAAGAAGGCAATGCACATTAAAAACTAGAAATTATTAGCACAATTTTTCTAAATAGCTTCAGATTTATATGAGGTAAAGTTACATTTTAAAAAGTATATTAAAAAGACCACAATGAAAGAGCACTAATTGGCTCAAAAGTGAGACCGAGAAGGTACCTGTACTGTGGAGAGTGAGGTGAGCATTGAAGGAAGAGTATAAATAGGTGTACGAAAATGTTTAGACACACCAGAGGGTGTTGGAGAAGTGACTAAAAGACGGCCTTATGGAACTGTTTCAGGTCATGTGGCAGAAGAATAAAAATATGTTGGGGCAGAAATGGAGGTTGATTTGTTCTGAGCTTTCTAGTATGGTGTGGTAGGGATATTTGTGCATTGCATTTTAGTGGTCAAGCCTAAACTATGGTAAGAGAGTCATGGTGTTGGGCTATAGAGCCTCTGTTGAAATGTCTCAAGTTCTGTGTAAAGTAGCTGCATCTATGCCTGAATAATTGGCATACTTTCTGATTTTGAAGACACTCAGTGCTGGCCAGTTATAGGCCAAGTGTTTGTTTTTAGCTTTGTGTCCTGAGATTGTTGTTTAATTAGCATGACAAAAACTTCATGGATAGTAAAAAAAAAAGGACATTTACACCTCAGACATAAGGTAGTGGTAAGTCATTGCAACTATTTTAATATATTTCATAACGTGTTAGAGTTCTTGGTTCTTGTTTGTCAGTGGCTTGCACAGGAAGTTTGAGAGACTCTCTGTGAATAGCCTTTCCTCTGTAATGCAGTAGTCGCGTCTCTTGTCCATCCGCTGTCACCTTCAATTAAACAATGTCTTGATCAGTGTGAAACAGCCTCCATACTGTTACTCCAGAAAGCTTTCTCCTTGGTGACGAAGTCTTTTCCAGCTGTTGAAATGTTCACCAATTGCTGTTTCAGCTCCTTGGACAGTGTACGGCTTTCGTGTGCCAATGCATTTACTGTACTAGTAATTAATGCCGTTAGCTTTGTAATTAAAAAAGTTTTTTTTTCTTTATACTCAGGGTGATAATGCTGCAAGTAAAAATTAATTAAAATGAGATGAATTGCCTTCAGTTAAAGAAACGGAGAATGAATGGGAGGGGGAAGGAAGGGGAAAGGGAGGAGGGTTCTGATGAGTCTGTAGCCTTATTAACAAAGTAAACCAAGGGGGTTGGGCGCCCGTTTCTTCTCACTTTCTCTGTCTTGTGTTATCGAGCCTGGGTTAATGTAGACACAAATGAGCAGTTGGTGAAGACATACAGCAAAGGGACACTTCTCAGTGGCTACGGGTCACCATGAAGACCACAAATAGTTGGTGAAGACATACAGCAAAGGGACACTTCTCAGTGGCTACAGGTCACCATGAAGATCACAAATAGCATTGCCCATGTTTGTATAAGCTTCCCTTCCAATTTTCATATACTAGTCTGCTTGAAGTAATGAGCTGTGAAATTGGTTCTTATATTATTATTAATTAAAATCACTAAAATTTTTTGATAGTCGGTTCTCTACAAGGTCCTGAAATATTCAGCCACTGATCGTGACAGGGCTTAAATGAGACGTTTGGACGCTTTGTTTCTTCCAGTCTAAAGCAGAGGCTACAAGATGTGATTACATTGTGCTGTATACTGACCTTTCTGAAGTTAGATTCCAGTACATACCGGAAGGCCACTGCTTCTTTAAATAAGTGCACTATATAACATCTAACGTTTCATAAACACTAGTCAACTAACACGTGGATCTGGAGTTTTAATATGCAGCTAAGAAATCATATGGTTTTAAAGGCCACAGAAAATAGCTAAAAGTTGATCATCTTCAGATAGCTCATACATGCATTAGAAAATCAATTGCTACATCACATATGAACATTTAGAAGTGAGCAGTTAGAGACTAACAGGCTTGGTGCTTTGAGAGAAAGGAGAGTCGTATGAGGCGGACACTGTAGAATGGAGAAGCGAGCAATGACTTCATGGGAAGAGTAAACAAATGGCAGGGAGGAGAGAAAAAGACAGCTAAATACAGAAGAATTTTTCTTACTTTTTAGAACATATATGTTCTTTATATAACTTGGTTAGTTCATGGAGTTTGAAACTACTACAAGCAGGTAGGTAATTTTATCCTTTCTCCAGCACTCTTGAAATTAAACAGTATCTATAAAACTCCCTATTTGGTGTTTTTTGGATTTCCTGTCATTGAAAGCCTGCTTTGTTAAGCCACAAGACTCAGGTATTCCTCCATTACATTTTCAACCATTAAAATATTCTAACAGCTGATGGGATTGGGAACCATTATATATTTCATAGTTCAAATTAGGGATCTAGTCTTGGTGCTTGAACTGAGCAAATCTGGGGAAACACACACCAAAGTAACAATTTTCTGTCCGGATTTTGATTGTAGTAGAAGAAGAGAGGCGGGGGAGCATCAAACGAACTCTGCAAAGCTAAAATTAGTCTTCCGAATTCCACAGCTCTTCCATATTTGGGGGGCCATTTCACTAGCATCACCAGGTATCTCTTTTCCAAGAAGTCAGTAGTGAGTGGGACCATATGACGCTTTCTTCCCCTTCTGTTCTAAATCCCACAGATTGTAAAATTAGATTGCCTAGATTTAACGACGAAGTTGGCATTCTTTTAGTAGAACCATCTGTACCACAGTCCCCTCTCATCTATGGATTTACTTCCTGTGGTTTTAGTTACAAATGGTCGGTCAACTGTAGTACATTAGAGTAACCCACACCCCTCAGCAATCACCCATAAGTCCCCATTTACCAGACCGACTATTGCAGGCTCCTCTTCAAGTAACCCTCACATAGTAGTCTAATGCTACATTACAGTGCCCACACTCTAAATGCCATCTCATCTCAGGCAGGCACCGCATCACTTCACATCATCACAGTACAAGACATTTTGAGATAGTAACATTTTATTAGCTTTTTATTATACTCCATTCATAAAATTCAAACTTTACTTTTCTATTATCATCAGTATGTATAGGCGACAATGTAGCACAGCTAGCATTTGGTACACCTACGGTTCTAAGCATCCATGATGCTCTCTGTGAATACAGAGAGAATGTTTTTCTTATACTAGGGCAATTTTAAAAGTCCATTTCACCTAACATGTGTAAGTACAAATGATCATGACATTCGGTTCTGCTCTGTAGAACTGTCCAACATGACTTAGAAAGATCTTGGTTTGGCTGTGTGGTACCTGTTATTTTCAAGCCAGAGAACTCAATCTTAGTTTCTGCTGGCTCAACCCAAGAAGGGGACAGTTTGGGAAACGTTTGTTTTTCCTTTTCTCCTTTTAAAACAGGGGGTAGATTTGCTTCCAGAGGCAAGGAAGCCCTCATATCAAAGGAGAACAGGTCTTAAAGAAGGAAAAGAGTGGAGGGAGCAATGGGCCTAAATGAACCTAGCTTGGTTTTGATGGGTGGTGAATATGATTGTGAATGGTTGCTGAACTCAAGACTAGAGAGAAGTCTCCCTGCTTACCCCCCCAAAACTGGAGCATTCTTGGTTAGTTTAGTAAAAAAGTTAAGAAGCAGGGGAATTTGTTAAACTACCCCCAAAATGTACACCTGGTTTCTTGCTGTGTGCCCAAAGACTGATGTGTATTGTAATGCTGAGAAAGCTAAAGCACCCAGTCAATTCTTTCTCCAGTTGCCTTTAATCATACCCTCAGAAGCTTACAGCAAGGGAGGCTGCCATTATAAACATCTTAGAACGTGTAGTAAGACTGTGCATTTTTTTTTTGTTTTTGTTTTTGTTTTTGTTTTTTTTTTGGTTTTTCAAGACAAGGTTTCTCTGTAGCTTTGGAGCCTGTCCTGGAACTAACCGTTGTAGACCAGGCTGGGCTCGAACTCACAGAGATCCACCTGCCTCTGCCTCCCGAGTGCTGGGATTAAAGGCATGTGCCACCACCGCACGGCCGAGACTGTGCATTTTAATTAAGAAATGATGGACTAGATTATACTTATCATACAGATAATGGCAGTCTTTAAGTAATGAGGCAGTGTAGAGAAAAACGAGCGGGACTCGAAGGATAGTAAATTACCAGGTTCAGGTGACTAGCAGATATCCTGTGACCTCTATGAATTCCACATTGCAGAACAATGGGAACGGCCACATAGTTTATGTTCCCCTGCCCTCCTCGCTCCAGAAGGCAGAACACCATGCTCTGTGAACAGCAAATTTTTCTCCCACTGACTAGCTCGAAAGTCTCCCCTTAAAGGACTGGGCTCACAATCTGGTGCAGGCAAGAAGTGCTGACTGGCCTCTGGCACCTGTGCAGCTCCTGGCTCACACACTGGCCTTGGCTGTTAGAAACAAACATAGTAACAGACACCTTGGAGGTGCCCCTCTAAGACATGCATCTGCGCAAGCTCTCTCCCTGCCACAGTTCGGTTTCTTTCTGTTGTGGGTCTTGAATAGGAGCCGTTTCTGGTGCCTTTATAAGTTTGTTCAAAGATTCCAAGGATTGGAGAATACAGACTCATTCATTTTTCATTTTAACTTCTTTTGGGATATGACTGTTAGGAGGAAGAAGAAAGAATGAAAGAACACACAGAGAGAATAATTCATGAAGTGACCAAATGCTACCTACGAGATAAGAAAAAAGAACTTGGCAAAACAGATTTGTGCTGAAGGACATGGGAGGCTTGGAGACTTCATTTATTCATTTGTTTACCTCTTTATTTATTTACTTAAACAAGAAATACTGGTATCACCGTGGGAAAATAATTTATGCTTAAATTCAACCATAAAACTAGCATTTAGGCTGACTGCATTAGGATTCCTTAGAGAAGTCTAACTAGAGAAGAAAGAAATCTTCATCAGAAAGAGATAACTGACCATAAAAACAAGGACTCTGCAGGTTATAAATGTAGCATGAGTTCTAAAAGGTCTTAATAATAAAAGCCAGAGTCAGATATAGGGAAAATGCTGGCAGGTTGTAGAGACAAAGGAGCACACCACAGCCACCTTACCTGATCAACTTCCCAGCTGAAAGGAGACTGACCTCCTCTCTCTTCCCGCCTTCCTCTCTGCCCAGCCATACAACTTCCTCTCTGTCTGTATGGACCTCCAGCCCTCTATGGTAACTAGTGGCTAGCTCTGATCTTCAGGCAAGCTTTATTTGTAGAAACAAGATATCATTACATTTCTTTCTGTTTGTCCAAAAATTAAAAAAGAGGGTATAACTAATATAAGAAAAACTATATACAATAACTACAATAATTATATACAATACATAGGTAATAACTACATCAACAATATCTAGTCTATTAACAATGACAAATTCAGAGAAAATACTCCATATCTATCCTATCTTGGTGAGGTCAAAAGGTTGTACCTAATTCTACTCAACTCCTGAGCCAAGAAGAGATGGAGCTCCTTTCTCTTCCCACATTATCACTTCCTTGCTCTGCCCAGTCTTATCACTTCCTGTGTGTTTGCACAGAGGATGAACCCTCTACAGTTAGCTACTGGCTAGTTCTGCCCTCTGATTTTCAGGGAAGCTTTATTTGTACAAACAAGATATACTACACATAAAAGTTAGCATTCTTCTCTTTTGAGTTTTAGTGCTATTTAACAGGAATAGCAGTACCTGGATTTACTGATATCGTAAAACTTTTATTTTTTATTGTTGTTCTTTTTTCTTCTCCAGGATAATCCCCCACTTTTAAATTCTGAAATGCAGTGTACATTCCAAAACTATGATACACAGAATTTAGGAATTTTTTGGGAAATAAAAGTTAGAATATTTTAATTATACTACTCATTGAGGGAATTTATATCCCAGATATAAAGGACAACAATGGTTCTGAGATACCCTGGGGAAAAACTTTGTCCACCTCCAAGGTGGTGGTAGACATATAATTTTTAACACAGACTTACATATTTGCACAATAAATTCTGAGACACAGTTTGAGACAAGCCTTTCTACTATGCACAATAACTGAATGACACTCAAATAGGCCAACTTTCAAATTCATGGGCTTTTTGCTGAAGTGTGTCCTTACTGACTTCAAAAATTATACATGCAGCTCTGTGCACCAGCAGAAGAATGGATAGAAAATGTGGTACACGTACACAATTAAGTGTATTCAACTATCAGGAAAAATAAAAATATGAAAAATTGTGGGAATGTGAATGAATCAAGGAATAATTACAGCAAGATACTTAAACTCAGAAAGACAAATACTATGTTTTGTTTCATATGCAAATCTTAGATATACTGCCAAAGAGACCAAGAGGAGGGAAAGAGGCTTAGAGGGAGAGAAGAGAGAAAATAATAGAGTATACAAGACCTGAAAGTAGAGAGGCTAATAGGGGTAGAAGGCTGCAAGAGTGGGGAGGCGACTAGGGAGAAGCAGGGGGAAAGGAGGTCAACACAGATAAAGCAAACACACCATAATAAAACTTGTTGCTTTGCATCATAATAAAACTCAACAAATATCATTCTTTTTTTAGAAAAAAAAATCTCACTTGTACAGAAAAGAAAGAGAAGGAAAGTGGGAGGGACAAAGGGCATGAATAGAGAGAGGCAATGTGAGAGTGAGAAATCTTTGCCTTTCAGGAAATCGATGCCAAATATATTAGAAGAAAAGAAAACGTCCCTTAGATACATGCCACATGTCTCTAGGTTCCTTTAGGTGGGTTACACACTATTCCATGTAATAGTGATGACTACAGTAATTACTGCAAACATAATTTTGTTCTAAAAGAGATCAGAGCAAGCCCTTATATAGCCATGCTAACAGAGCAAACAGTATTTCTGTACCATGTCTATAACTTCCAAATTCTAATCTTAGGATTGACTTAAATAAAGACTGGAGGGTGAGTCTTGTCTCAAAATCTTAAGTTGACAACAGAAACTAGATTAGGAGGAGTCTTTCTTTATATTCTAGATCCCATTTCTAAACTCCACCGTTCTGTGTATGCATCGTTCACTCACATGTGAAAACACCTGGTAAGCATTCAGTGTTTTTATGACTTTTTTTTTATTAGGATAGGCAGTGTGGTTGTGTTTTTTTACTCTGTCTCGATTGTTATTCAAAGACACAGGCAGGGTACAGAGGAGGGATCCTCTCTGACTGATAACCACAAAATAAATAAATGATCTGTGTTCTTGTGAAACACTTTTAATCATTCTATTTTTGTATACTTTATTGTTCTAGGGGTATATTTTATTCAAAATTTCATGTTTGAAAATATTATTTTTAAATAGGCTGTGTGTTGTCCTTAGAATGTATATGCTCAGACACCTGCATTTATACTTCCCAGAGGATTCAGTTCTACTCCAGAAGAGTATAGTACAAAGGCTAACCCATCCTGTTTTTCAATTTCACTGTTTTGCAATTTGCATCACCTATCGAAGTCAAGGTTACAAGAACAGGGAAGGAAAGGATTCTGTAGGCTCAGCAACACTCCTGACCTTCATTTTACCTCTCACTCTCCCTGACCTAGGCTTACCTATGAAATACACACTCTAAACTAATGCCCAAGTATGGGGACAGGACAACAGAGTTAAATGGACATTTCAGAACAGTAGGTACAACGTCTGCACAAGTTCGAGACAAACAGAACCGCAGTGAAGGGACAGAAAAGTGGGCATGAAGTCCCACCCCTAACTAAGAAGTCATTTGCAATTGATCGCTACTGGGAGAGAGAAAAATCAACTTTTTCCAACTGAGTGACATGAGGTATATCAACCACACTCCATGACAAGGCTCATGTCCAGGAAGAGTTAGTCAACAAAAAATAGAGCGATTTTTTTTTGTTTGTTTGTATGCTTTGCTTTTTTTGGTTGAATGTGGACTTTTTTTGTCTTATTATTTTGTGTGTGTTCTTTTTTCTGAATGGTAAGAGATATAGAGATGATAGATAGACAAATGGTGGATAGGTAGATACATAAAGAAATAGTGATAGATTACAGAGAGAGAAAGAGAGAGAGAGAGAACATGAAGTTGGGTATCTGGGATGAGTAAGGGAAGGGTAAATATGATCAAACTATATTGTATGAAAGAATTTAAACGCTAAAAATGTTTTATGAAGTCTGGAGGGAGATGTGATGGGAATGTTCTGAAGAAAATGAGGGGGGATATAATCAAGATGCTTCCAATTTTCAAGCTATAAATTAGAACATGTAAAAAGTGCTTAAAAATAGTGATTGAGGAAGGTAACTGTTGTTGACCTCTGACCGCCATACACATTTACACAATACATATGCACACACATGCTCTATCTCATGCTCTCTCTCGCTCTCTCTTACACACACACACACACACACACACACACACACACACACACACACACACACACTGTTTCTCCAGGGTTTTAAAGAAAAGAGAAAGATGACCCAACAAGTTATTGTATGTCATACAATATATACATACATATATATATATATATACATATATGTGTGTGTTATACAGCACAGTTTTAGATCCTTAGCATAACTCCCAAAAGTTCAGGATTTGGAAAATATCAGTTGTTTAAAGTTTTTCTTCTTGAATTGAGACAGAGTTATTCTGTATTGCCCAGGCTGCCCTGGAATTTGCAATCCTTCTGTCTCTGTCTTCCAAATGCTGAGATCACTGGTGCATACCATCACACTTGGATTTAGATATGTGAACCTAATACAATATATAAACTTAAAAAATGCTCAGAAAAATGTTCCTTTGAGATAGTTTTTGGATACAGGTTCACTTGAATGGGCCTTAGATTCTTTATGCTTAAAGCAAAAACAAGCAAAAAACCAAAACTCCTATACTAGATAACACATGAGGCTGTTTTCTACTAAAAGTAAAAGCCTGCTGAAATAATGGCTTCAAATAATGTATATTTATATATACATACAAGCACACATGCATACATATATACATATATATATACACACATGTATGTGTAGATTGAATGTTTGGAAAATAAAACTGGATACTCTGAGATAACTTTCAGATGATGACTGTGAAGACTTGTGTACATAACTTGGTTACAATTTAAAGCCCAGTTACTTTAACATGCTACTAAAATCCACCATCCACTCTACACCCTTCCTTACAGAGACTCAGACATGAAAAATGTGATCCTCACATCAATACTAACATTACATATAGACTATAAGTTGTCTTCCTTTTATTTTAGTGTGTGTAATTCTTTGTTAAGAAACAGAAATAAAAGTTCAAATCAATAGTAATGTGTGGTGAATGTTTGCTTTGTGTTTTTCTTTTTCTCTCCCCCTTATTTTTTTTCAGAACTTCTCCTGTGAGTACTGTATTTTTATCATTCCCCATTTCCTGTCATTTCTTATATATATACATATATATGTATATATATATATATACATACATACACATATATATGTATATGTATGTTTATAAATGCAATCTGATGATATTTAGTGAGATTTAGTGGTTCTCATTCATTATTTGGGTTGATACTTAGATTGGCTAGCCTATCTGTGGCTTGATTGAGCCTTGACAAGACTGATTTTCCCTCTTTCAGGAACCATTTATTGCCAGTAGCTTTTCTTCTAGGGTGAATTCTACAATGTATTTTGGCTTGTCAATTGTTCAATTTAAATTTTCACTTAGCTGGCCATATTATTGTGATTTCCTTAGTACAGCTTTCTTTTTATACATCTTACATTGTCTGGAAACAGATGCCCCATCCTGGTCCTTTGGCTCTTATGACCTTTCTGCCTCTTCTGTAATGTTTCCCGGACCTTAGATGTAAAGGTTGCATTATTGTTACATCAGCTGTGGCTGGACATGCCACAGTCAGTTGTTCTCTGCCCTTTGAGCAGTTATGGCTTTCTGTAATGGTCTCTCTCTGCTGCAAAAGGAAACTTCTTTGGTGAAGGATGAAAGATAAACTTACCTGAGGACAGAAACAAGGAATTGGAATGGAGTTAGAAGTAATTCTTAGTTGAGTGAAGTGTCACTACTAGGCTCTCTTCTATTGTCCCTGGCCTCACCAGCCTTGGGTAATGAACTTTGTTTATGGTACCAGACACTCATTACCTTCTATTGACACAAATCCTTCTATTGACACAAACAAATTCCCTTCTATTAACACAAGCAAGTTGTTGGTCAGGAAAGTCCAAGAGAATCATCTCTCCCTAAATAATTTAACAAAAATGTATTTAATTTCTTGATTACCTAATTAAAGTAAGACACCATGCACCTCAGATGGAGCAGTCAAGCTGGAACTGACATAGAATGTCATCCCTGAGGATTAGCTCTTACAGGACAGGAAGGAGTCACACAAGTAGCCAGGAGAGAAAAGCAGTCAGTATTCCTCCCCAGGTGTCACCTACGAACAAGAATGGCCAACATACTAAGACAGCTCCCCATGAACAACAGTGCCACTTATACTATATCCTAGAGATAAGCACAGCCATTTCTTTTCTTTCTTAGGCTGAATTTTTATGGATGCACACAAGGTAATGAAATCTGGAATCTGCTACCCAACAAACTATATGAACCTCATGCCTGTCTTCAGACCCCCAAATAAGGGAACATACATCACATATCTTGTTGATTAAAATGTGAAAGCGAGTTAAACAACTATAAAACCGTTGCCCTAATCTGCATAGCTTAACAGCTCACTAATTAAAACAGCCTATAGGAAAGAGGCATTGCATTGCACTGACCAGATTCCAAAGGCCAATATAAACACAAGTCTCAGTCAGGGCTTCTCAACATTGCAAGGATTAACATGTGAGGCTGAAAAATTCTTCGCTGTGTGGGATACTCATATACAAGGTAAGGCATCTCTGGGTTTCTACTACTTGCATGAGCACAACATCCAGTCATTCCCCCAAACAAATAGTTTGAGCTACTGATGTCAATACACCTTTTCAACTACTACCCTAAGGGGCAAAGCTACCCCATATTGAGACTTTGTCATTTGGGAATTCAGGACTTGCTAGGACTGCTCCAGCAAACAATCCCATTTTTTTTATCACCAGGTCTTATTTTTACCAAATGATTGTCTCCTCCCAAGTGTTTGCTCTCTCAAAGAGGTAGCAAACATGTTGACTTCCCACAGTTGATTAAAGTCTTCATTGTCATTTTTATTCTGCTTGACAGTTTTGAAAAGTGGTTGAGATTCTTGAACAAAAGTACAAAACATCTATAATTTTAAGAAAAATTGTGGCCTTCTAAAATATTCCTGCATAATTGGGATTCTGAAATATCCCTGCTGGCTTTAGCAGAGGGTTACTTATTTGTGGCTACAAGTAAGGAGGCAGGAGTTCCTGAGTTATCTGCCTGGACCATTTACCTTGTGGCTCACTACTTGACTACACTGTATATGTGAGATTAAGTATGGAAAGGAAAGGAATAGGTTTCATATCTGACATCTTTTTAGAAAACATTGAAAGTAGAAGAAGAGCTCCTCAGTCATGATCATGAAAATGGAGGCAGAGCTCCTCACTCCTGGTCATGGGGATGGAGGCAGAGTTCCTCACTCATGGTCATAGGGATGGAGGCAGAGCTCCTCACTCCTGGTCATGACAATGGAGGCAGAGCTCCTCACTCCTGGTCATGGGGATGGAGGCAGAGCTCCTCATTCATGGTCATGACAATGGAGGCAGAGCTCCTCACTCCTGGT
>JAQHUG010000033.1:4587494-4633979 GCA_028555095.1 Dicrostonyx torquatus | reverse complement strand
AGGCAGAGCTCCTCACTCCTGGTCATGGGGATGGAGGCAGAGCTCCTCACTCCTGGTCATGGGGATGGAGGCAGAGCTCCTCATTCATGGTCATGGAGATGGAGGCAGAGCTCCTCACTCCTGGTCATGACAATGGAGACAAAGCTCTTCACTCATGGTCATGGTGATAGAGGCAGAGCTCCTCTCTCTTGCTCACAGACATGGGAGCAGAACCTGTTACCTATGAGTAATATCACTTCATTAATTATTTTGTGTGTGCCTAATGAGATCAGTGCATAAGGTTTGTATTGCTCAGCCTTCCTCTAATCTTAGTAAAGAAGATATAAGCTTTCAAAGGTACTCCATATTTTCTGATATTATCTAAATTTAACAGAAAATGTGCTCAATATACAAGTGAAATGATGAAGTGACCACTTTCTATTTATTTATATTTTTAAGTCACAACACCAAATTACCCTACCAGCAGTCCAAGAGCCTGAGAAAGACTGGCTTATATGCTTCGCTTTCACCATGTACATTGTGTCACCTACCCTACGTCACACAACCATAACATACATGGTACTGTTTTGATGATTTGCAAGGTATAAGTGAGTCCAGCATAGTTCTCCCAGTGTGCTTGAGTATAGCTTTGCTTTTAGGAGCTAAGAGAATTCAGCATGTATTTGTATCACAGTACCTGTAATAGTCTAGATCTAACATAAAGAAGTATGTTCTAACTTTTCTTCTGTGCATGTTGCTGACCTCACTATAGTAAAGTCAGTTGTACATATTCCTTAATGGGGCAAGCAAAGTGGTTAACTTGGGGTCCCAGTTAGCATGTTTCTGAATATCTATCCACACACAGTCTTATGATTCTATGTCCCATAAAACTTGTTTGCTAAACTGTAGAAAACTACAGCAATTTCATGGATCACAAAGTATTGAAACTACAATTTGATTTCTAATAAATCTAAGATCATACTATCAGACCATTTTTTATCAAAAAGAAAAAATAGTAATTTACAAAAGATTTGCTGAAACCTAGGAATTCTTTTCTTAAACTCTTTTCTTTGGCGCAGAGTCTCCTCAAATTACTGACTAAACATAAGACAATGCTTAATATTAGAGAACATTTTGTTTGATTGATTAAGCAACTTAGCATGTGGGAACATTTTCTAGCTACTGCTATATTGCTGTGAAAAGAAACCATGACCAATGCAGCTATTTTAAAAGAAAGAATTTAATTGGGAGTTTGTCTACAGATTTAAAAGGTTAGTCTCTTATCATTATGGTGGGAGGCAGGCAGGTATGGTGCTGGACAAGTAGCTGAGAGCTTTATATACTGACCTGCAAGCAACAGATGAAGAAAAGGATTCTGGGCCTTGCATGGGCTTTTGAAATTTCAAAGTCCATTCCCAGTGACACACTTCCTCCAAAAAGACTATACCTAATCCTTCCCAAACATTTCCATACCTTGTTGACTAAGCATTCAAATAGTTGTGCCTCTGGGTGCCTTTATCATTCAAATCACCACAAACAAATATAGTTTTTCTAAAATTTTAATAGATAAAGCATAACAATTTTGTAGAAATGTAGAAGGAAACGATAAAAATTATGATGGAAGAGAAGGCATGCAATAGTCACACAAGTCACTCCTCTTGGATATACAATAACTTTTTCTTGACATGGGGTTACACTATAAAACTCTAGCTAGCCTACAACTTGGCTTTGTTGACCAAATTAGCCTCAAACTCACCGAAATCTGCCTACCTCTAGCTCCTGAGTGATGGGATTAGTGGTATAAATCACTATGCCTGACTAACACAATAACTTTTTTACTCTAAATTTTATTTTGCTTAAATGTGGATTTTATCTTGCTTAAAAAGAAAATACACATGATGCAAACTTTGGTTGGACTATACTAGGGACATGGCTACTCTATTAGATGTGTCTTTTTGCACTGTATCATTTGATAACCTGATACACTTTGTTTTCTACTCAACCACATCTCTCATGTGTAACAGCACTTGCTTGAACCTTTACATCAGTGCAGCATAAATATAGTTTCTTCTGTGTTACTTTTTTTGAGCATAGAGAATCATATTTGTACTCTCTTTATCAAGTGAGAACTGCTAGACTATATTCCATGCTTCTTTATGAAGAAGTTTATAAACCATAGACTCTCACAAGTGCTCTTCTGTTGGATACACTGTAGTCGTAACTTCTCCTTTCTATTTTTTCCATTTTCGTATTCACAATGTGCATACACTAAATTGTATATGAGCCATTTAGCATCATACAATAAGAATTCTCCATGCTCCTAAACATTTTCATCCATGAACATCCATGAACATTATTTTCAGTTATGTAGTTGGTGGTTATTGTATGACCTCTGAGAAGAGGTCAAAACGTTTTAGAGAAATAACAATCCTTTAAACTCTTCCTTGCAACCTAGATATGTGAGCACTTGATTGACTGAAGATGGTATTTTCAATATAGACTACTTATATGATAAAAATACAACAGAAGATAAGTTCCTCCAGTACTTGAATAAAATGACAGATCTCGGTGAGAAATCTTTTCACTGGACCCTGATATTTTGTAGAGAAAAAACAAAACCTTACCAGTTAGGGCAGTGTTCAAACCTCCAAGGGTGTAATCTACCTTAGAAATATTCTAACAGTGGTCTAGTAAGTAAATATAATACATTATTGATGATGTAAAAATACATGCCAGGAAAACAAACCAAAATATCCTTACTAGCTCCAACTGAAAATCGCAACTCCTTTTTTTCTCACAAGAAAATAAAAATAGGTATCAGAAGTCCACTTTTTGAGCACGAGCTTATAATAAATCAAAATAGGAAAAAAAATGACAGCAGAGTCAGTTAGGCCCAGCCAATCACTGATGTTACATTGAGTATTCTTACTCTCATGCCCATAAATGTTTGAGATTCAAGGCATCTGTGAAACTCAAGTTATTGTAATTAAAATATGGTTTTAGGCAAATATTTATTTTTCAGAAGTGAGAAGGCAATAGTTTCGTCAGATTCTCATGGGGGCCCATAAAGCAAATACTTGTAAGTATTATTATGTGATGCCAAGTGAATGAGAAACCTTATGTCATTTTTTAAAAATGTACTGTCCTTAAACAATCTGCAGACATGAACAGCTTCCTCTCCTCAGCGTGTGCACCTGCATGGAGGGGTACATATGCAAGTGCATGCATGAACATGTGCAAATCAGGGAACCATTCTAGGGCTGTTCCTCGGAGCTGGCCATCTTTTTGTCTTAGGGTTCATGTTCAAACAAGTCTCTCAGAGGCTTGGGATCTGCCAAGTAGCTAGGCTGGCTAGTGAGACCCAGAGACTGGCCTGCCTTTATTGCCCTATCTCTGAGATTAAAAAAGGCAACACATGCCTGTCTTTTTTGTTTTTCTAATATGGGTTCTTGAGATTGAAATTATAATCTCTCTCTCTCTCTCTCTCTCTCTGTCTCTGTCTCTGCCTCTCTTCTCTCTTTCATACACACACACACACACACACACACACACACACCCTTTACTAATGGAGGATCACTCAGCTCTTCTGTGTTCCTCCCCTCCCCTCTCATTGCATTTTCTTCCTTCCAGTCCTCCTTCTCTCCCTCTTTCTCTCACCTCCCCTCTCTTCTCCCCCTCCCCTCTCCTTCCCTCTTTCTTTCTCCTACCGTCCTTCCTCTGCAATACTAAGATTTGTATCTAGGGCCTTGCTCATGTTCAGAAGCCACTCCACCATGGAATTAAGTCCTCAGCCATATTTCTTTCCCTTTTTTTCCCCTTCATTTTCTTTCAAGTTTTGTTCAGTCTTCATTTATTTTATACTGAAAATCCCTCAGGGTATACCTTTCTTTATATCAAAAACTTGTAAGAATTAATATAAATAATGTTACAATCAACACTATTATGGATCTAATTACTATTCAGACTCTAACTACTATCCATATTAATTAGAAGATTTGTTGTGCTGTAGATGCATCTACAGTCAACCAATGGCAATCCCTGTGCATCCTCTCTCTGTTCTATGGCTCCTAGAGAAGCTTCCTAATATATGCTATCAGTGTTGCTATCATAGAAGGGATGTTTCTAATACTTCTGTTAGATAGATCCCACTAAGTAAAGACTAGGAGTATGGGATTCCTTGCTTTTCAATATCACATGCCACTTTTGATACCTTGTAATCTTGGGAACGTTATGTAACTATTATAAAAGTGGAGCTTTCTCTTTAGACTCAACCACCAGGGTAAGTCTTCCACTCCTCACTCAAACACACAGATCGTATATTCCCCCATGTGCAGTTTTGCTCAGTTGTTTATCTTTCTGTGGAATATAGGAGCAGCCAGCTACCAAAAGAAACAAGAGTAAAAGAGAAAAATTGTCAAAGAAAAAAAATATCCAAAAAAACTATCACAGACCGAAGGGAAAATCCAGGTCTCCACAGATGAGTGCTTTTAATTAGGAAGAGGCTGAACAGCAGAAGGCTTATGCTAATAAGCAGGCTCTTTTAATCAGCTTATTAAAAAGAAACATTTTTAACAGCCAAAATAGTTTCAAAAAATGGTAATTATTAGAAAAGCATTAGCAAGTTGATGGTGGAGGAAGAAAAAGGCTGGGCATGAACTGAAATTAAAAAGCTTTCTGGAAGCTGTAGGCAGGCCCAGTGGTCCTGAAGAAGTGGGGCAGCTTCCTCGTGGGTATGTTTTGTGGCAGTTTCGTCCCTTCTCACACAAAAGGCCGAGTTGCTTTCCAGAGCTCCTGCTTTCCTATTATTCCTTCTTTCTTTCTGATTATTTTCGCCTACCATTTTCTAACATGTTTTTTTTTTTGTTCCAAATGCGTTTTTCTCTTCCTCATGTTTGTTTCAAGTAATTTGGCTCTACTTTCTTTCCTGTGATTAATATGCTTTCCTTGTCGACTGCTCTCTGTAGCCCAAACGTTCAACCTATCTAAGTTGAATTTTAACGTGGTAAAAAAAAATCTTATGGTTTATTTCTAGGGAATATTTCTAGTAGTTTAATTCCATCCTGTATCATAGAAAAATTCTTCTGAATGCTTCTTGAATTCTGTTCCAATGTGAATCAAAAAAAAAAAAAAAGAATCAAGTCTCATAGAGTGACAGTGAAGTAAGTTGGTGATTTTACTGAGTTTGTCAAACTCAGTATTCTGTCAAAACCAGAATTCTCCATGAGGCATCAAGATAAAATGAAATTAATGTAGGAGCATGGTAAATAGAAAGTAGGGGAAGCCATGAAATTAACCAAGTAATACTAAAAGATAATGGAAATAGTGCTACCAGAAGAAAGCAATTCCTCCTTGAATCCCTAGGCAAAAGCTGAAGCCTTCCCAGGCCTGTGGAGCTGCAGGAGACCCACAGCAGCTGCTGAAGACACCTTGACTTCTAGAGAAAGGAAAAAGGCCTGCTCTAGCTGCTTCTCCCCTCAAGCCTTCTACCCACTCGCAATGCCATTCTCTCACTAAGCCTAGCAACAGTTCCCGACACAAATAGGGGCAGGGATAGAAATGCATTGAGGGGAAGGACACAGACACCCAGATCCAGCGCATTCCAGCAGTTTGGCATTGAGAGGTCGAGTATATATTATAGCTTCTAGCTTAGTGTTTTTATGAGGTTCCTGGGTACCTGAACAAGTGGGGCTCTATTTCCAGTGTCTTGTCTTGGGCTTTTTTCCTTCTGTTTGTTTTGTCCAATTAAAATGGTTGGTTCTTTATATTATCTTATTATGTTTTGTTTTCTTATTATCCCTTAAAATTCTGTTTATTTCTAATGAGAGGCAAAAGGAGTGGATCTAGATGAAAGGGGAGGTGAGGAAAAACTGGGAAGAGTAAATGGAGGGAAAACCCTAATTGGGGTATATTATGTAAGAAAAAAATCCATTTTCAATCAAAGGAAAACCAATCCAAGAAAAGCAGTAATCATTCCACTTGGCTTTCCCTTCACATCTTTGTCATATGTTGTTACTTCACCATGGCTAATAAATGGAAACACAACCTCTAATATTCCACTACTCCCATTTTGATTTTACAACACGAATGTAATCCAACAGATTTTGCTGGAAGACCTACAATTATGCAGTTCAGGAGTGGAGCATGAATCCTCATCACTCTCCCCTTTGTTAGTGAGAACCGTTCAGTTACACACACTCAGCATTGATCACTGATGGTGCTGATCAAGCCCTGGAAGCCAACAACCCACACAGTGCCACCATCAACTTTCATCAGTCACACATTTATTTTTCTATCCTTTCTCTACTAGAAAATAAACTCAAAAAAGGCCTCGTTCTCATTTTCTGCTGACAGACACTGAGTATTTAATTAATAATTTTGGATAAATGAATAGACAGTGACCCCTTACTGCCATAGATATTAGATGTGCTAGCTGAATTTTGCTGAGTGTCTCATCTTATGGATCTATATCTAGCTTTAGTTAAGGCTTTAAGGCTCTCCCCTGCTTTGCTTGAGACTCTTAGCATGCTTTTCTCCTCCAGCCCCTTCCTGATAACGCACTTTTTATATTAACATCACATCTATTAATCAGGGAAAGATGCCTCAGAAGAAATCAACCCTAGCTATGCCATTATCTTTTTTCATTTATTCTCTAGAACTGGAAAAATAAAATATTTGTGCTTTGAGGTACAGTCTGTGCTACTGTGGCTATAGCTGTGCTGGTATCTTCATATATATGAAACAAAACATAGGATCATATCATTTTACCCATAGAATCTCCTTGTTAGCCCACAGACTTTTACCACAAGAACACAAAGACTCTCAACACGGTGACTCTATTTCCCTCTCACCTAATTTCTTCCCTTTCCTACCATGTCCTATAATCACATCATAAGAAAGTTCTCACATTTGTCCCAGCATATCAGACCTTCTCAAGATCTTGATTCCTAGCGTGTAGCACTCCATTTTTAAAAAGTGCATTTTCTTTACATCATTGGTAAAATTAATTAATTATTGATGTTTGTTCCAAACCAAATCCAATGCGCCCTCTTGTCTCACTTACCTATATCCTCTTAATGAAATTGATCTGTCTCCTATGTTTGATTGCTACCATGTAGCTGGAATTTTGGGGGCCTATCAACAACTCCCATATAAAGACAGGGAGACATATTATTAACTTAGATAAATAGAAACAGGTTAAATTAAGTTAAAAGAGCTTGACCTTAGCTTAGGCTTGTCTCCAATAGCTCTTTTAACGTAATTGAACCTGTTTCTTTTTATCTACATTTTACCTCAGAACTTTTTACCTTTCTTTCATTCTGTATGTCCTACTTTGCTGCTTCCTTCCTGTCTGATTGGCTTGCCCCCGCCATTGGCATTTTTTTTTCTTTCTTCCCTTCAGAGCCTACTTACTCTCCCTGCTGTGAAGTCCAGCCTATACCTCTTCCTTGTTATCACTTGTTCAGCTTTTTAGTAAACCAATCAGGTGCCTTAAGCAAGCAAGGTAAAATAGCAACGCATCTTTACATTGTCAAAAAGTAATATAATTCTGAACAGTTAAATATTCCCCAACACTACCATATCACTTTCTTATAGGTGTAAGCTCTGTGCATCCCATTGGACTATCAACTCCTGTAGGGAAGGGAACATACCCTATCTATCACTGTATCTCTGAAGTCTAACCCCTGAGTAGAGCAGAATTGTTTGAATGAATAAAACACTGATTAGCTAATTCAAGCACACTCAAGAGACTATAGCCATCTTCCCATTTGTCCTCCCACTTTCTCTAAGGAAATCAAAACTGTGAGTATTGATTTTAAGAAAAGAGAGACTGGAGAAAAGGATTAAAATAGAATATACTTCAAATATGATATACATAGTGAGTTCTCTGGCCTTTTCATTATATTCCTTCTCTTTTCACCCCATGAGACTTTAAATAGGGTGGGGGTAACAGAAAAGTAGGCCAAACGTGGGTGCCTGCATTCACAGGTTCTCATGGAAAAGGCAAATCAAAGAATAATAGAATTAAAAAGAAATGTCAGCAATAATCTACTGCAAACTGTTGGTTCACTTGCCTGTTAAGAAAGCCATACATTAAATAGAGTTAACTGGCCTGCAACTGAACAGTTAATAAATAGCATTCTTAACTCAGGTTTTCTAAATAAATGCAGGCCAGTGTTCCTTCAGCACATTATAGCTCTCTTTGACATTTTTGTTAGTTCCCAGACATAAAACACATTCTTGCTCTTCCTATCATCATTTTTCTTTCTGCTTTTAAAAAATAGTCTATACATGCTTAAATGCAATTGTCTGACATATCACTCAGAACACTTATGGGAAGGCACAGGGACATAAATAGATATTAAAAATAGAGTCTGCATCCATAAAATGTTGTTTGATTTAAAATACAAAGAGCACAATAGCATTGCCTGTACCTAACAGGAACCAAAACATCTAAATGCATGTAATTTAAAACCTCTATACCTTCCTAGCAGAACAATCTTATTTTCATTGTTATGTTTTAATGTGAATGACTATAGCAGGCAAATGCCAGTGTTCACAGCCTTAGTCCTAGTTTGTCTGAGAAAATTATGCCAAGCGTGCAGTGCCATCTGGTCCTGTAGCGATGCCATCCTTTCAATTCTCAGCTCCATGATAAACAACCCAACTGCACGTCATTCTCTGAGCTTCACAAGCACCTCGGGGCAAGAGAAGAGGAAATGTGTTCCCCCCACGCCATATCTAAAATGATGCATATGGCTGGGCAGGCATGAGAAAGGCAGTCCTTGAACATTTGGACCAGTGATGAATACGAAGGCAGCTCTAAACACTCAAAACAACCACAGGACAGAAATATTTTCTCATAATTTGCAAATATCCCGGTATAAGTGATTGCAGAAGAGAAAAGACGTAGGAGGCAGAATTGGGGATGATGAGTCTCATCTTTCATGGTCGTGGTCATCTGCCCATTAGTGAATGCTCAAAAGATGAACATATGATTAGAAAATAAAGTGGTAGAGTTATGGAGAACAGCATGGTGTTAATAATTTATGCAGGGCTTATGTCCCATTTTCAGTGGGACATAAAAGTGAGGTCATGAAACTCTGGTGTTGGTGGGAATATGTGAGTGTTGAGACAATTCCATGTCTGCAAGTGACCATTGTCTTATATTTAAATTGCTTCTATTAATGTCCTTCACTTTGTGTTGAGCTTGCTGTTTTCGGTTTTTTCACACTAACAAGAATCTTACAATCACATTCTATCAGCCCAGGGTGTGTGTGTGTGTGTGTGTGTGTGTGTGTGTGTGTGTGTGTGTGTTCAGAATGTCCAGGGCTTTTTTTTACACAGTTTCTTATTCTATCTAACAGTAAACTATGTAACAATTAAGCAACTATTACATAGCATCCATTTTCTCACCTAAGACCTTAATAAATAGGTTAAAGAAATATCGAGAATGTTAATATATCAAGAAACATGTTACTAATACAACAGTGGAAATCCTACAAATGTGACAGTGAAGGGTCATTAAGATTGTCTCGAGATATTTTTAGAAAATTGTGCAAGCAAACTATTAGAACTGTCTAGAATTAGAATTCTTTGGTTATTAGGATAAGCTTATGTGTGTCCTTGAGAGAAAAAGTTCCTGTGGGTATTAAAAAATGAGAAATAACAAGTCGTGGAAATGAGGATGATGCTTATTCAGTTTTTACTAATCAAAACCAATCCCCTAGGTTTTTTACTCTTTGAATTTTAGCTAAATAATATAGTTAAACCCAAATGACTGTTTAAAAACAACAAAAGCCCTCTTATTTCTAAGAGTCTTTGTGAGAATCATTTGCCCATTTAAGAAAGTTGAATATGAGAGACTCCCTTTCTCAGGTGGGATGGAACATTCTACACTGTTTGTGGCTTACTGCACAGGTCAGCAGAAAAGCTATAGGAGAGGAAGAGATGACAGTAATTTTGAGGACTTGTTTTCAAGTCAGTTTTTGATCATTTGACTGGTAGCAGTTTCCAAATTCTGTTCTTGGTCTTGTACTACATTGCACAAAAATAAAGATGAAGCCATGGATGCCCTTCCCTCAGAAGTTCACAAATGAAATGGAATGGCTTATACACACGCAGTCATTTCACACGGGATGCGTTTCTCCAGGAGAAACCTACCAAAGCCATTCTTTCTGAGAGGTCTCAGAAAGAAAACAGGATGTTAGGTAACATAGCCTTGAAGGATGGGTGGGGTGCCAATTTTTAGAAAATGAAAAGGGGCCATTTCAATCAGTATAGTATTTGGAGAAGAACCGTGGGGCAGAAAAAGCCTCTTAGTCCATACACTCCATTTTTTTTAAACATCACCTTGACTTACCAGAAAGCTGGGCAAAGGAAACATAGTTGAAGCATAAGCACTGACCAACAGGTCTCTTCTACTTGCCAACCACTTTTAGCCTCAAGCTTTTCCCTGAGCCACTAATGCAAGGCAAAAATGTCTGTGTACACGTACAAGAACACCCACATGTCTTTGTGGTCTTGTTTGTTCTTCAACCAGTACAATACCCATCCTGCCTTAATGTTAAGAAAATGGGTAATATCCCATTGTTTTACGATCAACTATTTATTTGTGCCCATGGATATGTCATTCTTTTTAACATCGGTATCCACATGAGAAAATATACTTTCCATCTAATCCTGAAAATCTATAGCCTTTTGAAACGAATAGGTACCTTAATGTTCAGGCTTCTGGGCACTATATATCTAGGAGATTTTATCCAGTAAGATACTCAGTGATTGATTCCTTTGGATTGTATTAATTAGAGTCAGGAATAGATAGGACTATACAGAATGGGCATATTACCAATTTCATAGACATCACCAGTCTCATTATATTTCCAAAGATCTTTACTACTATAAAAATTATTTATAAAATATTTTTATTAAATTCTATACAATTATATATATACATAATTTAATAAGATAAATATATATATATATATATATGTGATTAAATTCCTTCCTGATCCTAAGATGCTGCATTGCTGTGAATGCCAGATTATAAACAAGGGACCTGTGATCCAGAGAAATACCTGACTTGCCCAGGGTCACTTGGCACTTCAATGGTAGTGTGCAGAAAACACTTAAATGGTCTTATAAATGCCATTCCCTTTGTTGTTTCCGAATGCTAGTTGGATGCCATAGGATCATATTGAGTGAGGTGAGTAACAGAGTGCTAGACAACAAAACCATGCTGTGAACTTTGTTTCAGGTTATCTCCTGGCTACCTGCGATACCATGTCAAATCCAGGATTGCAAACAGTTTCCGGGCCTTTCTGTTCACACTAACAAGAACTCTAAAACTGACTATACATCTGTTTATACTTCCCCTTTCAGAGGTTTGTACTCTGTGCCTTGATATATAGTATCTTTTAATTCATACTGCTATACAAACTACCTAAGATACAATAATTTTTGTGCCAAACAAGTATAAATTAAATGCCAATAAAAAAGCAACTACTTCTTACTTGTTATGAAAACAAAGGAAGAAAATGCAAAGAAATAAATGAGAAGAAAGAGGAAGAATCTTGTGCATCATGGAAAAACAAAACAAGAAAAAAGACAAATTTGATGGGATACGATGTTTGGAACATGATTTGTTGGTTTGTTCATTCCTTGACTGGGAATCCATTAAAATAACTGAAATTTAACTGTACATGTGTCCTTATGTTACCATGGGGTCAGTTCCTATCTTGTCCAGGCATATTGACTATTTATTAAAACATGAAACATCAAGTAGCAGTTTTTCATTTTATAAAACATGTCCCCACTTACGGCAGATTAGCTAAAACAATGAATGATTGGAATAAATTATTTTTAATTTAAAAAAGAAACATCTGACTTGAACAACAATTTAACTTATGATTTCTCTCTGATGAAATTCTCATCCAAATTTCATAAACTCTGGCATCAGAATTGCAAATTAATCTACAAAGATTAGTGCTGATATTTTGAGGTGGCCATGGTTAATTCAAAGAGGGAGAGCTCTTGTCAATACCAAGCAATGTCTCTAACAAAAGTTGGTCCTGAGGCCAAAGAAACCTAGCTAATATTTGAGTATCTTCCCTGTGAGTTCATTTACACCAAAATGTATTAGGTATAACTAACAGCAATATTTTAGCAAAGGAAAGATCACAAATTCTGGTATAGGCAAACCTATAGCTGATGAATTAGTCTACTTTCCATTACTATATGAAAATAACTGAGGATAGATAACATGGATAACAGTTACTTGTGACTTGTGATTCTTGAGGTCCAAGACTGCGAATCTGCACTTTGGTGAAAATACTCTTACTGTGAGAGAGTTGAAGTCATACCCACATCATTACAAGGCAAGAGACAGGGGACAGCCTTGTGTTTGTATATCTCCTTCTGGTCTAGTTCTCAAAAAGCCACCAGCAATTCTATTGGGGACAATGGTTCTATTCTGACAACTCTATTTAATCTTAATTACCCTGCAAATATCTTGCCTCCATACATTAGAGTGGGATTAAATTTCCATTGCCTTATACTTCAGAACAGAAATACATCAATAACACTCAACACACACAGGATCAGATCAGCTGGGCTTTCGCTCCTTTTTTTTTTTTTCTCATCACTGAAGAGGGAGCTCTTTCAAAGCACCAAAGGGTAATGGGTAACTGACACATTTTGTGGCAGGGGTTCTGGCAAGCCATTTGGACTTAAGGCTGAATAGCATTTAGAACAATCTCAACATCCTAATTAAAGATTTCAACATTTTCAGTTATCATAATTTCATCCTATGGGAACCTTGCTTTCTTACATGTACAAAAATTTTGAATCATTTCCACCTATGATACCTTTTCATTTAAATGGATGATAAAGAATGTTGTTGGTTAAGCCTTAAATCCTCAAAGCTTGGAAACTCATTCTACTTCTTCTACATTTGACCAATAGTGACAAATCACCAGCTGTAGGCAGCCCCAGCAGTCAATGTTTATTAAATGCCTCACTCAACCCCAAACCTCATGAATTGTTTAGTGTACAAGAGAGACAAAAAGACAGTATTTCTCCCTGTGTCAGCTCTTGTTAGGAACATCTCTGCTCTTCTTGCTGCTGGCTAGAAATAACATTAACATTCATTGTTCTTAAACACACGGGGGCTTTGGGGGCCAGTCCTGTGTTGCATGCCCACAAATGCATACCCAGTCCAGGAGCACAAAGAGTCAAATGTAAGGACTACACCAATGGTACAGACCGGGGGGCGGGGAACTTGCACCACTGGGTGCTATTCAGATATTCTAGATAAGCACATACTGAGAAGAAAAGTTATGAAACCAATTATGTGGACAGTAAGAGACCTTCCAAACCATCATGTCATTCCACACCTATGGGTCATGCTTTAGGTGGTCAGTGACCTGCTGGATAAAAGCTTATCCAACCTTTGAAAGAGATAAAAATGTTCATTTTCAATTTCTCTCATTTGGCCTCTCGGATTAGAAAGGTGGGGAGGGTCACTTGTCTTGAACATATTTAAAGACTTGTATAATCTTGCATTTTCTTCTTATGCCAAGCGTCTAAACATTTCTCATGAGTAGCCTGCATGCTTTTAGAGAAGATAGTTAAGCATCATAGATGAGAATAACGAGAAAAAGTTAACTGTCAAAGGTGGGGACTAAGTAGGCACTGGGCTCTACATTACTAAGATGTGTTTTCTGTTGTCCCTACAAATATGACCATAATCTTAAGTTAGGGAATATTTTTTCTGCTTTGCAGCAATTCCAGAGAGACTGGTTTAAGACAATGTCAAAAAATGAGGGGCAAGCCAGAGGATGTGTAACAAGCCTGTTTTTTTTCTATACACTGACCTTCTTAAAAAAAGACTTTGAACATTGAATCAGTCTTTTTCTTTCTGTAAGTCTTTGATAAATATGACCTCAGGGCAAACTAGCAGTCACAACTCTGCTGTAGCCTCTAAAAGTTCCCAGAGCATGCCCCAGGTGTTCTTCTGACTCTTCCTGCATAAAGGGAGAACTAGGAATCTTTTGAATATATATATATATATATATATGTATTATATTCAAGATATATATATATGTATATATATATATACTTAAAGGGAAGGAATCCAAAAAATTGGTAATTTTTACAAATTGAATAAATGTACAAAGAAAACACCCTTCACCACCTGCAAGTGGTGACCAGCCACACTGTGATTTGCAGTAGTCAGCTTTCAGACACGGAAATACTGCCAAGCGCAGGTGGTATTTTTCCATTAGTGAGACCCATCCCCAAATAAAGAGTCCTGTGGTGTTTATTACCATCAGCTATATTGTCTGGAGAAACACATTTTTCTAGAACATTGCATGTATGTGGTGCATAGTGGATGATTTGATTACTGTTATTTACCTTTTATTGGTCTTTCAAACCTTTCTTGCAGATGACAGCTCTTAGCAACCCAAAGGAAGACTGCTTCTGCAGTCGAAAATAGAACTAGTTAATTAAGAATAATGAAATTTAATAATACTCTCTCCCTTGTCCACACAGGGGAAACAAGTATGCAAGAGAGCCAACCTAACTTCCTTTTGCATGTTTACGGACTTCTCATTTGCTATTTTCCAACGAAAGCTGGCAGTGGCTCTACTTCAGTTATATTGGCACCTTTTAAAAAAGAAAAGGAATGAAGGAAAACTGGAACACAGTGAAAAGTAGCTGTAGAGGAAAATGGCAGGAAAACCGTGGAGTGCTCTGTATGATTTAAGAGGCTGTGCCAGAGAACTAGTTCGTCTTTCTCAAGTAACCAGCGAGATCACCCACAGCCTGCAACACTCTTTGATGATGAAGTGCACTTGCATTTTCAGATCCCTGTGTGCTGTCTAAATACCTGCACTTCTTTACATTGCTTCCTTTCCCTGCAGTTCTCCAATAGCCCTTCACTTTGCAAAGCCTAACAACACCATTGCTACTCCTCCTGGAGAAACTTGTATGTGATAACCTTCACAGTAATTATTTTTCATATACCCTGAACCTGAAAATAGGATGCATCAGAATGTATACTGAATCTCTTGTATAATTCATTGTAGAGGAGGGAAACAGTTCTTTGCGACAAGAAAATAGACAAACTTCTACATCTATTTTATAATCTACAACCTATTTGTAAGACAGAGGTTGGGCTATAATTCCTGTATTTGTTTATATGACGTAGACCTGTATTGAGTTTGTCACTTCTTACTTGGTTTAGGAGGAACAACTAATAACTCTGAGATAAAATGCAACCAAAATAAGAGGGAGAAAATACTGTAGAAGGAAGAGGGGAGGAATGAAGAAGGAGGAGGAAAAGCAAGGGAAGGAGGAGGAGAAGGAAGATGAATAGAAGATCAGAAAAAGAGGGGAAGGTACCCTCAAGCTGCAAGGTTGTGGTGGCAGTTAGGGTATTACAGGCAGTTGCCTCCCCTGAGTAACCAGAACCACTTTACACCTTTAACATTCTCTTTCAAAACTAGAAAGGGCAAGCTTCCACCTGTGACTTTAACCAAACCTCTAAGTGTAACTATAAGTTATTTAGTGATTCGGCCTCTTTCTAAGTTTCTTCCTTCCTTCCTTCCTTCCTTCCTTCCTTCCTTCCTTCCTTCCTTCCTTCTTTCTTTCTTTCTTTCTTTCTTTTCTTTCTTCCTTTCTTCCCTTTTGTGGAAAATCCAAGAATTTCCAGGATTTTGAGTAGCTTGTGATATATTCTACCGTCTTGCCCCTTCAGAAACTCATGATATCACTAAGAACATTGAACTTTTAGGTATTTCTGGAGAAGATTTCTGGAAGGAAGGTTAGTTTTATGGTGATTTTTGGATATCAAGAAATCATGCGTCTCTTGTATTCTTTTCTTGTTGCGTGTCCTTCTATCTACAATACCACATGAGACACAAGGCTTTACTTCCTCTCATGCCCATGCCATCTCATAATTTTCTGTAATCTGGACTTTTCAAGAAGAGACCTCCCGTCTTCTTAATATTTGTTTCAATATCATGCCAAGTGCTCATGTAGAAACTACCAAAGTGGAAAAGCAATGAGCAATGGAGTACACTATTAACTAAAAAAGAAAGTCTAAAAAAAGTCATCATACATTAACAAATAGCTTAAGAAAAGTGATATTGACTATAAGGATGCAAGGAGAACAGTGCATGTTTCTTTGAGCATGAATTTAAGATGATTTTGCCACAGAACAAAAGTCTTCTTCAGAACAGGCAGGCATCGCGGAAAAGGTCCAGGAGCTAGATACTCAGATGTGCCAGGCATCTTCAATAGCCATTTTGAAATATGTGTATTTATAGGCAATGAGAATCATAAAATTTGTGTATTGTCTTCTGACCAGTTGAACACTTACCTTTAACTAGAGGAGTGAAGTGGAAGCCAATTTACATTCTTTTTTTCTAATTGTTTACTACTTTGATGACATAATATTCTACCCACTGCTGCATTTTGCTTCCCTTAGTTAAATCCCCAAGGGCTATGCACTAGGATTCCTAAAACTAGAAGACTCTGGAGAATGAGAGAAAGAGAAGGGGTGAATCTCTGTGACAATTAGACAAGAAACCTTCTAGGAATCCAAATTAGCTTGGGCTTCAGGGGGAAAATGTATTCTTCCAGGAAAGGAAAAAAAGGGTATTATTAACATAGCCCCGAAGCACAAGTGCACCTGATGAGGAAGGGGTAGCCTTTGAAAGTGTGGTGTGTTTACTTGATTTACGTTTTAGGTGACACATTGAGTCATAATGGAAATAGTCAGACACCAATGGACTGTTTATATTTGACCATTTTCTTCACCTCACCCCTTTATTTTTTTTTCTTGCTGGTCTTTCCCTGTTTATCCGATCTAATGCAATAAAATGCGTAATTAATTTCTAAGCGCTTCCGTTGAGCGGTGCAATTTGTCAAGTCGAGTTGTTAATAGAATTAAGCTTTTTATCAGCGATTAGCAAAAGAAGGTAAAAAAAATTAATTACTGAATTGTATGCCTCCCTGGTTCAAAGCCAGGTTTTGGATTAAATGTTCGATAAAGGTTTTCTGACACGTTATAAAACATTTAGTAAAAGCTGCTTTCCCCTGGTGCATTTAAAACCTGCCTCTGTGCAAAGCCAACCAGCAAGGCAAGAATCTTGAGGCAGACCTTTGTGCACACCTCCGTGGAAAGGCAGCATAGGGTTTTGACAAAATGCTGAGGAATTCACTGGGTTTCTTTGCTCTGCCCAAGGGAAGGCCATGCTGACCTCACAGGTGCTTTTCATCTTTAATTTTTAATAGTGTGACTTGCACTTTGAGTGAAGTGGAAGAATTGATTGCAGGGAATAACAATGGTGCCATGGTGGCATGTTTAGTATACTACATGATATGGCTTACAT
Organism: Dicrostonyx torquatus; assembly: GCA_028555095.1. Lineage (NCBI taxonomy): Eukaryota > Metazoa > Chordata > Mammalia > Rodentia > Cricetidae > Dicrostonyx > Dicrostonyx torquatus. Next base: position 4,616,604 of record JAQHUG010000033.1, on the reverse strand, counting down.
GTAAATATATATTGCAAATCACAAAGAGTAATAAGAAAGCCTCGAATGTAAGGCCGGAGTGCTTCTCAAAATGCCCAATTCACTCTTGATCTCTCATATGATTGGCCAGTTTCTCCTTGTCTCAAACTTTCTTTTCTTCCTTTTTGTCTGTACATCCTCATCACCATGGCTTTTTGCAAAGGGGAATGATTCCATCTATTTCTTCCCATGACTTTCTCAGCATTCAGGAAGATGAGGGATAATGGAGGAAAGTAGAGGGTCTGAGTTTGATGATCAGTGAGCCATTCCTCAAGAGGCACATGCCTCTCTTCCACAGCAGTAGTAATAAAATATTATCATAGCCTTCCAGATGTTGCACTTGGGAGTAGCAAGCCTTGCCTGTTGATGACAAGGGGCCCGTGATACTTTTTGGCCTGTCAGCTTCCAAATTCTTGTTGGGAATACTACTGGGCATGGTTTCCAGAAGAGAAATTGGTGAAGACTCTCCTTTCTACAAAAGTTGGGGTTCTTCAAAGAAGGTATAGTCCGGATTGTGTGGGGAGCAAACTGTAAATTGAGGATGGGAATTTAGAAGCTATCTGTTATCCTCAAATTCAAGTCTCCAATGCATTGCTCTTCTCTCCCTTTTCAGCTGAGAGCCAAGCATGGGCACAGCAAGGGGTTGTCAGAGAATAATAGAATTAGTGCATACTTACAAATGGAGCATGCCAGTCTGTGCGTGCGTACCTTCTCCCTGAGAGTCTTGAGAGAGCAAAGACTGGATGGGTGGCCCTAAAACACTACACAGTTTTTACATTGTCTGTGTTTACTCACTTCTATTATTTATTTGTTTGCTTTAGTTTTCTTTTTTCTTTTGTCTTTTCCACTTTTCAGTAAATGCACAAGGGCTCTGCTTGTAAAGGATGATACAAGTGTGACATTTTTATATAGCAAATCTTAATCATATGAAACAATGGTATTATTATTTTTAGGTAAAAATTGTAGATTTGTTTGCAATATTATCCAGCAAATACAAAACTGATATTAATACATGTATGCATGTATAACCAGCAATGTTTTTTCTCTAGTTGCTTACATTTAAACTTAAAAGGCAACATTTTAGTTTCTTGTATTCTATTTTCCATAGTCTCATTACTCATAGAATTTCTTGTATGTTGTACCTACTCTCTATATATTAGGTCAGTAAATCTTTATGTCAGCATTTGTTATTGCTTGTATCATTTTTCTTTTACCTCTTCTATTGATTTTCATTGCCTCCTCAGTAAACATGGAAATAAACGTTGACTTTCCTTAATGAATCAGAAATTTGCAGTGCCTCATTATGAGTATGAGTAATATCATTATAAGTATGAGTAATATCAATTAACATACTGAAGTTAATAACCCGGTGATTGTCAGGTAGAGTGGGAGTGACTGAAGATGATCCTCATTGGCTCTAAGTTGTCACCCTACTTTACTTGCTTTTGACTGATTCTCTGATTTCAGCTTGTTTTCATGACCTTTGCCAGTTCATGCCTCATTCTTATAAAGGATGCACAATGAGAAATTCTATGGCCTTCTAAAGTAAAAGTAATATGGTTGCCTTTCTACAAAATTAATGAACCCATCTAAGGAAGACTCTATCTTCTCCCAAACTGTTTCCCAGCCCTCATTATAATTATGTTTTCGCCATCTGTAGCAGTCTTATTTGAATTTTTACTAGCTTTTAAGCTATCTCTAATTATCTCAGCACCACCAATAACTTAAATATGGAAGCTTCTTCCATTGGCATTTATTTTTAACTTGGATAAACATATCCAGTTAAAAATATTATGATCATCTGTGGAGCTGGGTATGCAATGTTCGCTAAGCAACCATGAGGATCTGAGTTCAAACCCCCAGTTTTCATGAAAAAGCCAGGCATTCTGTACCTTCACCTCAGTGCAAGGACTGTGAACAAGAAAAGAAGATGTCAGGGTCACCCAGCCTCTTTAAACCAGTAGCCTCTAGGGTCAGTGAGAGACCTTGTCTACAAAAATAAATTGTACAGTGACAGAAGAATACTGATACCTAAATTCAGTATCTGGCTTCCACTAGAGCAGGCACCAAGGAGCATACCCATCCCCACAGGTACCACACGCAGAATGTTTCAAACGATTAGTAATGGACTTGTATGCTTCAGAACTATAATCTGGAAAATTCTAAATAGTGACTTCTAAGCATGGTGTATTTTAGGTTAAATTTTTGTAGAATTCTAGGAGATTGATAATTTTTGAAACCCCTACTTTATAATAATTGTGTATTATTATCACAAGATATATATGGAGAGGAATAACTAATGTTACTGACATTCTTAAAATGTCATGTGACGATCTACCACTGTGCAATCATGCTATTATACAAACCCCCTTCAAAAGTATAAATGGAATTACCCGAAGTGAATGGCAATGCCTGTATTGGACACCAGAAGATTATAAATAAAATTCCAGTGACAAGAATGGGTCAAATCTTTTAAAGTTGTAGGCCAGAGGGTTCCCACAAATTTCCAAACATTGCACATTATGGCCAGGAGTTTTGATTACCAGCCGGCACTTAACAGAAAGATCCTCTTGCTGATAACATTATATACTTGGACCATAGGACCTGGATAAATCAAGCTGGCACTGACCTAGAAGCTTCATACCAATTGGATAGCTATCAGAGTGCTAGTAGATTCTATGCACATTACCAGAAGAGGAAAGGAATCCCCAATCTTACACAATGTTGAAAGGAGAGAATGGGAAAATTATGTAGAATTAGGGATCTTTTTGATTTTGTTTTTTGTTTTGTTTTTTGTTTTACGAGAAAGGGTTTCTCTGTAGCTTTTGGAGCCTGTCCTGGAACTAGCTCTTGTAGACTAGGCTGGCTTCAAACTCACAGAGATCTGCCTGCCTCTGCCTCCCAAGTGCTGGGATTAAAGGCGTGAGCCACCACCGCCCGGCTGGGATCTTTTTGAAAAAAAAAAAAAAAGAAAAGAAATTAGATGGGATAATATATTAGCATGAGCTTACTCACACTAATAATAACAATGAGTAAAGGAGTGAATACATGGGAGCTATTATTTACATTGCTATAGATTCTTGTATATTGATACAAACTTAAATTATATTGAATATGTTCCTATTTTCTTCTACAATATTTGTATATCTAGGTAAAGTTATTTTGTCATATTGTATGCCTATTTAAAGCATGTGTCCGGCCTCTTTTCTGGCTGCAGGATTCGGTTGCTGTTCCCATTCAAGCACAGGACTGTGAACTGTGAGTCTACCCCTAAATTAGTAACCCTCTATTATAGTCAATTCTGAGCTAGTGTGGGATTTCTTTAAGCATCCTTCTTCAAAGAAAGATTGTAAGAGCCATAGATGGTAGATGTTTACATGGAAACTGGTTGTTGGTTTGTTTGTACAGGCAGGGCAGTTACACAAATGACTTCAAACCATGCACAAGGCCTCCCTAGACTCAGGGCAGACAAAATGCCATCATGAAGACGGGATGAACTCAAAAGAATTTATTGACAATTCATAGCTACTGAGAGAGGGAGAGTCAGTTTCATTTAGTTTTTCAGTCCTGCTGGTCTTTACTGGTATGTGGTGGTAGCAATGATGGTACTAGACTTGAACCTGGGACTTAGGATCTCCGGCCTCTAGACAAGCACTCTACTGCTCAGCCACTGAACTCAGCTAACCCCAGCCTGATAGTCCACACACCAAAGCCTGACACTTCACCCAGGCTTATAGTTACACTTGTTCCTTTCAATCATAAGTGTACTTTGCTATTTTAAACATCATACCTCGAGACAGGTTTCTTCCTTGTCTTTCAGAAGCAGAAGTATGAATAATAAAGATGTGCATGCACCTGGCTAATTCAGGAAGTACACACACGTGTGTAGCTATGACTCTGCATGTAATAATGCAGTGGATTTGCTTGGGATAGCACATGCCCCCTTTGTTGAGTATACAGGAAACTTGGAGAGTTCCTTTGATGAAAAACATCCCTAATAAAAAGGGAAGTTCCAAGTTTCTGCATTTTTAGCTTCTAGATACTATAATGAGTGTTAACCTCTTAAGCACCACAACTTCTTGTGTTCCCTCTTGTTCTTTTCCCAAAATTTCAAAGTAGTATTTTTAAACCCTTGCAAATGCAACCTTAGCTTTGTTTTATAATTTTGTTTGTGTTTTCTTTTCCTTTCTCATTTTTTTTTTACTAGCAATTTCTTAGATAGGAAACTTGACCTAAAATTTGCATTTCCAAGATTCAGTACTGTGTTTTATATTTGTTTGTTGTCATGCATACTGGGTCAGCTCTCACAAATTGTACTCAGAAAAATGAGTCTTAGCTGAACCTTGCTCTGTGTGAAATACTAATAAATCTGCTTCCTTCAAAGGTTTTCAATGAGGATTCTTCTTTACCTTGTATAGCATACCAACAGGGCTTAAAAAATACATTTGCTCTCATTTGGTATCTATTGAGGTCACTTAGTGATGGGGAGGATCCTTTAACCTTTCACAGGGTTTCCTCCTGTACAGTAACACTTGGATGGATTTAAACATGAAATACATGACTATGCAATTTCAAATGATGTACATGAAGTAGTTTACCAGGTATATGCTAATATGAAAAATAAAATTTATTCTCTGGTAATTCTGAAACATGCATGGACAGCCCTTATATGGGGGTTCTGTTGAACTTGTCCATGTTAGGTTTCATGGTTTAAGTTGATGAGGACCACTGACCAGGTGTCTTTCTCAAAAAGGTACCAGATCTCATTAAAGATGATTGTGAGTCACCATGTGTTTGCTGGGAATTGAACTCAGGAACTTTGGAAGAGCAAGCAGTGCTCTTAACCTCTGAGTCATTTCTCCAGACCCATAACCAAATATACCATAGATGTAAATAAAGTAAAGAGAAATTTAAAATAGCAAATATAGAAAGTGCATGATCTAGGGACTCTCTTTGAGACCCAGTGCATATCTTTGCACATCACAAGCATTGTATGTGGCTGTCCCCAGAAGACATCATCACAGGAGAGGCTGAGTGGTTGGGTGAGTTGGAACATTTTAGGTGAATAGCAATTTAAGTCCTTCCTGGGTTTTTAACTCTGGGTGCCTTCTTTTCTGGCTTGAAGGCTATGAACATATGTGAGGCTCATTAGAGTGAAAGCCCATCAGAGAGATAGAGACTTTGGGCCTAAGACCCGAAGTCCAAGCATCATGTCATGTGGGAGTCCTGGAGGAAGCAGGGAGTCCACCCAACCTAGCGACAAGTGGTGAACGTTCTGAACATGTAAAACATTTTGTTCACCATTAACTTCTATGAAACCTGTTTCAAAGCTTCCAAATTATATTCTGCAAAGTGCAATTCTATCCTATTACCTTCACATACTCCCCTGGTGTCTCAGCGCTGTAAATTATGCGTTTGCCTCCTCAGTGTTTACAGCTGTGTGATACGGCACTTGTAGATAGTGATCATGCATATTCCTTGCCTAGTTAGCATTGGGGGAACTAAGGGTATTTCATCCTTCAAACCATGCCACTTGTGTCCTAACGTTGTTTACTCATTTGTGCGGTGGGTTTCACCTTTCATTTCCAGTTATCAGTGTGTTTCTGTGGCACTCAGACCTAGAAAGGGAATGCCAGATAGTGTCTCAGTTTTCTGTAGAATTAGCTATAGTCTCCAGCTTCCCTGTTTGGTGATAGCATAGTCTGTCTATGACGTCACTGCCCATAACCATTTTCTTATCTTAGCATCACACTGAAGTATAAGCATATCATTTCTCTATGAGAAAAGTTATCATGTAATGGCCTTTTCCTCATAGCTTCTATCTAATGTATCTCACTCTTTCTCATAGTTTTGGACTCCATTGCTGTCCAAGTTTGCTTTGCTTAAACTCATGGTGTGGGACAATTCCCCCATGTTACAAACTCATCTGTACCTTGTACCAATTTCTACTTAGGAACAATTATTTATTGGGAAATTGGAGTAGTATTTGGTTTGCAATATTTCTGAAGATGATATTCTCCAGAAAATTTGTAGTCATCACTGGACAAGGTCACAGATTCCATCTTGAAAATCACCTTTCCCCCGTCTGGGGAGCAGGTTTTCAGTAATAACTATTTGGACTAATCCATGAATAGAAGCAGTGAGGTTTTCCCCTTCTTTCACTAAACCTGTGTACATTGGATTTTATACATATGTGTTCATATGCATAAAAGTAAGATATCAGAAAAGTATTTCAAAACTCTATGTAGTTGATCTACAGTGGCAAAATAAATTAAGAATGCAATAAATACTGCACTTTTCCTCTAAGGTGTCCTCCCTTTATGATTTTGTTTATTATTTTTCTCACATAATGTCAGAAAGAGGTACTCCCCTTACTAGCAAGAGCTATTGTTTTAAAGCAAAGGGAATCCAGACTCTCTCCCATTCTTTTTACAAACTGAATCAATAGTTTCCACCTGCTATGCCTGTAGAGCTATTGCTGTGGTAGTACAGAATCGGATGTATGATTTAGATATTGACTAATTAGATTTAATAAAATAACATATCCTAGAATTCACCCTTCTAAGAGCCCGTCTAACATTTTAGAAGCTGTAGGTTTTAAAGACTATATGTTACAAATGATAATGAATATTTCCCCTGAATGCATGGTGTAGTCAGTCTTAAGTCCCCTCATGAATGCATCTTTCTATATTGATGTTTTGCCTTTTGCCCTCTTTCATTTTACAAGATGTTCAGGCCTGTATATAGGACTCTGCGCTTTGGAACTGAAGACATGTGACTCTCCATTCTCTCTGGTTTCTAGTGTGGGTACTAAAGAGATGGTAAGCACATTTTGGTATCTGCAAAACGTTCTGAGGAAACTTATTTAGACTCTGGCATCTAGAAGTCTCCTATTGCACAGAAAATAATGCAATACATTTCAGATCATAAATCATTTAGCACATTTTGCTAGAAAGCAGAGAAAGAGGTCAACAGGTTATCATCTGTTACAGAAATCCTAGAGGGAAGAAAGGGATATCTGAAAGGGAAGCTGAGATCATCAAAGTCACAGAAAGTATATAACTTGCAACTTCCCATCCTTTAATTTCTCTGTCCTTCTTGAGGCAGGGGCAGGGGTTGAAGGCTTCAGTTAGATTCACAGAAACTGGTTTTGTGTGTGCTAGGTGCAAAGGCTCAATGATCTTTTAGTGTCAGCTCTTAAGGCAGAGAGGATTTTGAAAGAAGAAATTTTGAGGCTGGCTCTGTCACTATTCCAATCCTAATTGGGAATCCTGCTTGCTCTGTAATGATCAAGGGAGGGACAGAGGAAATAGATACATAGATACATGTTACCACCAGGACATTTGTTTAAATAATAAAGGACAAAGACAACACATAATGCATTTAGTATAGAAATAGGAATGGGGCCATAATGAAGTATCTGCATTCAGCATTTTAGTCACTGATTAAGCTACCATAAACTAAGATAAATATTCTTATGGCCACTATATTTGGTAGAAACAGCAACAGAAATAGAGTAAGATTTTAAAACATCATTTTCAATTGTTCTAATATGAAGAATGTGTCAAGATTATGCCAACTTCTATTCTTTTATTGTGTTTTTCATTAGAATAACAGTTTTACTTTCTAAATAACAGATCTAAAGTATGACCTCCATTTGCAAGACTTAAGTGAAACATTGTGTGTAGCCACTGCTATTAAGCTGTACAAAAAATACACTTTTTTGTATCCTTTGACTTCTAAGATAGTATAGTGGTGTGATTTTGGATTTTGGTTAAGGATTTTTCCTAAAATTACTTTTTTGTCTTCTTTGTTTCTTTGTTTCTTTATTTTTGGTTTGTTTTTGGAGACAGGGTTTCTCTGTGTAGCTTTGGTGCCTGTCCACGCACTCGCTCTGTACACCAGTTGGCCTCAAACTCACAGAGATCTGCCTACCTCTGCCTCCAGAGTGCTGGAATCAAAGGTGTGCATTACTACCGTCCAGCACTAGAAAATTGCAGAAACACCTTTAGTTTCTTTACTTAAAGAGAAAAGATGGAAACTCATCCACTTCTTGGGACGAGAGAATAAAAGCATGGTCATGTTGAGATGATCTCCATGAAGATGAGTCTGTGCTGTGCCAGGCTGGCTGGCAACGAAGCAAGTTTGAATGGCAGCATGCATTTGGCTAGTAACCTTTCCCTGTGCCATTAAAAGCGGAAGGGTAACATCAGCTTTTAATTCCAGATTGTCTGCTAATTCAGCAGGACACTTAATCATACCCTCTTCTCTCTCTAGTCTCTTCTTCTGTCGATGTGAGAATCTTAAAACTTCCCTTGTCTAGAATAGGTAGATAAGAATGATTTCCTCCACATTAATCTGATCACATACTTAACTCCTTTTTTAAAAAAAATTGTGTGTATATTCATATTTGCATGTATGGGAGTGCAAATGTTTGGGCAGAACAGTGTGTACATGTTGTATGAGGCATAAATTTGATGTCAGGATGTTTGATGTCCTCCATTACTGCTCTGTTTTACTTTGTCTTTACTTGTTTCATTTTTTGAAATTATATCATAAATCATCTCCTCCTTCCATTCCCTCCTTCAAACCTTCCCACATACTCCTCCTTATTCTTTTGCAAATTTGTGGCCTCTTTTTTCATTACTTTTGTTACACGCATATACATAGAGTTATATACATATAAATTCCTACATACATATATACAACCTGCTCAGTCTGCTGAGACCCCAAACAAACACAGAGATCTACTTCATTTTTATTTTAAGACATGGTTACTTAATCAAACTGAGAGCTCATCGGTGAAGCTCAACTCTAGCCAGCTTCTTCCAGGGATTCCTGTCTCCTGTTCAGAGGCTGGAATAAGGAAGGCTTCCTCACTCACCCAGCATGTATAGGGGGGTTAGGGGTCAGAACTCCAATCCTTTCTGCACTCTGGTCCTTTTATACTAAGTGCTTGAATCAGTGAAACAATTATCTGTCCCACATTGTTTTACATACTTAATATGAGCATTCTTTCATTCTAAGTTAGGAAATTGTCCAAATTTGATTTTCCAACAAAATCAGGAAAGAAACTACATAGTTCAGCAAGCTAGATCAGGCACTGTGGGACACTCACCAGAGCTGAGGGGGATTGATAAACATTTACCCTGTGCTATTAATGCAAGAAAACCAGAGAGGAAAAGAATTGAGGATTAGAATAAAAATTAGTATGGTAAAAAATGAACAAATTCTAGGCTTACCAGTCAAACTTCATTTTCAATTCATTCACTTTCTGTTTCTATGTAGAATTCCTTTGCAATATGTTAAGGAGTTTGGCAATAATTCTCAATGGTCAGTCAGTATGTTGTAGATTCTTTGTTGTTTCTTTGTGTATTGATTTTCAGTTGAAGATAGTTGCCTTGAGAACAGCTTCTTTTTTAAAAAAACAGATTTATAAAGCTGTGCACATCTTACTAAGCATTAGCTTTTAATTGCTGACACATTCTATATCCTCTACATTGATTTAATACAATTGATGCTTGGTGTGCATTTTTATTTGCTTGTTATTTTATTTTATGTATTTCTTTATTTATTGTTAAGAAATTCTCCAACTGTATGCCTTCCATGTCTTATAATTTAGCTTAATTAGTTACTGTCTCCCAGGAGTTATTTTAGAGGCTACAAGATAATAACTTAATCACACAAGACAGCCAATTCTAAGTCTTAGAATCTCCATTCAGATATGACCATTTGCTAGAATGGCTCACACAACTTGGGAAGATTCCTTGCTTTCAGTAACCAGCACACTCCAAAGTAGGGCTTAACAGAGAAGCAACCAGAGAAAAGAGGTGCAGAAGACAAGGCACAGAGAAGACATACACTAAGTTCTGATACCTTTCTAAGTGACAAGACCCTGACAATCAGTGTCTCCAGATGCACAGAGCACCCAATCCACAGCAGGTATAAAAAGATCACATTCCCTTTCTGTGTTAACAGAGCTTTCTTGCCCTCTCTAGGTGTCACATTGTGCTCAGTGAGCTTGCCAACCTCAACCCAGAGAGTCCTCAAATCTAAAAGTTCAAGGTGCACACTAGCAATTAGCATTTTCCCTGAGGTTAGTCTATGTTGACAGTGGTTTCCATCCCACCCGGTCCCATAGTTGTTCAGTCCCATAGAAACACACGGAGGCTTACACCAATTATAAACTGGTTGGCCACTTAGCTCAGGCTCCTTATTAACTCTTACAACTTACATTAACCCATAATTCTTGTCTGTGCTAGCCACATAGCTTGGTACCTTTTATCAGTGAGACATTCTCATCTTGCTTCCTCTGCATCAGGATGATGACTGCAGGTGGAGCTTTTCCTCTTCCCAGAATTCTCCTATTTCTATCACCATGCCTCTACTTTCTGCCTGGTCGCCCTGCCTATATTTCTTGCCTGGATACTGGCCAATCACCACTTTATTAAAGCAAAACAAGCAATGAATCTTCACAGGGTAGAAGACCGTTGTCCCACAGCAAGTCTACAAGGCCAAAAGTTCTCAACTGTTTCATCACATGGTCTTCTGGTCAGCAGTTACTTTCAGAAGTTGTTAGGGAGTTAAGTCTTCTAGACATAACCTTGGGTGTTATGACTCATGATGAACCAAACACAACATTATCATTTTCCACGAAATTCCAAAGACTTTAGTTCTGTTCCATTAGGAAGGACTGAGACCAAACATTTGTTTGGGGCACACATTCACACACATGTGTGCGTGTGTGTGTGTGTGTGTGTGTGTGTACGCACGTGTAGAGGTAGTCTTGGATGTTATCGCACAGAACTTTCCACCTTTTATGCTTGCTTGCTTTTGTTTGTTTGTTTGATTTTTACACAGTGTGACTCTCACTAGATGGAGCTCATCAACTAGTCTGACTGGCTAGCTCATGAGCCCCAGGGATCTGCATGTGTCTGTCTTTACATTACAGAAATTATAAGCTTCTGCCTCCACCATTATTTCTGGGAACTGAACTCATGTCCGCATGCTAGCATAGCAAGTACTTTTTTAACTGAGTACTCGCTTAGACTGGAAACACCTTTATTACTCTTTCACAACACGAAAAATACATGCTGATGAACTCCAAAATGGTCAACCGCTCTTCTGAGAAAGGTTCTTTTCCAGCAAGGTCAAGGTTGGAGCTTTTATATTAGAAATTTGGCACTTGTTTGAAGTGGATATAGCTTCTGGGAAAGAGATGATTTGTCACTATCAGAGCTCAATATGGGACCGCATTTGATGCTTTATGCCATAATAGGTTTACATCTGTCCTTTTGATGATGTAGTAACTTTTCAAAGCGACATGTAAGGAAGCTCACAGCCTACCATCTGCTTCTTCATCACAAGAAACCAGATAGCCAGTACTCTGCCAGAACATCGTTTGGCTTCACATGCCCTGCTGCTCAGGCCATAGAAATCAAAATATGTGTGCCAGGGAGATGGAAGTCTTGAGAAGGGCAATTCCTCCTTGGTGCCTTGTCTCACACACATGTATGATACCTGTGCTGAAACCCACAGATGAGAAGAAGCATGGGTCTTAATGCCTTCTTCTCCTGATCAGTCTCTGAGGCTGACAAGAGGTTTCCTGAAATGTTTTTTTATGTCAAAATACCAAGACCCCATTTTGGTTTTTAGTCAATTTATGAGGCTGGCTGCTTTCTTTCCCTAACCTTTTTTTTACCTAAACTGGGTCTGTAACATAAATTATACACTATTGCAAAAAGTAAGACAGAATGGCATAAGATATTTGTTGGCTTTTTTGTATTTGGAGGCTAAAATTTAAAAAGCTATTTTCCTTAATTAATCACCAGTAAGAATAGAGAGCAGAGTTGGTTTTTGTTTGCTTTTATCATTATGCTTTTTAACCCAGACAAACTACTTCGTTTTATCTCCTTCAGAGTTTGTTGACCATTTTGTCCCCCGGGCCACAATTGCTTCAAATTTTATAGTTACCTTCAACAAAGCAACTTTTCTCTCTAGCCACCCCACACACCTTTCTCCACTTACACAGGGAATCTGCAGAGAATTACTACTTAATTATCAGATCCCCATAACTGATGGAATGCAGAAGCTCTGTATGCTGTGCCAGTGAGGGATCAGATGGCTCAGGCTTTGGTGACAAGGCATGGGTTCCTATCCTATCCTGGCTGTAAATTTTCAGTTGACAATGATGATGAGGTGGGAATTTATCCAGTTTCTTCTGAGCGAAGAACTTTGAGAGAGGGCAGAGAGGGCAGAGAGGCCAAGCAAGAAAATTTTATCACCTGAGCTGAAACCAAAAGACAAAAGAACAGAGTGTTCTATTTACAGGCATCCATCAGGCATGAGGGCACAGCAAAGGGAGTTCAATAGAGAACCTTGACTATTGTTTCTTTGAGACCCAGGGATGGGAGATTGAGATATTGGAAGTGAATTATTGATCAGCTGCTTTTATGTCTGCCACCGGCTAAATTTTAGCATATTACTTTGAAAGTCCTCTAAGACAGCCCTAAGACTGACACATTATGCAAAATAGGGTCAAGGTCACAAACACACACAAAGCACACAGGGAGGGAAGAGGATACCTGAAAAGAAGGAACACAGATAAGAATATATAATTTATCTGTAGTTTTGTTGGGAGAAGGTGATAGACAGTAAACAGGAAGGTTATCTGGGAACAAGGGGGCTGCAACAATGTTTAGCATGATAGTCACCAAGTGCTCACTTTAGGTGCATCAGATGCCTCTTAAGTAACTTATTCTTACTTGTTGCTTGTGCCTTCTTCTACTTGGCTCTTAGTGGCTTCCAACCTTAAAGGGGACTACAATAAAATTAATGTGGGCTTTGAAAACAACCTATTCTTGTGGAAAACCAGCTCTTTGGTACAGCACCGCCCTTGGCTAAGACAGCAATGACTGCCAAAGAAATAGCAATGGCTTTTAGAAATGGACACCACACACTTTGGATCCTTTACTTTGGTTGGAGGTAATGCATTTTGAAGAAACACAATTAACATTGCAAGGGATTTTGTGTTACTGTACCCAAGTGTATTTATACAATGCTTTCTGATGTGCTTCGCTGTTGTTCACTTTAAGCCAGGAAGAATCACATTCTTTTTCTCCTTAGGGAACCTTTCACTTACCAGTGGGAAAAGAAGCTATGTGAGCTGTCTTCGGTCCTACTATGATTTCTGGGGTTGTACTAGCATGGGAGTCGCCACTCTGCCAACACAAAACTCATTAGGCAAAAAAAATTCTGTTTGTTTTTTTTTAAGATTTGTTATTATCATCATTTAATCAGTGTAGTGTGTGTGTGTGTGTGTGTGTGTGTGTGTGTGTGTGTGTCTATGTGCGCACGCGTGCGCTGATCCATGAGCTCAGAATTGAACTTTAAACCTCTGGAAGAGCAGCAAGTGCTCTTAAACACTCAGGTACCTTTCCAGCCAACCCCAATAATTTCAATTTTACTGTTAAGTAATTTTCAATAAATAAAAGCCCTAAGTGATGTTAATTGTGCCGCACATCCCATAATATTTGGCTACCTCTAACTAAATCATCTTCCATTACTTTTCACACACTACTTCTTTGCCACCAGGTTTGTTCATTGCATATGCATGTGTGTACGTGGTGGTCGGTAAAAGACAGTCACCTACTTTTATTCTTATTGATATTGGGAGACCCTTTGAGAAGCAGAGTGGGCATGACATCTATGAAAGTGTCTCCTGTTTAACCAACCAAATATCCTTTTCCTTATCATAATTTAAAGTTTAGGCAAACACAACACACAGTTTAGTGGTTCTGTATTTGTGGTTTTGAGTATGTGTGCTTATGCACACACGTGTGCTTATGCCCCACATGTGTATATTCCATGTGAGTGTGTGTGAATGTGTATGCGTTCACATGCATATGTGCACAAGTGCATGGAGCCCAGAGGTCCACATTGAGTGTATTCTTCAGATTCTCTCCACCTTGTTTTTTTGAGACATCTTAACCTCTGTTCTTCCTTACATCATACAAAGTACAGGCAATGTGTTTCTGAATAATGACTTCATGATGAAATGATAGAGGAATAAGTGTGATTTTAACACATGAATTAGATTTCAGGGCTTCTATGTACAAACTGTGTGGTAATCAATAAGATATGGAAGAGCCAAAAGCCCATTCTTTATATTTTGCTGACAGCAGGCTCTTTTTAAACATTAAATATAATTCGCAACACATATCACATTGTTCACATTTGCAGTCCTTATCATTCTTTGGAAGGACTTAGGGATATTTTCAGAGCTGTGTCTTTGGTGCCCTGTATATTGCCTGGTGTACTATAGTGAATACGCCTAATGCTTCTCCTATGCATGCTGGCACAGTTTCATGTGTTTAATTCCTTATAAACTAATGCAGAGTTTATTGTGTAGCAACCATATAAACAAGGTGGTCATATAATGAATAATTTAAAGCAGAAACACTCACGAGAGAGAAGCAGTGCTATTAATTAGCTACTATTAATTACTATTGCAAAATACTCAGGTTCAATTCTCTCACATTTTAAGCCGAGGGACCTGCTCAAACATTGAACAAGTACACTTTACATTATGCAATGGATTGGTTCCTGTACAATTGGAGTTAATATCGGTTAAGTTGGTGCAATTAGGTCCAAGATAATGTATTCTGGGAAGTACCAGGGCACTGTAATTGCCTGACCCGACCCAAATGTGACTTGCTGTGGGGGCTTTAATCTTTAACACATGTTGGAGAGTTCATGGAATCTTTCAGTAGTGACTTTTTATGAGGGCTCCCTGTTCATCCTGGTCAAGCTGCAAACACAGAATGTCACTTTGCACATGATGTTAATGGCAAGCCTAGCCGTTCCGTATGCAGCCAGACATCACCCGTGAATCTTATATATAATGAGCAGTGAAGATACAAAAATTTAAAATCAGGATGATTTTATAAATGCAGTTCAGGCTGCATTAGTCACAGACTCGGAGACTTTAAAAGAGCATGTTCACTTTCCTAGGTTTTAATTACTTCAAACATGAAACTACAGGATTGGATGATAGATATTATACTCTCTTTTCTTAGCTAACATTCTTTGGGTGTTTATTAGCATTCTTAAACAGGTAGAAATGTAGGGAACAATTGTCCATATTAGATAATGAGGCTGCCATGATCCCATTATGGCCAAGAAAGGAATTAATGTGAAACTTAAGACAACAAGACAAAGAATTAAGCATTACTGATATAGTGTACAGTTTAATCTTGACGTACAAACATAAAGTAACATGCTAATATTCTCATAACACTTTTTCAACGTACAATACATTTCTAATATATAAATTAGCTGTGCACCTTTCTCATTGTTCCTTAAGAGCCTCATTCAGAGTGGGGTTTCTTAAGAGTATAGTTCCACATGCATGACCACACAGACAGTGCTGCTTCAGTGGGCTACAAGGAAAGCGCAAGTCATGAACACAGGAAAGGAACCTGACAAGGAGATGGGGGTACTGGGTACTGACAGTCACAGAGGATGATAAGAGACAATGGGAGAATAGTCAGAATGCATTATGTGCACTACAAAATTGTCAAAAAAAATCCATTCTAATTAATAAAAGATAAAGACAGTTAGAACCCTAAATAATTTAGATTCCCGTATTAGTTACTCCCTAACATTATATTTCTTCAGGTTTAAACTAACAAAGATGCTGCTATATCTTAGTAGCCATTTAGAGCTAGACATCATGAAGAACACTGTACTCCACAGCAGAAGGAAACAAATGTGTGCCTTCTCCATTAGAGTCTAGTTTGTAAGCAGAGCATATTAATGCAGATCACCAAGGGATAATGTGGCAAGTTGCTGAGAGTCTAAATGGGAAGCTGAAATTTCATCACTGTACTATGAAGGCTAATCCAATGATATGTAAATTTATTCTCCCCTTTTATTACTTTCATTTAAGGGCTTCTAGAGTAGGACAACTAGAAGCTAAGGGTAGAGATTAGGAAAGTAATATGGAATGTTTATACATTATATCTGACTTGTATGCAGAAAAACACAGGCTTCTATGCAACTGTGAAAGCAAAAGATAAAATGAATGATGAAATGCAGATTTGATTTTAGAATAGCAAGTCCAATTGGAGAGGAGATGGATGGGAGAGTGTAGAAACAGTAGACACAGAAATCTCTTTGCTCTCCCTGCCTTTGCAAACATAGTCACTGAGTTATGTATGGAATGTCAGATTTCCCTCTGTATGCTTTAATACCATCGATAAATAAAGAAACTGTCTTGAACCTTTGATAGGGTAGAACAGAGGTAGGTGGGGAAAACTAAACAGAATGCTGGGAGAAAGAAGGGCAGAGTTAGGAGAAACCATGTGACCCCGCCAGAGAGAGACACTGGAATCTTGCCGGCATGCCACAGCCACATGGCAATACACAGATTACTAGAAATGGGTTAAATTAAGATGTAAATTTTAATTCAGATGTGACTGATTATGGTTGTTTTCACATTTCCTTTCATTTAATTTTTTAACTCAAAATTAGTATGTAAAACTACATATCCCCAGCATAGGCCTTTGTTTCTGAACATTTGGAGCTCTATATATTTAGAGAATGAAAATATTGTGAACTTGTCTGTGTGAGAATCTGCCCTAAAAACTTGATTACATGTGATTAGAAAACAAAGTTTATATGATTGTTTTTAATTCCAGAAACTATGGCTTGCTATTTAGATTAAATACCTCAGTGATGAGGTATTTAAGATGTTAGAGCTAATGGGCCAAGCAGTGTTTTAAATAATATAGTTTCGTTGTAGTTATTTTGGTTCTGGGAGGCCGGGACAAATAAGCAGCCTCCCTCCTACGTGCATGTTTCATTGAGGACATAAGAAAAGCAAATGAACCCCTTCTGTGTGCATAGCCATTCTGTTCAGTGAAAAAATCAGTGGACTGAGACTTACCCATGGTTCAAAGTTTTCAAGGTGAGAGGAGAGCTGAGTGTTTGGAGAAATAAAAAAATGTAGGAACGAGACAAAGTTAATAATATTAGTAGACAGTCTATTGATGAACAAAATAGCTCTCATTGATAGAAAAGTGATCTTGGTTAATCTTAATGCCCTTAGTCAATCCTTGTTCGCTAGCAATTCTTTGGTAACATCTAGATGGGTAGCTGTTCAGAACAACTCAGTTCTGTTACATGATGTCTACTGATTACAGAGTAGGTACAATGTCTTAATAAAATAATGTACTGATTTGTTTAGATCCCATAATATTGAAAGACACACTTTAAACTACATGACTGATTATGGTTGTTTTCACATTTCCTTTCATTTAATTTTTAACTCAAAATTAGTATGAAAAACTACATATCCCTAGCATAGGCCTTTGTTTCTGAACATTTGGAGCTCTACATATTTAGAGAATAAAATTATTGTGAACTTGTCTGTGTGAGAATCTGCCCTAAAAATGTGATTACATGTGATTATAAAACAAAGTTTATATGATTGTTTTTAATTCCAGAAACTATGGTTTGCTATTCAGATTAAATACCTCAGTGATGATATATAATATTTTGAACTTTTTTATAGCTATATATCACACTTTGGAATCAAGTAAATTGTTACTAAACCTTTATGACATGCAAATATGTTTTCTTGCACTCTGGAAGTTTGTCTGTTGTAAAGTGCTGTCATTTAATATTTGAATATTACTTAGGGTGCTTCCTGTTATACTAAAGGTCATGGTGCATTTCAAATAGTAATTTCAAATAATAACTTCAAAGAGAGACACAGAGTACTGAAACCTTATCTGTCTATCAAATGTGAGTTTACATGTGACCAGTTATAGCAGTCAAACCACGGTGCTCACCAACCCTATCTCTAATTCACACTCTTGTATACTCAAGAGTTTGGAAAAAGCACCCATGACTTCCTATTGTAATTCTGTTAAACTGGTTGACTTGTAATCTCTGAATAATTACAGACAATACCTATCTTTTCTTTTACTGCCTATCAAGTGGGGGGGGGATAGAAAAGTGAGCAAAGACAAATATTTATGTAAGAGGTATTTAAAAAGATTAGTTCATACTAATCAATAAACTAGAATACAACCTCAAAAATAAGCTCTGAAGAATGTGGTGTGTGTGTGTGTGTGTGTGTGTGTGTGTGTGTGTGTGTCTGTGTGTGTGTGCGCGTTTACCACTTGCTTGGACAATTTACTTTAAAATTTATAATTATGACCTTCTTTTTTCACTTTTCTTCAGAAGAGACTTGAAGACTCACTGCCTTGGATTTGTAGAAATTAGTTGAACATGGCCTCAAAGACACATACAGGTGGCCACTAAGATTACAAACATTGGATACCCCTTCTGCTTCTGGGTATTTTTTTCCATTTGCTTCTCTGTGTTCTTCTTAAACATTACCTCTTTGTTATAAGTTACTTCAGAAGAGTTGGTTTATTTGTATGAGAACAGGTTTGCTTCATATTTGGGATATTAATTTCAAATTCACATTTCTTCTCTTTTGGATTGACTTTGAGTTTCTCAGCATCTCTATACTTTGCACATGTGCAGAGCTTGGGAGAGATATAGCTTTCTTTCCAAAACTATTGATGGTCAGTGTCCTATCATGTAATTTGTACTTCTTTCTTTACTGTTATATTACTAATCTATTATTAAGATTTATATTACAGAGGAATAAACAAATGATAGGAGCATTCAGAATCTTGGATTAGAATGAATATGGACTTCATAAAACCTACTGTCTTATGCAGGAAATGGAACCTTACTGAAACTGACACTACTATATTACATATCTTTGATTTATTTTTATGCCAAAATATGCAACCACACAAAATAACCCCCCTAAACACTAGGTGAAATTCCAAGGACATTCACAAAGTCTACACTAGGTGATGAGTTGTAGCATTTCCATCTCTCAGGCAACCTTAAGCTAAAACTTGTAGGAAGCTTAAAATGGTGGTACAGAGAAGTAGAAGATGTTTGTAGCTAGATTCAATGAAGGTTTGAAATAAAAGCTCTTTTGTTGCTCTTGTTCCTCTAAACAATTATCAAATCGAATGGTTTTGATTTAGTGTAGTTAAAAAATAAAATAAAGGGGGAAGAAATTCATCTTGCATCATGTAGTCTTCTTATAATGCCAAATCATATGTGTAAAACTCAGTTAATTCACAATACACTGACATAATCATAAAAAAGTAAACTTTTATAATCCACAAGCATTATATCAAATAGAGAAAATTAACAAACTTTTCTCAGGTGGTAGATTCTCCTTCTCAATCACAATAAATGTTGGCTATCCTAGCGACAAGGAGACAAAGGCATTTCTATTTCCCTCCCTTTATGGAGAAACTCTGTCAACCAATCACATCTAGTTAAGGCGTTGGCTACCTGGAGCCCAGGAAAAAAAACTGGGAGGACCCTGGTGTGCACTCTCTTCAAGGCTCCTGCCAGACAGTTAGGAAGTCGGACCTCCCACTTTTGTAGCATGAGTCCCCTTATAATTAAAATATAATTGTTATTCTTGAGCTGGCCTGGTTATTTATCATACGGACCTAATTCGCGACACTCCTTTTTTTAATTGATTTTATTGAGCTATACATTTTTCTCTGCTCCCCTCCCTGCCTCTCTCCTCCCCTTCAACCCTCTCCCAAGGTCTGCATGCTCACAATTTACTCAGGAGATCTTGTCTTTTCCTACTTCCCATGTAGATTAGATCTATGTATGTCTCTCTTAGGGTCCTCATTGCTGTCTAAGTTCTCTGCGATTGTGATTTATCTGAAGTCAATATGTATTTGAATCTCTTTGGTCATTCTTAAGGAAAAATTCGGTGTGTGTGCTTGTTGGGATTGTGTATATAATGTTATCGAACTGATTATTAAGCATGGCAATTACATATGAAAATAAAAGCTAATATTGCACTGGATTTTTCAATATTTAAAGAATGCAATTATTTTAGGCTTCATGGACAAATGCAGAAAAACCATAATGGCAGAGAAACTCAGCAATGTTTTCAGACTTTTGGAGATGGAATTGTTAAAAAAAAAAAAAAAAGAAAGAAAGAAATCTGTTTCTGATGATAAGGAGTGACTGAATGAATTGAGTGACTTATCATTGGTAACAATGAGACTGTCAGCTTTCCTGCCTTCCATTCTCTGTTTTTACATCTCCTTTGTCTTTCCAATTTAGGGTTTAATTCACAAATTAATTTTACTTTCATAATGGTCAGCCTGATGGAAGCTATAACAAATGATAGAATTATTCTGTACTTACTGATAAAATGAACCAGTGAAGAATACACTAGGTGAAATTATAAAAATGTTTACTTCTTCAAGAACTTTTGGTAATATCATAAGGCTGTAGAAGACAATCTTGAAGAAGAATGCAACAGTAGGGCCTGTTTTAATACTAGTACTACTTGGGTCTATGGATTTAATAGGTAGTTTGAATATCCTTAAGCAAGTATTTCCTTTTTAAATATTCTACAGATATTTATCTTGAGAGACTGTGGTCTATAAAGTGGAAAGACAAATGCATAAAGCTGCTTTGTTACGTTAAGGGTTGAATATGCCTCTTACAACCTTCAAAAGGACATCTTGAATAGAGATATTTTATGTAGAATTTATCAATATATAGAGTTTAAATATTGCTTTAAGAGATCATCTGAACTGTGTGGTGGTGGTATATGTCTTTAATTCTAGCACTTGGGGGTAGAGGACAGATAAAGGTAGAACTCTATAAGTTTGAGGCCAGCCTGGTCTATAGAACAAGTTCCAGGACAGCCAAGGCTATGCAGAGAAACCCTTTCTCAAACCCCTCCCACAAAAAAGAAAGAAAGAGTGGGGGAGGGAGGGAGGAAGGAAGGAAGGAAGGAAGGAAGGAAGAAAGAAAGAAAGAAAGAAAGAAAGAAAGAAAGAAAAAAGAAAGAAAGAAAGATTAAATCTACAAGTAAGATCATGCTCTAGTAAGGAGTAGCACAAGACAGTACAAATTAATATTGCTAGTTAAGAATTTAACCCTGACTTAGGTATTTGCCATTACTCTGTCTAGGCACAAGAATTTCCCAGGATAACTTTTGTCCTGTAATCGGATTAGTGTTTGATTGTTAATACCATGCATTCCTCGCTTGTTCTTGTTTCTTTATAACACAAGAGAGTATAGTCACATCCTGTTTACTCACGTAAACATTTCAGAAACATAATGGTCACTTGACAGCAAGGCTGCCCCCGATTCTAGGAAATACACCAGGTGGTCAAGTCATGATAAACTCAGTCTGCCATATTCTCAACATATGAAAAAAATTACCTTTGCTGTTAAATGTATGGCAAGGTCCTACATTTTGGACCTTCTCATAATATTGTTTTGTAATGTACATCATGGAACTGCAATACTTAATAATGACTGTAATCCTGTTTAATGTTATTTATCTATATGAAATACTATGCTGACAAAACTGCACATTTAGGGAAAGGGTCATAGAGCAATAATCATATAATAAATGTTGAGTATATTAAAAAGCAAAAACAATATCACCACAGGTAAGAATCCCTGGAGAGTGCAGAAAGTTTCTCTTGTTTATAATTTAGTCCCAGCAGGACAACCCTTTCCGTGAGCTGATTATCAGAGCAATTCTATCTTTGGGGGAAAAAAAGTCACAAAACACTCAAAAGCTGAAATAAGCTTTTCCTTTTGTGTGATTTGAAAGCTATTGTCAGTCTGTGGAACTCTGCAAATTATTCCATTTGAAAATAATTCAGCTTTTAGATTACACATTGTCTATGTTTCCTCTTCCCTGCTCTCTACTAAGGACATTTAAATGAAACTATTAGGTTTTTTTTAACACTTATTCTACACCTGAAGTTATTATCCTCAATTCATGATATTGTGCTCATCTGCAAAATAACCAAACAGGAACATAGATTCTGTTGGGGAAAATAAACAAGAAGAATAGAGGGAACTGTGAAACCAAATAAGGGGATAGAAAAAGCTCTCTGGAGAGACGGGGCACACTTGTGGCTGTTTTCACCTCTAAGATGCAGATTTAACTTCATCTGTTTGAATTAGCTACCAGTTCTTTCTATTATGATATCACTGTTGTCATAAACTGAAGAAAAAAAGAGCCTCTCTTCAGTTGCACAAATACACAGTAAAATTTTGCTCTTTCAGTAATATGGTTATGAATATTTGAATTGAATCAAATTAAAAGTTAACTTATGGACCAAGGTGAAATCTAGCACTTGAGAGGGTAGGTTAGTAGGATTGCAAGTTCAAGGTCAGCCTGGACTATACAGTGAGCTTCTATCTCAAAAATATATGAAGAAATAAAACTCCACATCAACAGAATATATTTTGCTAGCATTCAGATAATGTTCAGAAAACAAAATTAAACTAGATACAATTTAAATCATTTCATATTTTATCCACCAAAAATAACTTCAAAGTAGCAACTTTGGATGAAAAAGCACAACAAAAATCCTCAATGCCCAGATCTGGCAAGATGGCTCAGCAAGTAAAAGTGTTTGCCTCTAATCCTGAAGACTTTAAAATGATCCTGGGATCCCATATTCTGGAAGGAGAAAACTGACCCCCACAAGTTGTTCTCTGACTGCTATGTGTATGCCATGGCATGGTGGTGGCTCAAATCCTCAGTACCCAAGATCAAGTCTAGTACTGGGATGTTATACTCAACAGATGTTGTTTTGTTTAATAAATAGTTGATAAATATAATTGCATTAAGTTAGAGTGGGTATGTGGCAGATTGGATTCTTTATTAATACATTTACACTAAGTTATTAGCCTCAGGGAAGATGTGCATTTTTTTTTGTTTGTTTATTTAGCAGGCTGTTTCCAGCTCCAGGGGCAGTCAGATCCTGATCAATTTGGGCACTGATAGTTGTAAAACACATTCTACACTTTCAATCAATTTTTTGTTTTCTTTCGTTTTGCTTTTCTTTTTTTGGGGGGGGGGGTTTCGAGACAGGCTTTCTCTAGGATAGTCCTGGCTGTCCTAGAACTCGCTCTGTAGACCAGGCTGGCCTTGAACTCACTGAGATTTGCCTGCCTTTGTTTCCTCCCAAGTGCTGGTAATAAAGGTTTGTACCACCACTGCCTGACTTCAATGAAGCTTTATACCAGTTTTTGCATTGGCAGAAGTGGAGTTCTCCTTAGAGATCTTGTAGCTTTTACGAGCGACCTAAATACCCTATGGACATGAGTCACTGGGATAAAGAAAGAATTTGCCAATTTTATAACCTATAGTTTTCAATTATATTGAATGTTATGTGTTTCTTGAGAGGCGAAATGGAGAAAGAAGGAAACAACACAACAGAAAGTGAAAGAAAATTCTGCCTCAATCTCCAATAATACATGTCAAATTCTAGCCCTTCATTATTTGCTTGCCAGTCCTTACCTGTCTTAGAATATGTCCCTTTCAGAGGTGAAATTAGAATCAGAAAAGTGTATTAAAATGGACTGATCTCCTTCTCACTAAACAGCGTGATTTCCACCAAGTGCTTTCACAGATGGAGGCTGCCCAGTCTACTTCTTCCCTTCGATCATACTGTGCCTTTAGTTGAGCTGTATTCTCTGAATAAGGCCAGTTGTAGAAGATCATGGATTTCTTTGTAATTGCCTGTTGCCAGCTTAAGATTCACTACCATGATTGCTTTTGCAAGGCTCAGATCTTGGAAAGTGTCATAAATTTTTCATATTTTTATAAAGAATTATGTTCTTGCCTCAAGAAATGATATTCTTGGTTATTGTATTTTATTGCTTGTAATTATTGTAGAAATAAAATTACGTTCAATAATACTGTTATATGTAGATTGCTGACTGCAGAGTCTATATTATCTACTGAATTTTGAAAATCTGTTTTTATATGGTACATGAACATTTAATTTAAAGTGGTAAGCATTTTCCCTAAATGGTTATTGGACTCCAGTGTAAATGATTTCTGCATGTACTATGATAGATTAGCTGCACTTAGCCATTTTGCAATGTCATCTGTGGCAATGAATATGAAGAATACATTCCAAACATTTACTACTACTTAAAACCACACCTGGTTAGGAAATAATTATTCATAAATGTGAGTTTCAGCCTAGTATGAAGCCTGAAATACATGAATTCTTTCATTTCTAGAGAAACAAGCACTGGTACCATCAAACCCTGATGATCAGTTGCATAACAAAGAATAAAATGATAAGAAGTATAAAGAAGAGGATGAACATGTGATACTATTTTAACTAAGATGTATTTCACCTAAATCACAGTATCTGCCTCCATGACAACCATGTCTACAGTGTAGATCTGTTATTACCACCTTAGAAAAATGTTGGGTTCTGAGAAATGATGCATTTTACTAACAAATGACCCAGAAATGGACTTGATGGCAACTGGACCTGGTCCATGAGCCCTGGTATTATGTCCTTTCTTCCATATTCAAGTGAGAATGAGGAGCATTATCAAGGACTTTGTGATCATAACTTTCATTTAATATACATCACATTGTCTTCTTTTCCTAAAGGCATTTGGAGTGTGTCATGACTCAGTTGGCTGAAAAGAAACCCATTGTTAATGTCAATTTGCATGGTGCTGGCCAGGAAGGTTTGAAAGTGCTATGTCACTAGTTATATGGATATTTGAGCTTTCTAAATAAATTGCATGGACTTGGAAGTAAACAGAGTTTGAAATTGTGGTTCATTTACAGAAGAGGACAACTGATAGCACTTGGAGGTCACTGGTGATTCTGTCTTGTTGGTAGTGTTTTTTCCCTTTTACAGTTCTTCATTTGTTCTCTATACTGTAGAGGTGGCCATGATCCATCACCATGGATTTAAGTAATAAACTCAGAATGAGGAACAATGTCTCCTGCAAACCATGGAAAACCTGTAATCACTGAAGAAAGTGTCATCCTTTTCCTTTCCTTTCCTTTCCTTCCTTTCCTTTCCTTTCCTTTCCTTCCTTTCCTTCATTCCTTTCTTTTTTCTTTACTTTTCTTTCTTTTATCTTTGTTCCTGATAAAGCCTACATCTAATGAACAAAAAATAGGGGACATAGAGGAGAGGTAGAAGAGAGAAGAATGGAAAAGAAGAAAGGAAGAGAAGAAGGGGTGGGAAGAGTTACAACAATTATAAAAGAAAAGCTGTACTTAGAACCTTAAAAGGCCTATAGGCTTGTAATCCTTGGGATTTCTGAATGAAGGGAAATATAGAAAATTAAACCCAATGTACTTGTGGAGGAGAAATTTGAAGAAGTTTGCAGTGAGCAAAAAGGATATTAAAGACGCCTAGAAACTACATGACATAGAGGCAGGTTCTGTCTGTTTTGAAACTCTTACACTCTACTTTTCAAGTTTCACATGGGCTGTCTGTCATCTTGCTTTTCAAGAGAAATCTTTATGATGTGGGATGCCCCTCTGTATGGTGTGAATACCATTGGTTAATAAAAAAACTGGCTTGACCTGACAGGTAGAACAGAGCTAGGTGGGGAAAGCTAAATTAAATGCTGGGAGGATGAAGACTGAGTCAGGGATAAACCATGTAGCCTGCTGGAGACAGATGCTGCTGGAACTTTACATGGTAAGTCACAATCACATGGCTATTCACAGATTACTAAAATGGGTTAAATTAAGATATAAGTGTTAGCCAATAAAAATCTAGAGCTAATAGGCCAAGCAGTGTTGTAAATAATATAGTTTCTGTGTGATTATTTTGGGGCTGAGCAGCCAGGGACAAATAAGCAGCCTCCTTACAACATCTTTATTAAGAAAGTTGGTGAGACAAGACATAATCTTTGTATGGAGTGACCATTAAAAAACCATCTAGGTGAAAGAAAGCATAACAATACTTTTTCACAAGAATCTTGTGTAAATAAAACTGAACACAACAATATTTTGTGAAATATTAACTGCTATACAATTAATAAAATGATACTAATTTTTCTTCTGATATGCATGTAATTACAAGATCGTCACTTTTCATGTTTAAGTCTATTAGATCAAAAGCAGCTTGTAGGACTGGAGAGATGATTCAGAACTTCCTGCACTTCCAGAGAACCCCAGTATTGTTTCTAGTGCCCATGTCGGATGATTCGCAAATGGCTATAATTCCAGCTCTAGGAAATCTGAAGTCCTCTTCTGTTCTCTGAGGGTACTACCCTCACGTGCAAATTTCCCTAAACTGCCCTATATACACATATACAAGTATTTAAATTTTTTAAATATAAAATATTTTAAAGTCATCAAATGTATCTTATCAGGTGGATTTGGCTAGAGAGTCACAATGATCTGTACTCATAAACACCACCCTTTCCACACTTAATTGAAATTCTGGGGGACTATTATTTCTCAACATTGCTTATAAAATCATGTAGTGGTGTAGGAGGTCCTTCTGTATTTGTGTTGCTTTCATTGGTTAATCAATAAAGAAACTGCTTGGCCTGATAGGGCAAAACTTAGATAGTTGGAGAAGACAGAACTGTATTCTGGGAGGAAGAAAGCAGCAGATAGAGCCGAGCCACCATGCTGAATCTTTCCCAGTAAACCACGACCTCGTGGTGACATACAGATTGTTAGAAATGGGTTGAATCAAGATGTGAATTAGCTAATAAGAGGCTATAGCTTATGGGCCAAGCAGTAATTTAATTAATACAATTTCTGTGTGGTTATTTCAGGGGTTAAGCTATCCGGGAGGTGGGACATGGCCCACCCTCCTACTACAGGGTAGAGATGGTCAATATATGACAGTTATGCTTATACCTGGAGGAGTGCCTATCTAAAATGGAAGCATCCCTCTCCCCAGTAGCAGGCTTCACACTTCTTCCACATCAGCATCATGAAATTTTGCAGCTATTGTAGAAGGGACACTGGCTAAGTTATGTATACACTTTTGCTCCTTTGTTTACTTTCTATAAGAAAATCAACATGCATTTCCAAATCTTTTCACTATATGTCAGAAGTGAAGATAATTTTTGTCAATTTCCATGTTCTGAAAATAGGCAGGGCTCATGCTGGGCAGCTTAATTGACAACAGTGACAATGCGATTTGATGCTGCTGGGAAGTGAAGAGGAGATGCAGCAGGAGGGAGGTTAGACATACAGGTCAAACCCAGTTACCCCAAACCCTGCTTACAAGGTTAGGAATCTTCACAGTCTAGCTTGGGGAGTTAGATTTTCAAAACAGCCTTTAGTTTGAGGTATGAAAAAAAATAATAAAGCCAGTCCTGTGTAATGGCGCAAGTGTGTAATTGCAGACCTCAGGAAAGAGACAAGAGGCTCAGGATGTCAAGTTCCATGGCTATAAAACTTGCGAGAATTTATGAGACTTTTTCTTAAAGAAAAACAAAACAAAACAAAAATCAATCCAATTTTCACAATCTTTAACAGACAAACTCTTCTTTAAAAGTCATCAAATCAACATCTGTTTGTCACTACACTTTAAGATGTTTGTATAACAACCTCAGTAAAATTATATTATGAATTATAACATTTATGTAGTGTAAGCAAGACAGTATTGGGTGTTATTTGTTTTCTGCTTATCTGTCTCACTGTCATCTACCATCTATTATGCATCTATTAGCCTATCAAAATATAATTAAAATGTAAAATCTCTTTTGGTGATGCCAATGATATAAGGTGGTTTTGCCTTCTTCTGCCCCCATCTTCATCCTCTTCTCTTGAATTAAAACTAAGAATATAGAAGAAGGTGAGAAGGGAGAAAGAAAGAAGGAAAAAAAACCAGAAGAATTTAGTTGTTTAGTAACAATGATCAGTTGTCAAATAATAATGACAGGAATGGGAAAAGAGAAGAAATGTGAGTGCCTCACTTTCCCTGACTGAGGCAGACCTTAGCCTTGAAGAAAAGGAGAAAACAATTAATTAACAGTGCTTATACTTTACTTTTAAAATCATGTCTGTTCTTTGTGCTTATACTTTTCTTAAGAGAGTATATTATTTAATAATAGGTAGGAATTTTCCAGTCAGGGACAGCAGTGATCCTTTCTAGCCTGATGAGTAACATTTAAAGAGATATTTGGAACAAAAATATAACAAGTGGTTTGTTTAAAACTTAAAAAAGTCCATTGTTTGTCCAAAAGGTAGAGGTTGAATGAAATGTTCTGGAAACTGGCTGCTTCTTCTGTTCTCTTTTGTGTTTTATTTTCCTGACTTTTATTTTGTTCATTGGGGTGCTCTCAACTTAGGAGAGATAGACTTCTTTTTCCCTTTTCTTTGTTTTTGCTTCTTACAGGGAAACAGAAGGTCAGAAGATGGGACTTGTACGTGAAAACATTTTCATCAGATGAGCTTTCCAAAATCGAAGATGGAAGAGGACTGGAAAACTGGAGGCTCTGCTGTTCTGAAAATTAGCAGTTTCATGCCACAGACTGCTTCTCTGTTGCTGCTTCATCTTCTGGTATAATCCTCTACCTGAGTTCTTTAACTCACAGTTTTCTGTAATAATTTTTGACAGTGCTTTTGAAAAACAGGACTGATTTCAAACATCTATTGGTGTACTTTGAGATTACTTTGCTCTCTTAAAGAAATTTTCTACGATATGATATACACATCTGGGGTGAGGTCAAAGGACCTTATCAGGCTGTCAATATAATTTTCATTCAATAATTTAAAATTGAGCATTATCTTCTTCTAAGTTATCACACTATAGAAAATGAGGACTGTTTCTGAGGCATTCAAACTTTTCCCACCAGTAAAATCCCTGTTTTCTGTGTTCTGTTCTTGACTGCAGCATGCGGAGTTAGCAACTTGGTACTATAGAGAAAAAGGAAGGGAGGAGTAATGGTGGAAAGGTAGGTGGGCAGGCAGGTAAGCAAGCCTCTGCAGTTCATTTTCTGTGACCCTGAATTGTGTGAAACAATCAGCTTACCAGTACATCACTTCTCTCTCAAGAAACCCCAATGCAAAGAACCCAAGGGGCTTTTCCTACATCTGAACATCCCTCCGTAGCAATCTCCTGGAATTAAAATGCTTGCCTTATGAAATGGGCATTACACCAACACCTAGTCATCTGATTATCAGTACTATTTGAAGAAATGTAAAGTATAATGCATTTTGCAGGCAAATTGATGAAAA
>JAQHUG010000033.1:4560922-4586655 GCA_028555095.1 Dicrostonyx torquatus | reverse complement strand
TGGGCTTCCCACAGGGCAGGGTACCCTGCCCCCTCTTAAGGAAGCAGGGGGATGAAGGAGGGATATTGGGGGAGTGGGAGGGCCTGGGACAAGGGGAGTAAATGTAAATTTCTTTTTTAACAATAAAAATAAAATATTATAATAAACAACGTCAATGAGTATCCCTTCTGCTGCTGTTAAATATCTCTCTTAATGGGCGTCCCAATAAGCTAGTTACTTTCACATTCAGAAGGTATGAAGGTATACCTTTATAAGCTAAGTTAAGACTGATCTCCTCCAGCCCTGAGTAGAGCCTCTTTGAAGTTTGAGTTTTGGTTTTGTGTCAGCCTTAACCTAAGTAGTTTGGGGAACTTCCTTCAATGCCTTCATGACCACTCAGAATCATATAATCTTTCTGAAACCCACTCTCAGGATTTTCTTGCAGGGTCTTTCCCTGAAGTTCAATGTCAGTCCTCTGACAACCCACAGGGAGTGCTGGAGTGGGGCTCTATAGTGGCTGTGTCTATTCCCTGGAATCCTTGATCCCCAGACATTTGCATGGCTCAGTCTCTCTTCCTCTAGGCCTCTGCTGGCATACAACTTCCTGGGGAATGTGTGAAGTTTTTGAAGTGTAGGATATACATTGCAAAGCAACTCTATCCTTTAGCCCATATACTGTGTCTATTTTCTACGTTGAATTTATATAAAAACCACATGGTAACTTTTCTAATTTTCTATTACTAGCATATAAAATATTGGCTTTACCTCTGCTCCTGATATTTCCTGACTCTAGCATCAGGTCAAGTGCACAGTTAAGTATTTAAATAGCAACAGACAATGACACCTAGCTATTATTATTACCCCTTTACTTCTTTCACCCACCCCATCAAACACAAGCAATAGCTGCATACCCCTTAAAGAGGAAAAAGCCTTGCATTTGTGTGAGTCTATATATAGGAACTGGGAGAAAAAGGAGATTCTGTGTCATCCCAGAGTAGCTCCGTTAGGGGAAAGGGTTGGAAAGACAGCTTGCTCTTAAAGAGAAGAGGAAAACAGGTTTCTTCTCTAGGTTTTAAGCAAAAGAAGACAAAGACTGTGGGGGAGCCAGCATGGGTCTGCAGTTTGACCCAGAGGGCTTAGCTGCAGAGAGCTCCCTGTGGTTCTCAGCAGTCCTGGCCTAACTGAAACTCCAAGAGGAGAAGACCTGCATTCCAGGCAATGTCCTTTCCATGTCCTAGGAAACAGGAGACATCCTCTCTTGGGAATGACTTTCTTACTTAAGCCAAAGACCTTGAAATGGAGACCTCATGTGTAAATATGTGCAAATGTTGAACTAAATTTATCCCATAAAATTTTTAGGAAACAACCTTGCCGTGGATACAAGCTGTCGAATATATTATCTGCTGGGGTTAACAGGGTTCTCTTCTGCAGAAATAAATAAATTAAGAGAAAGCACTGAAGGGTTGGCTACTCCAGATTTGTCTTTAATAACATTCCATTAAAAATGACGGAAAGGCCCAGTGCTCACAGTAATTCAGACTCAGAGCTATGCCGTTCCCTTTCAGGCTCATGTCCTCAGATGAGGCTTCTGGGGTTTTAATCACTTTCCCTCTTCTAACTCATCATCCCCCCAGCTCCTCTCTCTCTCTTTTTCTTTCATATTTTTCGTCTCTGTTTCCATCTATCAGACTATGGCTCATTTACCTTGATTAGCAGAGGAATTGGTAACACATTTTTCTGTTAAGACTAGTGATTTTTAAACATATGTGGAACAAAAGCTACATAAATCATCTGTACCCACAAAAAACAGAAATTTGAATTAAAAATATGATATCAAGTTTAGTGTCCAGCTAAGCTGGATTAGCACAAGAACTTAATGTGAAACATCAAAGCCACAGGCTCCCCTGATTCTGAGTTTCTAACTCTGTACCATATTTATTACCACTGATGATAAAAAAAAAAACTAGCAAAGAACAAAAACATGTTTATAAAATGTTGCTACCATCCATGGCTCCCTCAACTGAATCGGCTTTTGCTCATCAGCAAAGTCTCCAGTCGGTCACTTGTTTGATTTGTTAGAGTCACTTCAAGCACTGGACGAGCTTTCAATATTTTATTTATGTGTTTTCTTTTTATAAAGACTGCTTGGAGCTGGAGAGATGGCTCAACGTTTAAGAGCACTGTCTATTCTTCCAGAGGACCTGGGTTCAATTCCCAGCACCCACATGGCAGTTAACAACTGTCTGTAACTCCAGTTCCAGGGCACCTGACACCTTCACACCAATGCACATAAAATGAATTTAAAGAAACTATTAAAAAAGACAACTGCTTATGATATGTGTATGACAGTATTTAAAAAGAAAGAAAAGTGTGTGCAGGTGTCTTAGCTAGGGTTATTATTGTTGTGAACAGACACCATGGCCATGGCAACTCTTATACAAGAAAACATTTAATTGGGGCTGGCTCACGGTTTCAGTGGTTTAGTTTGTTATCCTCATGGCAGGACATGGTGACATACAAACATGGTGCTGAAGAAGGTGCCGAGAGAGAGAGCTACATCTTGAACAGCAGGCAGCAGAAGGAAACTGTGTGTCCCACAGGCCAGACTTGAGTATATGAGACCACAAAGCAGGCCCCCAGAGTGATACACTTCCTCCAACATGGCCACACCTACTTCAACAATAGTGCCACTCCATATGGGTAAACATTCACACACTGTGCCAGCCATTCCTATTCAAACCACTATAGCAAATAACAGGGTAGTTGGAATGGTTCACACTAGGAGGTGATGTCAGTGTTGATTAGCACTCCTCTCTCTTCTATGATCCTCTTATTTAAGGCTCTAACATTCTGACCCTATAATATAAGAAGATGCACACAAATCTCTCTCTCAAAGCGGGTCCAGGGCATAATAATAAGCATGTCTTATTACAATAACTCTGAGTTTCTATGAGTTGGGGAAGGTCATGTAGTTGTGAGCTGTTTTTTCCTTGTGTGTGTTCTCTAGCTGGTTCCATATATTGATGGATTTCACACATTCCAGAGACAAAAAGGTAAAGACGTAAAATATTAAGCACACTGAAAGCAAGATCCACTATGAAAAATAAACAAGAAATAAAAATGAATGTTGCATAAGGAATAAATTTTAGAGCATGCCTTCCCTATCAGATGAAATGGCTAGAAATTGAAATCACTGGCTATTTATCTGCCTGTAGCTTTCTCGCTAGCAGCTTATCCTGATGTCCCGTCTACAGTTAGATCGTTTCATGCTCCAGACCCTACTCTCACAATGCAGATTTCTTTGTCTGCTCTTTCAGTGCTCTTAGTTTGCTCTTACCCACAAATGTTGATGGGCATCTTCTCTGGTTTTGCAAACTTCAAAAAGCTCAGACTTTATGCAACATCAAGTCTGCCAACTTAGATGCAAGAAGTGTG
The DNA here is from genome assembly GCA_028555095.1 of Dicrostonyx torquatus. NCBI lineage: Eukaryota > Metazoa > Chordata > Mammalia > Rodentia > Cricetidae > Dicrostonyx > Dicrostonyx torquatus. The sequence goes on along the minus strand of JAQHUG010000033.1, from coordinate 4,583,241 downwards.
ATATTTCCTCTCAAATTCTAATAATTTTGACCTCGAAAGAGAGCAAAAACACTGATGTCTTCCTAGAAAAGAGACATAAAGAAAACATGTAGGATATCATGGCTATGTACAAAGAGCAAATACATTTATTTCAAGGGGCAGAAGTTGAGTCTGAGGTCCTGGTGGTTTCTGCACTGCCTTTGTTTAAGGATAGAAGGGTAATGTGGGGGGGGGGGAGTCAAAGGAAGCCGTGTTGGAGTGCGTACATGTTCTCTTTGGAAACTTTCCACTCCTTCAACTCTTCTGCTTTCCTCTCTACAAAGATTTCTCAATGGAAGGACAGAAGGGAGGAGGCATCATTCATAGTGGACAATTCAGAATAGTTTGGAAGAAATGGTAAGCTGTCCTAGTAGACGATGACCACCCTCTATCCATGCCTATGACAAGGAGTAGGTGGATATGCATTGTTTGTTGTATTGCATGTGGTCATTCTCACATAGCTGATTCTTCTCTGGGAACTTGGGGTGGCAGACCAATCACATTTCTACATCTTACTTGCGACTCTATGAAGCCACCCAAGAACTTCTCTCTACGATGCTGACCTCAACTGCCCAGAGCCAGAGGATTTCCCACGATACAAATCCTAACCACTATGAGTTTCAGTTTGTCAACTTCTCTTTCATGAAACTGCTAATTTTCGCCCCAAGCTGCTGTGATCTCTTGGGTGCTCAGCACGGCAAGAATCCTTTTCCTGGCAATGAGAAATTTCTTTTGCTCCCAAGCCACCTAGTAGAATATGGTTCACAAGCGGACCTTGAACAATAGCTGCAGCCTTCCATTAAGTGTCCGAGTGTCTGAACATGTCAAGACCAAGAAGAAAAAATCCAAACAGTGAACCAAGTCACTTGAAAATAAATGAAATGAAATGCAATTTTCTGTGAACATTAAACCATTCTAAAGGTAGTAAAACCAAATCTTTGCTTTCACAGTTTAAAGTTACAGGGGTTTATAAGACCGGTTTGAAACAACTTACTTTAAAATGCAGTGTATACTTAAAGATAGAAACAGAATACCCAGTGCCATAAGACTTATTATTTATCTCCCTTATAGGATTCCAGAAGAGAAAACATGGTAGTGTCTAATAGCAAGAGAAGGGGCAACACTAAAATGAACACACCAGTTTTAAAAGGGGAGAAAAATCAAACCTGGTATCTCTATTTGGTATGAATAAACGTCTCCAAAGTGAGGCTTAGAGTTTTCTATTGTCAAATAGTTGGAAACTACTACTCCTTGTCTATTTCCAGCTATTTATAGCTGCTGGGATATGGATGCCACAGTTCTTCTTGCCTAAAACCCATTTAACTTGGTTAATCAAACAACTGTTTCTATATTTAGCTTCAATAGATTTTATTTTTCATGAAAACAGTCTATCCACTAACATTTATGGGATACCTATATGAATATCTTCATCTTGGTCTTTTTATCTACTTGCCCCTGTGTCCCTCTGACTTCTCTCTCTCTCTCCCTCTCCCCCCACCCCCCCCTCTCTCTCTCACACACACACACACATACACACACACACACTCATCTTCTTTTTCTATATTCTGTCAGCCTATCCTTTTATAGTTCTTAGGATAGATACAATGGTATCTATTACTTTTACTGATTAACAAATGATTGATCATCATCTAACCAAGTTTTCTGCATCATTTGATCTTACTGTCTACAATGTCTCTTTTATGTTGGCTGTACAACTTCCTCTTTTAGTCAAAAGCTGTCTATTCAAACAACCTCAGTGACTTTCATATGAAGGAACTGTAAAGGCATTTCAGCTCATGACAGACATTGTATGTATCCTGTAACCTGCCTCTGTCTGCAGTAATATGGGTGAGGTATTAGTTTTTAGTATTATACTATAATAAAGAGTAGGTAGACACTACAAATTGGATACTCCCTCCAATCTTCTTTGGTATTATGCAAAATAAACTAGACTTAGAATACCCTTTTGCCTGCTCTGTGTGCTCCTAAACTCTCTGTAATGTAGTGGATCCCACCTTGTGCTATTGCGCTGGTCTAATCAGCAGTGCTTAGGAGTAGTCACTTCTTTCATTGAAAGTCATCTTGCTCTTGGGATCCACTGATGACGTTTTATATCCTGACTCTGAACTATTCTCCTACTTCATGTAGCCTTTCTGTTCAACAAGAAGCTGTTAGACTCAGTACTGAAGGGGAAGGAGACTGTTCTAAGACTCATGTTTATTTCTTTGGATCATTTTAAGTGCTAAATGTGGTCATGTTTAGTTTCTTATTCTAATCATATATACTTAGGCTTATGCACAAACAACCTAAATTACAAATCTGTGCTAATTACAGTTGGTATCTAGGAAGACGAGAATTAAAAATAGAATTGAAAAGAAAGCAGTGAGCACTTTATATTTTTGATAACAAAACTAGGTTTCTGAGTATCCTGCCGTATGGTTTGGCCATGCATACAGACTACATTGATTTGATCAAAAGAACTAGCCTAGAAATCATGGGCATTGATTCCAGATATGCTATTTACAAACTGACCTTGGAACTTAGGCTCCTTGGGTTCCAAATCTACATTGAAAAAACTCTCTCTCTCTCTCCATATACATATATATATATATATATATATATATATATGTGTGTGTGTGTGTGTGTGTGTGTGTGTGTACATATGTGTGTATGTATGTCTATATACACATATATGTGTGTATGTATATATACACACATATACACACTCATCTAGAGCATATTCAGTTGTTCAATTTTTCATGGTGTGAAGCCATCATAGAGGGCATCTCTTAATTTTGAATTGTCTTCATCCATTTAGCTATCACTGAAATTAGTTTGAGAAATGACCTTCCTTAGACCCAGAAGTTAGGTATCTAATCAAAGGCTCACTTATAAAAAGTTTCTTTCTGATTACCTTGAAGCCTTCAGAGTTTCAAATGCAAACCTCTTACAACCCACTAGGCTTTTGGGCAGATTCTGTGGTCTGGGAAACAATTGCCGAAGCTACTCAATGGTGACTTCATCACAGTGATTTACAGATCTCTCTTTAGAAGGTGCAGGAACCCAGCTTCTCTGGAAAAAGTAGTCCTTGACTCACCCGGGACAGCTCCTGGTAGAGCATAAATTGTTACACAACATCTGCCAGGCAGCTACTGTGGACCCAGCTCATTATCACTCTTATTCTCTTCTTCATTCCTACAAGTCTAAAAGGTTCAAGTTCACCTCTCAGCAGTCATTTTCAAAGTGAATCTAGTAATGAGGACTCTAGCCATTTATTTCCTTAAATGGAGAAATGTATTCCTGGAGAGACCTATAGTTTGTCAGCGTTTTAAAACTGCCATTTCTGGAACTTGTAAAGTGACACCACTCACAATAGATATACAAGAGAAGGTATTTTTCTCTCCTGACCCATGGAGCAGAGAGTTAATTTAAAATTTATCTTTGATAATCTCCCCTACTTACTTTACTTATTCCATGTCCTCAGTTTAGATGGAATGTATACTTTATAATTAAATATAAGTAGGAAATAATATCACACTGACAAAAGCTACTAATCTCCCCAAGATATTAATAGTCAGTGCGTCCAGTCAATTCGTCTTTAATCCTGGAGCTCACTATGCATTAACAGCCTATGAAAACGAAAATAAGATGATGTTAACCATAACGCCTCGAATGGTGATGAAAGACCAAAACTTGTGTTTACACAGTATAAATAAATCACCAGTACAGGAAGGGGTGAGGTATGCATGAATATGCCCGACCTCAGAAAGCAAGCAAAACAATCCCCACTAGGAAAAAATAAGTCAGATTCGTCATCTCAGTCCTGCTACTATTTAAGCATAAACTCTTTAGTAAATGTACCCATGTGCTTTTAAAGTAGTTCAAAGATATCAACAGGGCAAAGGTGTAGGAAGCACAGCTTAGAGTAAGCATTGGAGAAACCAGGATTGTCAATCATGTGGGCCCATTTTCTTCAAAAGGAAATGAATGGTGCTTGATCATCTGGAGTACTATAGGGACACAGTCAGATGAACTGTTGATCCCCTGGTATTCTTTTAGGAGCCAGCTTCCATCTGAAATACCCCCAGTGCCCTTCGGCTCTAATCCTGACCTTTGTCTCTCAGTGACTAGAACCGATCCTTATGAAAGAGGTCCTATGTACTTTGCATCCTCCACCAATAAAATCTACCTTTATCCTTATGACAAGTCTCTCCACCTTGGGTCCTTGCCCTGAGCATGCTATTGGCCAGTAGAATGCATTCTTATTAAAAAGTGTTTTGCTACCCTGCTAAGGAGTTTCTGTGGAGCTATGCCTAAAGTTTTGCTGCGATAATTGTCATGTAGTAACCCTTTTGTAAAGTCCTACTGTGCTTCAATGTGGGAGAAAATGAATCCACCGCATCAATAGAAGTGTTGATTCAGTTTGACTAACCGAGTCATTTTCACCTCTTCATGGTTCATTTCTCTGCCAGCTATGATGCCTACGGGGGTGGTTGGGGGGGGGTGGAGAACGGTGCACAACAACAACAACAACAACAACAAAACCCATTGGAATTTAAAATCTGTAGAAACTTTTACAAATGTGAGATTTTGTTCCTAAATCTTAACTTTTTCAGGTTTGATCCACAGTATAAAGCTGAACATGATACAGTGAATTCACAGATGATCTTGCTCCACACTTTCATTGTCTGTGATAAATCGAATAGCCTCTCTACTGCCCCGAACATAGAGAGCCTAGGGACAGAACAGAGTCACATCAACATGTCACAAGCCATGGCTCTCATGCCAGTCTTTCTAAGTATAGTCCTACAAGAGGTTGACTTCTTGCAATCTCCTGTGCCCATCTTAACAATGGAAACATGAGATCTTTATTTCCCCTTTTGGCTGTGAATGAATACCAGTCTTGAGGTCCCCATTTACAGTGTTAACATTTTCATAAGCTCATTATTATTTTCTTCACAGACTGGATTTCTTCTGCTTGCTCTTATTTTGTGAGATGCCACAACACCTCCTTTGATTGTCTACTGTTACTGGGTCTGGTGCCAATGCATTTCTTTTTCCAAAGAACTGTGCACTGTCTTCAGACTGTAACCATGTCAGGGAACTTGTTGGAAAATGTAGATATTGTTTATATATGAACATTCCTTCATTTTTACTTACAGTGGGAGTTGTCAGTAGTCCTGCACATAATGTTCCAATCTGAACCCTTTACAAACTATGATGGGCTATAGTAGGATAATAATCTTATTTTCTTTTTTTTTCATTAAATAACTCTTTAAGGTGAAAAACCTGTTAGAGAGAGACAAAAAGTATAAGGGTTTTGTTTTTGAAGATACAGTTTAAAAATAACATTTATGGTTCAGGGAACACCAAAACAAAATGGAGTCAGTCAAGCAACATAGCTCAGAGAGATGTGGGACAACCTTGATGGCCTGGGTTCTATCTCCAGAATTTGTGAAAGAAGGAGGAAACTGATTGCCAAATGTCCCATAACTGTCACGCTCTTACCCCAGCACAAACACTCTATCTAGTAGTCTGGCACCTCTCTCTCTCTCTCTCTCTCTCTCTCTCTCTCTCACACACACACACACACACACACATACACACACACATACACACAAACACACACACACAAACACACACACAGAGAGAGAGAGAGAGAGTCAAATAATAATGATAACAAATATGACCTTAAATTTGTCTACAAGTATTTGATGTAGAATTGACTAGCAAAAAAATTTTAAAAAGAATTATACTATATTGGGTTGAGAAAAATAGATGACCATGTGAATTGTAATCCATTATGTCAGAAAGTCAATAGATAACATTTCTGAAGTCTGTAAATTCATGCCTATAAAAATATTATAGTAGGATATACTGGGCTAATCTGAAAAACAAATTAAAACAAAATGCTGAAAGTAAAAAGTGAGATTGTAAGAGTGAGTATGGAAGGTAATGTCCCATAATGTCTTTAGTTATGTGCATACATTATTGTAAATATATACATATACACACCAGGAGACACACATAAGGTTTGAACTAAATACCCTCAGAATATAAAGGTTAGTAACTTCATGAGTAAAGAACTGAATGAATTACTGTATGATTGAACACATGACAAAAGCTATGATCATCTTTTGGGTCTATACCTCTTACAAGGACACCAATCAAAGTGTGAGAATCCAGACCCTGAGTCAAATGTTGAGACACAGTCACTAGATTTTGAGCCCTGGCTGTTATCAAACCACACAATTCATATGAGCCATTCACATAAAGACTGCCAACTACTAATGGTTGAATTTCACAAAATCACTTGTTCAGGGAATAACGTCATTCTGTGTAATTTTGGATCTTCATTTTTACTATAATTATTCCAAATGTTGATTGTTGCGTCTTACTACAGTTTACTAAAGCATTTGAATATCCTCGGATTCAGAAAGAGGACGCCAAGAAATAATCACTTCTATTTCTGAAAAGTCATTTTTAGGAAATGAATAAAAAGCATGTGAAAATCAATCTGTGGGAAGGAGAAATCCTTTAACAGACTCTGGTAATAAAGAATAAGGACTTTTTTTCTTGGTTACCATAGCGGCGGTGGTTTTAAATGCTATTCATACAGATTTCAGCATTATAGTAATCAGTGTTTCCTATTGTGCTTCAAGGTACTAAAAGTAACACACAATGTTACAAGCTTAGATTGCCATTTAAATTTAAATATTAAGAAATGTTATGAATCAAAGGTTAATTTATATGTTCCTGTGGATAATATCTGATGTGAGATATTATAAGGGCAGACATTCCCCAATAATATCAAATAACATAGGCAACCTGTGCTTGACTTTTGATCCTGTAATGATTAGGGAACAGGAAGAGAGGGTTTCCGGGGCGGTAAAACTTCAATTTGTGACCAGTGCAACTTGTAGCATTTACATTGATTACAGACCATATCAAGGATTATTGCATTTGCTTAATTCTTCTTGTAATCTTCTCACAAGGCCCCATGCAAAGCCTTTGGCAAGAGGACAGAAAATAATAAAGAAATAGAACCAGCTTTGTCTCCTGCTCTTAGGGCTATAAGGATGACCTTTATGGCAAAGAAAAACAGTTGATAGAATGCTAGAATAGTGAGGACCAATGAAATTGCCCAGCAGGTAAAGATCCTTGCCACAAATCCTGATGACCTGATTTATGTGAGGGAAGTGTCTGTCCTGCCCTGTCCCATAGCCCTACAGTCCCAACAAAATGGATAGAGGCTTATATTAACTGTAAAATGGCTGGTTTATTAGTTCAGACTTATTATTAATTAGCTCTTACAACTTGAATTAACCCATAATTCTTATCTGTGTCTAGCCATGTGGTTTGGTACCTTAGTCAGTGAGGCATTCTCGTCTTGCTTCTTTTGCATCTGTCTGATGACTGTGACTTGGCCTTTCCTCTTCCCAGAACTCTCCTAGTTTGGTCACCCTGCCTATACTTCATGTCTGGCTACTTACTGACCAATCAGTCTTTTATTAAATCAATACAAGTGCCAAATCTTTACATGGTACAAGAACATTATGCCACATCAGAATTAGATCTTTGGAATCCACAAGGTAGGAGGACAGGCCTGACTATCACAAGTGCACGTAGTCCACTGTCCTCCATACATGTATCATGGAACCCATATGTCATGAAACCAAGTCTTGTTAGTTGACAGAAAAGGAAAGTTGATGAAAATCAAAGTTAGCTATCTGTCCCTCTCAGAGTCATACATTACTTATTACTGAATAGAAATGAAATAGAAGGGAGTGTCTTTTCTTTGCCTTCCCTTCTCTACCAGTGGAGTAATACCCTGGTGGGCTGACTCTGAGATGGTTGTTTTCACAACATATGACATTTGCAGATAGATATTTCCACCGTTGAGGGAATGAAGATAATCTGTGTATTTGTTCTCATCTTGAAAAACATCAACCTATAATTCTAGGTTAGCACAACCATTCTATTAATCTTCAAAAATGGATTCAGTCTCAAAATTTAGACACTAGTAATGGAACAAGCTGGGAAAGAAGAAAACACACAGAAAGTGTTAGCATGTCTATTAGTCACAATTCTGAGCTTCATCTATCTCTATCAGTCATAACAAAAATCGCCACTATTCTGTATCAAAGGACAGATCCATCCACTGCATTGCATTTCCTAATTATACCAAGACTAGGAATGACCTTCTAAAGCCCTAAAAGGACGTATTGTTTTTAATGTACTTTGGTACACATATAATGCAACATGGAAATAAATGTACTGCACTCCCAAAGGTTCAGTCCCAGGCTCTTCTATGTCACAATATTATTTGTGTCATTTGAGAAGCACTTCAGGACACCTACATGTATACTTGCTTAAATAAACACGGATTTCACTTAAAGGTGCAGTTTAGTACAAAGCTTCCTTTCCTACTAGCTCTCAGGACCAGTGACAGTGTATGCAGGAGAAACTCAATGGGTCAGGTCACTGAGCACAATATGTCTGACCATGCATGTGATCACTGTGTCCAAAGCACACCTGAAAGAACCAGGTCAATTTAAAGGGTCAGAAATAAGCAGGTCATACTCTTGCTATATCACCTAACTTCCTGAGAGGCTATAGAATTTTAAATGCAAAGAAACATCTCTTCTACAAAGTAGCAGACATGAAAAAGTTATATATTTCCTAAATTTTAAGTTTCCTGGAATACTCTAATTTGCATACAAATATCCTGAAATCCCCACTCAGTCCACACACATGCAAATCTGAGATGAGTAGCCAAACAGTGTTTGGTTTTGACTGAAGCATGAACTGTCTAGGGAGTTCTTCAGGTGTCAAACATAAAGCTAAAATAAGATTTTTTTTTCTAAATCTATAAGCATCTACAGAGGTTGCATCAGTGTAGATGATTCTTTCTTTAGACACAGCATAGTGGTGAATTCAAATTTAAAGACGTGTTTGTTCTTCCAGAAAGATCACTGGAATCTGTCACCGTGTAAATCCTGCAGCAACTCCTCAGTTCACTGTGAAACCACCACCATAACAACAACAATAATATCTACTACTGCCCCCAACACACACGCACACACAGTCTTAGAGAACTCAAGTGACAAGCCTTAGACCAATCTGGGGAAGATGCAAACTGAGGAGCTCACACCCCTAATATCTTCATGGAATTACCTGGCTTTATTTTTGCTTCTCTTTCTAGGAGTAGGATGTACAGAAAGAAAGCTGCTGGCAACTGAACATCATGCAGCGTCCTCTCTTCCCATTTTCTGTAAAGTTTGCTAGCAAAACAAAGTTTGTAAACATATTTCTTGTGAATATAGTTGGGAGACAGAATATTACATGTAAATTGAATACAAGTAAAGAGAGACAAGAAATACAACGGATGAAAGATGTAGAGGAGAAAGAAAACTATAAAAGTGTAAGACTACCCAAGGCATCCAAACTGTGATGATAAGGAGCAGGAAATCAAAAAGAATTATAAATCAGCTAACAAAAGTAATGTAACTCTTCATGCTGCCATTCAGCTTCTACAACTGAAGATATCATTGGAATGGTCATTGGAATTTGTATACGTAATAAATGAAAGCAAAATCCTTAGCAGGCATCAGTGGTAAGAAATAATTTGTGTCTGGTTAAGAAACCCTGCATGAAGATTTTAAGCAATAAATTGCATTTGATATATGAAGCTTTTTTCTTATGTCTTGGGGACAAAGTGACAATTTTCTCAGAGAGGAGCAAGTAGTTGATATGACATTTTCTATTTATTTACATGATATAACAAAATTTAAATGTTAACATTATATCTGGTCATAAATAATGCTATTATTAGGTCTTTATTCATTTCAGGCATAATGTGAATAAATAGTTAGATTAACTAAAATTGGTAAAAAGAAAGAAATACAATATAGTATAATGTGAGGATACACTCTACAAATGGACAAAGCTCAGAGTCTTCTGTGAGAAAGGATGTTTCTTTGCATAGAAGGATAAAGTAGCAGAAAATTTAACTCTTTTGGGGGCATGTAGCTTTTGTGTTTTGAGAGGGGTAAGAAGGGCTGTTTCTGTTTTGCTCATGCTTCCTAATTTCAAATTCATTATTTTTCCTCCGTGATACTGCTCTGAGCAGCATTCACTCCCCTTCCAGCATCTACAATTCCATGTTCATAATCATTTTATTCTTTCTTGGTCCACTCTACTTTATCTTCCTTATATGTGTCATGTCTGGCATCAAATAATCTTCCAAACGGCATGCTTCTTCAACAATGCCCCGCCAAATGCTCATTTCTCTTTATCTCTTACCTAGGTATCTATCTATAAATCCATCTAGCTATCCGTTGTGCTTTTGCTGCAGACACAGAAACCTCAAATATAATACAACTATTGACTTGCTATCTCTTGGAAGCTACAGAAACCTTCTGCCTGATTCTTCTTTTCTGGTTCCAACAGAAATCCCAGCAGAGCCACTGGGCAGAAGGGAGGAACCCTCCTTCTGCTTACCACTTTGGTTGTCTGCCCAAAATCATGCCCAGTTTTAGCAAATAAACCAAAGGCTTAAAACAAGAAGCCTCATATTTCTGGTTCCAACATGACTGAGTATGTGTGAATGTTAGGTGTTAAAAAGTGAAATAACAGGAGTTACATGATTGTCCCCCAGTAGCTGCTACAGTTTGCTAAAGAGTGGAATACAAAGGTAGAGAGCACAAAGGATCTCTGACATAGTCTGTCAGGAGAAAATGTATATGTTTAGTGTAGTCTTTCCAGTCTGTAAACGTGCAGTGGTCGATTTGTGGAATTAGGAGAAAAATAACTCCGTAAAATTACTTTCTTATCTATCAATTGAAAGTATGCTATATGCATTTTTAAGGACTAATTTCAAGGCAATTTCATTTTATCTTCAATTTTCTTTAATGTTGGGATGAAAGTAACCTTCTAGTCAGGCTTAATTAAGCAATTACAATTTTTAAATCTACCACAACCCACTGAAAGAAAGCTGTTTGTGATTGAGCTACAGTTTCCTATGCCAGGAGTTCAAGGCAATGTGATATTTTTGTGAGGTGTCATTTGGCTCCCACTCCCCTTGTAGGACATTCTAAATTCTAAAGAATAGCTGTGCCTAAAAGACTAAGACGTTAACTGTTTAATAATCTTTCTTCATATTTGCAAATCTCAGAACACTTGGTGACCCACAGATCCCATCAGAATGCACAACACCACTCTTCCTCTGCCCTATGCATCACCTCAACTGCTGCAAGGCTTATCAGAAAAGTAATGTGTGAAAAAGACTTATAGGAACATACTTCAGGATGTCAAATCTGACTGTGATATTCTACAAAAGAAAAGGAGCAGAGGCACATGCCCTGGGTGATGAAAACACTGATGGTATATATTCTTTCCTAAACACTGTTCACCAAACCCCTTCTTCTTCTTCTTCTTCTTCTTCTTCTTCTTCTTCTTCTTCTTCTTCTTCTTCTTCTTCTTCTTCTTCTTCTTCTTCTTCTTCTTCTTCTTCAATAATGCACTTTCAAAAACCTAAGTTTCCCCAAAATGATCATTTTTAGAGGACAATTGCCTTCTCTCTTCTCCGGGTGTTAGCCTTTGAATAAACTTATTTTCCATCCCACCGATTCTCTTCTCTTGAGTATTGGCATTCAGGCAGTGAGCAGATGGACTGAGGTCCAGTAACAGCAAGGAGCTGTCTCTATTCATGGAGCTTTCCAACATTAAGAATGTCTACCCTTATATATAGACATCTTGCAGCTACTTCAAGACTTTTGCAGAAAAGAGTATTGAACATGGGGAGCCAAGCTTTTATTTTTAGTTTGTAAGAGAGCAGTAGAAACTGTGCCATGGCAATAGCTCAGAGAAGTTCTACTCAGTAACAGACTGCAGTGACATCTTTTGTCTTCAGCATCAAGAGATACTGCCCACTCAGTATCCCCAGGAGGTGACCACCCATATGCTCTGGAACTGAGCACCAAGAGAAATAGAAGCACAATGGCTTGCTCCAAAAGCCTCAGCCGAGAGTGGAGAAACATTTCTCTGACACATAAAAAGGTCACTGATGTATAATCTGTGACAGGTAGAGCCTACAGGAGTCAGCAGCCCACCTGCTGGAAATAGGATTGACGGTGAACACATTCCTGGAATACTTTCTGAAAACACTGTCAAAGGACTCTGTGGAAACACACAGGTCCACGGCTATTCTTTCATTACCCTGTGGGTGAAGAGTCCATGCTGACATGGAGTTGCTATAAATGCAGAAATGACTCACAGGAATTTGAACCTTATTAACTATACAATTGATAAATGATGACTGTGCACCTACTTACTATTTGAGCTGGTTAGGTAGTGTCCATAAACGTTTTGAGTATGTATTTGGTTTGACTCAAAACTAATAGACTGCTGGGCCAGACTAGAGTTGGGTTCAGCCTAAAAGCAAGAATTTAGTGACACACACTCTCTGCCCCAATGGTGGATAGATATGCTTGAAGCTTGAAGCATACAGAGTCAGAAGTAGCCAACAGGTCAGGGGAGAAACAAATGGTCTATGGAAAAGCCCCATCTAACTAGCAGAGACTTCTCCATTTAGTATACCCCAGGGAACCCAAGTCAGTAGTGACACCAAAAGCTTGCTGCATCTGCAGCCACCAGTCAAGAAAGCACAGAGCATGACAGACCAGGTAAATGACCCACTTCTTGGCGACTCAGATGAAAAGGCTTCACTTAGGCCTAGGGAAAGTGTCTCTAATAAGGTCATCCGTTAACTGTGTCGCCTGAGTCTCTCTCAGCAATCCCTCATTCCTTTCCTTCCCACCTCCCACCCTGAAGCTAGCCATTAAGGCAGCAGGAACTGAAGAAAATGAAGCTGTTGGTCTCAGTAAATATTACTGAGCTCTACAAAAAAAACATAGTCCCATTATTTAGGTGCCTGTGTTCAAGGCACATTCTGATCACATCCATTTATCAGAGAGGTGAAGAAAGCAAGTAGGCTGGCTGTGCAATGGCACTGGTCCTCCATCCCCCTGCCTTGGCAAAGTCACCACACAGGAAAAAAAAGAGAGAGAGAGAGAGCGCGGTTGGGTACTTTTCGTTAGGACTCTGAACCTGGAGCAGAGGTAGTGAGAAACCATTTAAGTACATGGAAGTCACTGCAGGCTAGGATTTATGCTTTGCTCTCTCACTCCCTTGATGAGTCACTGTTTATCACCTAAGTTTGTATGTTATTCAAAAAATAGAAAGGCCAATCTAATATATAGAAATAAGATGAATACTTTGGAAATATTACTGTTCTTTTCAGGCTATCTGTATACAGCAAAGAAAAAGCAAATAACTATGTATTTTAATACCTATTAATTAAATCAATTATTTCGAGTACTAATGCACCTTAACATAAGATTAAATTTTTAATAAGTGGAAATGGACAAAAGGATTTGATAACACTTATAGCCTGGATTGCTCATGTATAAATATATATTAAGACAAAATACATAACCCAAATGAATGAGACCCAAAGTATGTTGAGCAGAGGCCACTTGTTGGTTCCCAGCAGCCCAGCTAGCTTAGACCTGAAATAATCACATAGAAACTGTATTAATTAAGTCACTGCTTGGTTCATTGGCTCTAGAATTTTATTGGCTAACTCTTACATATTAATTTAACCCATTTCTATTAATCTGGATATCACCACAAGGTCATGGCCTGCTAGTAAAGTTTCAGCAAGTCTATCTTCAAGCCGTGGCTCCATGGCGTCTCTCTGACTCCACTTTCTTTCTCCCAGCATACAGCCTAGCTTTTCCCACCTAGCTCTGTTCCTCCCTGTCATAGGCTCAAAGCAGTTCTTTATTCATTAACCAATAAAAGCAACACACAGACAGAAAACCTCCCAAACTAAAAGTATAGTTTTCTAAAGCTTAAGGTTGAATCATCAAATTACCTACAAGTTTCAGCTGAAAATATTACCCTTTGGCAACCAGAATTGTTGCGAATGATAACTGATACTGGACCTGAGAAAGATTAACCAGGTATTCTATGCAAAAAAAAAAAAAAAAAAAAGAGAGAGAGAGAGAGAGAGAGAGAGAGAGAGAGAGAGAGAGAGAGAGAGAGAAAGGAGAAAGCAGAGTGAAATCAATAATGGAGATTTGGCATATACTATGCTTTAATGCAAAATGGGAGGACATTAGGAAATTACAGTAGTAGCATTTTAAATGTCATTTTATCGTTGAATAAAAGTATATTGTTTATTTATTTCTAAGATCACGTCTCCTAAACAGTTTCTTGAGCAAGTTGTCCATTTATATGGAAATGAAAGGTACATCAAGAAATACTCCTGGAGGGGTCAAGTGTGCTGAGGGATGCCTCAGTAGTTAATAACACTCATTGTTCTTTTAGAGGACCTGGATTCAATTATCAGCACCTACATGGTAGATTGAAACTGTCTGTGACTCCAGCTCTAGAGGATCTAACACTCTCACCCAGACATACAAGTAGGCAAAACACCAATACATGAGAGAGAGAGAGAGAGAGAAGATTATGAGACAGTTTGTTTTATAATTTATTTGTAAAACACAAGCAAAATGATAAAAAAATGTTATGAAGCATTTTTGCAGATTTAATGCTTTAAATAGCATGGTATTAATCATCTGTGTGTGGTTTAAGGGAATTCAGAATGGTTGCAAATATTTATATTTAAGAAAAGCACTCTAAAATGGAACAAAACATGGTTTAAAAGCCAAGACTAAGAAAGTAAGGAAAGCTGATCACTGTTTACAAGACTGTGAAAATGGCAGAAATCCAACCCCCTCCATTGCTCAAGGATTGGTGGACACCACAGCTCAGGCACCACCTTTGTAATAGGTACTGTTTAAGGGCTCCAAATATTAAATCAATACTCATTTAGTGTGGAGACTGTGGCAAACTATCAAGAGGAAATAAAGTGTTGTGAAATGAAGGTCCATATAATTATGACCCAATTTGCAGCAGCAAAGGTCCACTTGCTGTGGTTATTACCAGTGGAATTCTAAAAATGTGATCAGATTGCTTCTTGCAGATCATTTTCAGAAAACTTTCCATTCCAAATAAGCATGCCTAGGGTAGCCCCAGGCAACACTGCACATAAGTCACACACTGACTCACAGTCACTTTGTGTGCATGATTACTTCACCTGCTACCCTTTCTATTTCTTGGCTTTCAATCTCCATCACTCTATGCCCCTAAAATAAATTTTCCTGTTGTTATTTATAATAGCAATCAGTTCTGTGAACTCTTCCCTGTACAGCCCATCTTACAGGAAGCTCACCCCACTCTGCTCAATTTCTGAAACACAAAACCATATCCAACAGAGTGCAGTGCATGAAATGCAGGAAATACTTCCTTTTCTAAGAGTATTAAATAGGCTTTTTCTATTAAAAATGTGATGGGGTATTTTATTTTGTCATAAGAGCTACGGAATTTTAACATCCTTGTTCTAGTAAAGCATAATAGTCATTTAAAGCTAGTCCTTTTATTTTTAAACCATTTGGTAAAACCCCTTAAACATGGATGTAGAAAATGTCAGTAGCAGCTCTAGAATAAAGAATATTTGAATTGATGGGTTATTAGATGGAGACTCAAGTCTACTTTCTGTAGGATGAATGCTCACATTTCTGTAACATCAATCTCTCAATGTTCCCATCATGAAAACCCCATGAGGTCAATCATAGTTTTTTCAGCTTTTCAAATCAACATGTTCTTTTAAATTTTTTAATAAATTTATTTATTTTATATTCTGACATCAGTTTCCTCTCCCTCCTGTTCTCCCAGGCCCTCCCTCACCTCTGTTTCCATCCCCCAAACCATTCCTCCAGGAAAGGTAGGTCTCAAGACAGGGTTTCTTTCCATAGCTTTAGAGCTTGTCCTGGAACTTGCTCTGTTGACCAGACTAACCTTGAACTCATAGAGACCTTCCTGAAATCAACATGTTCTTTCACTAGTTCAGACCATCCAGAATGTTAAAGCAAAACCCATTTTATTTTGCTTTGTTTTTATTTGCTTCGTCATGTCCTAAATGACATGTATTCTGAGTTTGTTTAAGGTTTCATGAACTCTGGAATCCATATGTGTTGATGAACATGGAGAAATGACAGAACTGGAGAGGCCTTCTCAATCTGACTCAAATGCCTAGCTTCATCCTGAATGAAGGTAAATAGTAGCTGAAATGTCAAGTTCTCTATCACTTGAATTAAGCAAACTACAGAAGTCATGCCTCCTGTAGAAGATATTTGGAAGAAATTAAGATTTGGGAGAAATGGCCTTATACCACTAAGGTCTAAAAGGTTAGTTAAAATAAGTTAACAAGATGTGCCTCATCTTGTTTATTTCAAATTGCAAACTGTGAGGTGGTAGAAACTATATATAAGAAGATGGCATGTAGGTATAATGTAAGGAACCTCAAATGAATCAATCTCTCTCTCTCTCTCTCTCTCTCTCTCTCTCTCTCTCTCTCTCTCTTTCTTGTTGTTCAATGTCCATTATTTCTTAGATAGGAACACCTAGAAAAACATCTAGGAACATCTAGGAAAAGAATGTTGTTTAACCTTCCTTGAGTTTGAGGACTAGTGATCTAATTATCCTACAGTGGTTTAAAGAAAACATATCAGAAGATACCAAGCAACACTCCAGTGATTTTTGAGGGTATCCTCTTGGTTCTGATATAGTCTAAAGTAAATACTTGTGAAGTACATAGATAGATCAATAAAAAGCACGGTGGTGGCTAACCCTGAGAGCAAGTAATCGCCGTGTGCCTATTGGCACAGGTAGACCCAGAGCACAGAGGATTTAACAACTGGATGCTCATAACACATTTAATGGTGTGTGATATCTGTGCTATTATCCCTTATGTAACAGCGAAGTGAAAGTGTGAACTGTTACAAGTCTTGAGATAGCCAGAGGAATTGAGAGGATGGCATCACTTAAGTGATATGGAGGGGGTAATTAAATGACTTGGCAGGGGTAAGTCCTGTGAAGGAGTATAGAAGGTGTGAGTAGGAATAAAACCTTTCCACAATAATCATAAAGAGGTCGCAAATGATCCTCTCATCCTAGTAAATTCAATGCTGTCAACATAATAATAAGTATGTTTGGCTGTGCCAGCTCAAATTTAATCTGCTTATTTGGGAGAATGTTCTAGGCAGTTAATCAAACACACTGGGCTATGTCTTCCTTCTCTGCGCCACTTTCTGGGGATTGATGAGATAAGCTGGACCCCGAGGGAGTTAAGAGTTCACTAAAGGAAAGATAGATATGTAAAATATTTAATCTTTAATATTGTTACAAGCATAGAGAACTGGTTAAGACGCAGGAAAGCCAGAGGAAGGCATTCATAATGATGTGGGCCTTGAGATGAAAAGGGAAGTCTACAGCTGAGAGCCTGCTGGACATTCAGGCCTGAAGAATCTGCTCTTGCAAAAGAAACTGCAAGGGCTGTGTTGGGGTACAGCATGATGCTTGTGAGGAAACAAATGAGCCAGGGTTCTTGCAGTTCATAATGAAGGAGAATGAACATGAGAGCAGAATGGATGGCTATAGAGAAGGAACTCAGCAAGGATATAAATTCTAGTAAGACATTCAAGATTCTTCTAAAGTGAAGGAAAACAGAAGTCTTTAAGCACATGAATGAGAAGGGCTATTTTGGGAAAGTTTCTCTAGCAGCAGTTAGGGGTGAATTTTGGAGAGATCGTCAGGTATGAAAAAAAAATCAGCATCCATATTATGGTAGCCATAGCAACTACTGAAAACCTAAATAAAGGAGATAGGTTAATGTGTCCTCCATGGATACACATGGGATTTGAGGTTGGGATGCTTGGAAACATATGCAATGATGCCTTATCAGTTATTCTTCTTGACAATATGACAAAAAAAATGAAAGGAACAACTTAAAGAAGGGTTTAGTTTGACTTAGGGTCTGAGGGGATGTAAGATAGGGATGCATGGTATGGACGCATTTTGGGGGTGTATTGTGGGGATGCATGGTGGGGATACATGGTGCAGATGCACGGTAGGCATGTATGGTGTGGATGCATGGTGCCAATGCATGGTGGGGGACACATGGTGGGTATATTTGGTACGGGAGCATGGTGGGAATGCCTGGTGAGGATGCATGGTAGGGATGTATTGTGGGGGCACATGCTGAGGATTCATGGTGGAGATGCAGGGTGGGTTTGTTTGGTGGGATGCATGGTGGGGACCCATGGTGAGTATATATGGTGGGGAAACATGATGGGGATGCATGGTGGTCTTTTTCATTTGACGGTAAGCTAGCAGCAACTAGGAGGATGTGCTCACATCTAGGAGGATCAGGAAGAAGAAGAGTAGGGCCAAAAGTAAAAGAGAATTGGAACCTTTCACACACACACACACACACACACACACAGAGAGAGAGAGAGAGAGAGAGAGAGACAGAGACAGAGACAGAGACAGAGACAGAGAGAGAAGCACACATACTCCTCTGTGAGTACCTCTGGGCCCCATCTCATAATCCCCCAACTCTTATCTGATTTCATCTAATCTGGAATAAAGCATTCCTGGAAACCGCCAATGTAAGCCAACGTGCCTGGAGTCATAAAAGAGTCTGAAGAAAACCTAAATGTCTGAATTGTTATTTTATTTTATTAATTTATCTCCTTCAGGTTAAGCTAAGTGATTATTTGCAGTACAAAAACATGAATAAGAGAAGAGCAAGAAGAGAGACAGAGGAGCGAGGGGAAAATGGAGAAAAGGAAGAGAATGAGCATATTAACATGAAACTACAAACACTAAAGCACAAGAGAAAATTAATATTTCAGATGCACTATATATATTACTTATGATCATCACAATTTTAAACTTATTTCCTAAATATCTGCATGAGACTTATTTTGAAACATATATTGATGATGAATTTATGTAACCTGGTGACAATAACAGAAGAAAATGTTATTCCAAGAAAATAAATTTAGTTTGAAATGTGAGGTACATTCAGAACCCTTCGCAACATGAGAGAAGTCTTAAGTTTTCCTGAATAATATTCCATACCTGTCTCACATACTGAATTTATTTCTTTGAAACTTTTTATGACATATTCACCTTTTCTTCAGTTTTTTCTCTGCCGAGCATATTCCTAAGCTTCTATTTGAGGCTACCAAATCTTTTAGGATAAAAGTTCTAAATTCTTTTAGAATAAAGTTTATTACTTTATTCATCAGGTATGTGTGGAAAGTCTTATAACTGTCAGATACTTAAGTGGACCTGGGAGATATGATACGAAAAAGCTGGTATAACTCTTGTGAACAATAGTGTTTGAACAATGGGCCAGCAAGGTGGTTCAGTGGGTAAAGACACTCTCCATGCCAGCCTAGAGACCCTAGTTCCATTACTGGGAACCATATGAAGGTAAAAGAACCAACCCCACAAAGCTGCCCTCTAAACTTTACACACATACCATGACATGCACTCCCACATGTGTGCAGACACATATGCATGCACACACACACACACACACACACACACACACACACCACCACCACCACCACCACCACCACCACCACCACCAGCAGCACCACCACCATCACTGCCGCCACCAACAATAACAATAATGCAAACTATTTTAAATGCTTTTATTTTGAAATGTGGGAGGTCTCAATGATCCTCCTCATATACTCTATCCAGATGAGCAATGGATGAAAATGTTGGCAGATTAAAACATTTAAATTCCAGGAGTAGAGACTGTTCATTTTACCTTATTCTACTGGGGAAAGTTTTGAACTGAGATACAGAGGGGCTGTGAGATCAAGGCAGGTTTCGTGTGTATATAGCTGAATACTTGTAAACAGAATTCTGAGCACATGCTTAATGCTTCTGAAGTTGTGAATAAAACTACATGATGTTTAGTGGGGATGCAGACGTGGAGGACTGAATGAAGGAGTCTGCACTGGGACTTCGAGAGTTGGGCGGTTGTGATAACAAATGAGAGCCCTCAGCTAGATCTGTTATCTCAGAGTCATTCCCAGCTTAGGGGAGGAAGTATCCACATGATTGTGTTGCCCAGACTCCATAGCTGTAGGGGAAAGAGATAGGGTGAGAAGAGAATTGTAAAACAGAAGTTCTAATATACAATAATAAGATCACCTCTTTCTGAGTACGTCTTATGCTATTTTCTGAAAGCAGGCACATTTTCAGTGAAAACAGGCTTTTATGTGCCAGCAATAAAGAGGTATAACTATAAAAATGTATGTCATATCAGCAGGCATGTCTCTAAATAGAATGTTTTACCAAGTTTCCCAAGAGGCATCCAGAGCCCTTTAAATTACAGGGTATATGAGCTTCCCTGCAGGGCAGCTTGAACTGTAACTCCTCATCAATCCAGAGTGGGAGTAAGAAGTGAACCTTTTGGAAATGAAGGGTGTGTATTCTTTGCTCGTAGCATTTCTAGGACTTTCCTTTAAGATGGATATCATCCCCAAGCACAGAAGAAGATGGACAATTTATGTAGGCCAATTAGAGCTTCATAATTTTAATTGCCATTTATTTAGTGAGCAAACTTTTTTTTTCATATCTTAACCTAAACCTTCCCATTTGTTTCTGCCAACTTTGGCATTTGAGCAAAACAATCAAACACTGGTGGGATTTTTTTTAAAAATGAACAAAGCAATGTAAATGACTTGAGAAGGGCAGATGATCCAAAGATCTCCTCAATTTAGGCTTGCAGCAATAGTTTCAGCTGCTATCTTAACCACACGCACCATACACACATACACACACACAACCAAATATTCTTAGGTTGCTACTACAACCAAATTGCAATCCTTCAGAATATGCTACCTAGAGGCATAGCTCTTCAGAATGAACAAGCTTGAGTAGCTCAGTATGTGGAGCAATTCTCTGACGGATCAATCTAAGAGAGAATGCAGTTAGTACTTGCTCCTGTATGCTACGGTTGCTCTTGAACTCAGTGACAGTAACAGTAAAATCTCACGGCATTTCCCTTTGGGTCTTACGAAGATCCAAAAAAGAAAAAAAATGATCACTGTTATTCAATTAGTAAAAGAAAGAAAGAAAGGAGAAAAAGAAAGAAAATATGGTGACAATATTCAACCACAATAGACTAGTTAAATTATAATACATCAATAAAATGTGTTCTTGTACCATACAAGCAACATTTATGGGGGATTTTTAATGAGTTGGAAACAGCTTATGATATATCATAAAAAAGAAAAGAAGTCAGGTTGAAAAACTGACTCTACAGCATCATCACCGCCACATTCTTCAGAGCACAGTTGCAAGAAGCTTGCTCTGAACATTTGAATCGTGATGGTATCCACTTATTACGTATTTGATCTGGAGAAAACGACTACTGCTCCGAGCCTCCATTTCTCTATTTGTGAAGTACATATTATGACATCCTTCAAATGCTGTCATTATGAGGATGACTAATGTATTCATAAAATTCCTGAGACTCAGTGAACACAGTAAATGATATCATTTTTGCTTGTCTTAAATAATAGGAATCTGCTCACACCGTTCCCTAGAAATCCTTATCCCATTAAAATTCAGCTATGAGATCTGAGGGTCCCTCCAAAATTCACATGACATCTACATGAAGTGTGAAACACACCTCTAGACAAATCTAATGATCCCATTTTGCTTCATTTGCTTATTTGTTTCATGATATTCCGATGCTGTAAGATACAAAGCAATGCCCATCTCCTTCTCCATGAGAATGTGCATTGTATCACCAATTGATAACTACTTACCAATGAAATTTTAGTTTCCTCTAAGTGAGTCTCACTGGAAAACCAACAACTTATAAGGTTAGGCCACATGCCCAGCAGTAGATGATGAACAGAAAATAAATTCTGTAGCATATTTGGAGGTTCCTTGTTCTATAATGTCATACCAGGTTCTTCATTTCTTTATTAAAAATTTATTTAATTGTTTTATTTATGTTTTTTCTTTTTCTTTTTTTTTTTTGTTTTGAGACAAGATTTTTCCTTAGCTTTGGAGCCTGTCCTGAAACTAGCTCTTGTAGACCAGCCTGGCCTCAAATTCACAGAGATCTTCCTGCCTCTGCCTCCCAAGTGCTGGGATTAAAGGCATGTGCCACTAGCACCAGGCACGAATTTTTTTCTTAGTTTCTCTTTTTATCCTACAATTAATTAGCAGTTACATTAAAATGTCCACACAATCCCATTTTTTGACAACATCTTTCTTCCATTTTAGAGACACACGGAGCCACTGTTAGCTGAAGCTATTTCAGATTACCAAGAAAGATCTGCTAAAGACAG
>JAQHUG010000033.1:4535656-4559932 GCA_028555095.1 Dicrostonyx torquatus | reverse complement strand
AACCCACTTACCATGTGTGGCTTCTAAGCACTTGAAATAGAAAAGCTTAATGTTAATGTAGTTCAATTTAAATGAATTTAAATAGCTACATTTGTAAGCACTCACTGTATTTAACATGAGGATCTTCTTCCACATTCAATCCAGATATAAGCTATATTTCTCTCCTTAATCAAATTAACTCTCAAGAGGGTATGGTACCTTACTACTTCATAATGTTAGAAAAAAAGTTTCAGTGACTGTTAGCATGGCCAGTGTCTTTTTGCTTTGAGAATAATACAGTGATCAAATGTTGATTTGGATTAGAGGGCACAGCACCAGAAAATAATTGGAAAAGTCAAGTGTCCATATATTGGTACTGCTATAATACATTTTCCTAGGATATTGCTTTGGCAGACATTGCTGCCTGTGAATTGGTGAGTTTCTTCTGCTGGCCAACTCCTTCCTAATTGTAACATTGTCCTGTCTTTTAGGCTCTAAAATCACAAATGGTGGATGCTGGCACAGAGAATACTTAAACTCATCTCTTGGGATTTTTTTCTCTGTAATGCCCAGTCTCGAAACAGTTACCTTATATCAGCTAAAGAAATGACAGGAAATGAAAGAATGTATATTTTAACTGCTCTGATAAGGAATGAACTCAACCTGTCTGGGAGCAGCCATTTCTTTTTGCTCTTCAGACAACCCGTCAAGAGCATCTTAAGGTCAGACTGTAAATCATATAAAATAGCTTTATCTTTTCAAGGTAGTTTTTAAAACTATATTATAATCAAGGACAAGAAAAGTCACAGAATTCTGGCAATGCAAATATTTGTTATAGAAACCGGGAGTGAAGATTTTAGCTATGAAAACTAGTACTACTCTGTACACCCAAGCCAGATCCTTGGAGGGACTCAGCCTCAGTCAAGATGAGTTTGCCTATGTGCCAGTTTGGTATGTGGATGATTTTGATATACATAAAAATGGCAAGCCAACAGTGAGGCATAGGCAACCTTTACCCACTCATCAGCTGTCCAGTTCTGAAATGCTCTGGGCTATTTTGATCCTTTAGGCTTTCTGTATATATAACTTTTCAGAAGCAAGTTTTAAAGCTGTCCAGCAAGATTAGAGCTATTCTAAAACTGGCCTTTTATGTTATGATTCTGTATTTACTGAATTATGGAATTTCTCAATTAAACAAAATGCCTCTGGACAATTGGGTAGCTAATGGATAGTGCCCAGAGACCTTAAATGAAATGTTTTCACAGTGTTGAGGTCATTTGGTCCTACTTTCTTATAATATACATAGAAAAATTTGAGTCCAGACAAATGAAATAAGTCTTGTGTAGACACTCTTCAAATAGCTTCTAAACAAAATAGTAACAGTTACTGTAGTTAAAATGATTATGATAAATCATTTCTCTTTTCCTGCATATAGTAACTAGATAACCAGAAAGAAGTACCTGGAAGGCATGGAAATCAATGAGTGTTGTCAACTTGTATATACCTTAAAGCATACAAACCACTATAATTCGCAATTTTTAAGATCATCATTTATAGAACTCATAAACATCATTCTAATATAAATAATATATATATATATATTTTTCATATATGTAATGTCTAAGATAAGTTGAGCTTGGAAGTCTTCTAGGTAGTGTGAACCAGTCCCCAGTTCTTTCTCTCTCTTTTTGAAAGTACTTAAGGCTTTTCTCTATCACTGTTCTCTAAAGGATTAACATCAGTTCTTGAAGTTGGCTGAACTTCAGAATCAATGGAGAATTTCAATTTCTTTAAAGCTATAGATTCCTTGGTTCACTCCAGGGTTTCTTCCCCCAGCCCAGGACTCTGTGGTTTTCATGAGTATTTTTGATGCAACATTTGAAAATCAATGTTCAGACTTTTCAATACCAATTTTACAAAATTAAGTAAACTTTTTAGATATTTATCTACCTACCTGCTAAAATTTAAAGAAGAGATGATATCTAATTTTATTTCTGTTTTTGTTCATTGCTCAGGCTTCATCCTTATTCCTTGAATAATGATCTGTGTGAAGCTTCAGAACTAGACAAGCAGCCACATCTCAGCTTGAGTCCTAGCACTGCCACTACAAGCTTCATGACCTGGAGGAGATTCCAAAACTTGTTTGAACCCAGTACACATATAATTTGTATCCTTCAAAGTTTTGTTATAAAATATAAATAAGCTGATGCACCAAGCAGCTGGCCCAAAACGCTATGAACTTTTGGCAAACCGTAACTAGCATTTGCAGTCTAAGAGATAGTAGTGTTGACAAGAAAGGCTCAGCGATGGTGCTAGCAGCGGCCATCCTGTGAAAAACTTTTCTTTTTACTAAGACTCAAAAGCCATCAGTGAAACAATCTTTTTCAATAATTCAGGAGAAATAAGAACCTGAGAAACAGTGAATGCCTCTATGAAGAAAATTAAATGAAATTTTATTTCCATCTCAGAGTAGCAAGGTATTCCAAATAGTAGAAAGCAACAACTACCTTCTATATTCAATATATATTCAATATTCTTTTTAGTTCAATTTGTCATTCATATCAATAAGCTTAAAAATAATAGAGACCTGTAGAGTGAAAACTTGTGCTTCATCCCCTAATCCCTCTGTGTGTGTGTGTCTCTCTCTCTCTGTGTGTGCCTCTTTTCGGCTCCAATTAAAGAAAACAAAAAATAGTAAAATTCAGATTGTTCATACAGCATGTGCTTAAACACAGCCTTGGGACAGATAACAGTTGGATTTTAAGTTGCTGTTTAGAGCTGTTGGTTTGGGGATGCAAGTGTCTCCAAAGGGTTCTTGGATCTGAATAGGGGCTGTGACTTAAAATTTGACCATTTGTTTATTCTAAAATTTAGTTTGGAAACCCAGAGTCAGCAACTATGCAGTGCTTGAGACAGCTCTGGGTAGAATGCTGCCCTCCTCCTCTTCTCCTCTTGTTTATCCTGGACTAATTACTAGCTCCTTTTTTGTATTTTAATTACCTATTTAATCTTGTCTTTTTTGATTTTTTTTCAATTTTCAATGCTTTTTGCCTATTCCAAATTCTCACAGACATTTCCTACTTAAAAATCCTATGCTCCTCTCAAAAAGAAGTATGGCTCATAGCCCAGGGAAACCCCTCTGGAAACCAAAATTTATTATAGGCAAGCCATGGGGTCCAATGATGAATTCATTCAAATATCTGTATAGATAGAACTGTTTTTCAGGGTGGTAATACTGGAAGGTGGTGCAACCTATAAGAAGTTAAGGCCTACTGGGCAGTCTTTCAGTAATGTGTCAAGTGCTTGAGGAGGAAGGGTAATTACACCCATGCACTGTCCCTCCTCCTCCTCCTCCTCCTCCTCCTCCTCCTCCTTCTTCTCTCTCTCTCTCTCTCTCTCTCTCTCTCTCTCTCTCTCTCTCTCTCTCTCTCTCTCTCTCTCTCTTTCAAATGTGAGCACTTGTTCAACATGAGCTCTAGTTATAACATTCCATGGTTCATCATCCTTACCAGAACTCTATTATTCCTTTGAATCTCCCTACTAAGGGTTTCCTTGGGAGCTATGGGGAAGTGGCTCAGTGGTTAACAGCATTTAGGCTCTTGCAGAGTTCTGGGGTTTCAGTCCCAGAATTTATACAGATGATCACAACAGTTCATAGCTCCAGGTGGAGAGGCTCTGATACCCTCTTTCTGACTCCACGAGCACCAGGCATGCAGGTTGTATACATCTGTGTCTAAGGATACACACACATACACACACACACATACACACACATGTACGTAGGAAGGTAAAACACTCATTTACTTATTTTTTTAAAAATAAATGAGTGTTACTCAGGTAGGAGTGGCATACTCATATTCCTTTAATGCCAGCACTCAGGAGACAGAGGCAGGAGGATCTGAGTTTGAGGCCAGCCTGGTTTACATAGTGAGTTCCAGGACAACCAGAGTTACATAGTGAGACCCTGACTCAGAAACAAAATAAAATAAAAGGATGCTAAAAATTATCTCAGATGTTTAATTGTAACAGGAAGCTAACCAGATGGGAAGGAATCCCCAAAACTTCAGGAATAAAATATTACTGAGTTTTTTATTACAATTATCTTTAAAAAGCATATATGATGTATCTAGCATGCAGCATAGCGTGCTTTGTGTGTACTGATCTGTGGACACACATAAACAAGGGAAGAATAATAGGAGGGCAGCGTGCAGCATGGTGTGCCTTTGTGTACTTACTGATCGGTAGATACACACTTAATTACAGGAAGGATGTACTCCACTCATAGCGTTAGTCCCAGTCAAACTTTATATCTAAAGTGTCAACTTGCACCTTATTTAACAGCAATGGCTTAGTCAAGACTAAGGGCTCAGTACAAAAGCAAGACCTTCAACTCTTTAAGAAAAGCAAATTCTGATGCATATAGTGACAGATACCCTTGCATTTGTTTGAGGTTGTTTCTGGCAATATCGAATGACTCTCTCCACCTTCACTTATGGTGCCCTGGTCTTGGAACCAGGGTTTCTCCATGACTTTGTAACTTGTCCTTTAACGAATCCCCATTGCTTTATAGCACTCAGCAGAGCTGTGCTGGAGTCACATGAAACAAAGCGTGCCCTTCTGCTGACGAAACGTTGCTGTCTGTGGAGATATTTCAACCTGCTGCCTGGATAATTACACGTGTAACTAACATTAGCAATACAGAGAGAGCTTGCGGCGGTGCACCCTGCATGGCCACAGGCTGCACTGCACTGATGTGATGGCCCCTTGACACCACGGGTCACTGAAGTGGCAGCTACAATAACCCTCTCCCATTCTGTCTCCTTGGTAATCATCTGGTGCTGCCCATGTGTTCCCTCCTTAAAGTGAGGGCAAGCACCCTTTAGCCCATGGGGCCAGGGCACAGATTAAGGCAGGATGTCACATGACTTGCAAAAGTCAAGGTTGGTTCACTGAAATTCTAGAGCAAAGAGCCATCAGAAAATGAGAAAAAACAAGCTTATACACTGTAGCAAGTCTTCCATTTAGTGTTATCACACATGCCATAAAATGCAAGTCTTAAAGTATGGGGTTGTTATTTTACATGTAAAGACATATAGCATTGAGGGCTTGATTTCAATTGCTTATTATCAAGCAGATCGTGTGTAACTGACCTAAGACTAGAGACGAGGTTTTTATGTTTTGATATGATGTATTTGAGAACCCAGGCTCTAACTTCCACATAGAATTATTCAATATGTATAATTGTGTTACCCTGTGAGTTCCCAGTTTATAAAACAGTTGTATTAACATCATAGCATTACTATGAAGAAGAATAAATTACCAATGTTCAACTTAGTTTGCACATCAGAAATATGGCAACCATTTCTAGAAATTCCCAAGAGTTCATTGGCTGATGGGAAATGGGTTCCAAAACTGGTTCAATCATAATATAGTATGTTAAATATTAAAATAAGAATAAACAGAAAATGAAGTACGAATTCAGAAAAATACAATGCATAGTATCTTCCCTCTTTTAAAACAAGATATGTCCACCTTAATAAAAGAAAAGTAAAACTCCAGATGGTGTCTAAAGAAACAGGCTGCAGCAGGACATTCTTATGGATTTAATTGGAAAAGACAGACCAGGTGGTTTGAAGGAGCCATTTTGTTTTCACTCTAAGCTCTCCTGAATGCTTTTGGAAGCCCTCTGGGGTTTCTGAACTAAGTCTTAAGCTTGACCATTAGTATTACTGTTTTTAGAACTGTCAGCATTTATATAAAACTTAACTCATCTAAAAATGTCATGTATAGTGTCCATGAATAATTCAATTTTTAAGAAAAAGAAAAAAAATGACCCCTTCAGTTCTCAGAAATCAAAATGAAGTATCAATTTCTGTGGGTGATGTTTCTTAGCAAGCAATGCTTCTGTTTAAATAATACTACTGGGTAAAAATATAATTGATCCTCAAATAGAATGGCCCTCACGTTCAAATGAGAATTCATCCTGGGTTGATCACCCTAATTTTCCAGGGTTCTCTCTAATGTTATGCTATAAGGGTCAGTATCTACCTGCTAAAGTGAATGACTTTCAATCTCCCTTCACACACTTTCAGACATCTAGCCTCCGAAATTTTGTTCAATGTGCCTCTCCATTGGCATTTCTCCTGTTTGTACCTCAGTCTTTCCCTCCATGTAATCCTCCCCAGCTTCCAGTATGCCAGAAACCACGTTTTCCTTCCTGAAGCCTCTTTAAGGAATGAAAGATTTCCTAAATGTTCTAGAGGCCCAATCTCATTCAACTTTCCTTTCCAAAGGTCCATTGTTCCTGTATTAATTTTATTTTCTTAATTCTGCTTCACAGAACACACAGTAATTTTTTAAGTAGGCAAAATCGACATATTGTTTTTTTAAAATGGGAGTAGAGTATGATGGAAAGAAAAGAGCTGTTAAGCATATCCTCCTGTCAGTTTAGTATTCTGTCTGTGACAAACATTATTGTTCTCCATTAGCAACAGAGAACGAAATACAGTAGCATTGCCTTTAAGAAATCTGTGCTTTAAGCAATGATACATACAGATACATTTGTACTAACTAAGTACAAATGTAAATATGAATTAATACAATTTTATGGCATTTGCTGAATATTTGGTATGTTTAAGTACTATTCTGATAGGGAACCTAGATAATAGGTAGATTCGTGTGAGCTTCCTCACACTAATAATAGTAATAGTGAGTAATAAATAGAATGAATACTTCTGAGCTATTATTTATAGACAGTTTACACTGGTATAGATTCTTGTACATGGATACAAATTCAAATCATACTTATTATATTAAATATGCTCCTATTTCTGTTTACATTTGTACACCTGTACAAAATTATTTTGTCAGATTGTATAACAGGTATGTTTCTACCTCTGCTTAACACGTTTTATATTGACACAATTTTAGGATATATTTATCATATTGCATTATATGTTTCTACCTCTGTTCAAGATACTTTTACATTGTTTACATTTTGAGGCCATTGTTCTTGTTGGCTGCACAGTTGTTTAAAGATTGTTTAACATTCTACTATAAAGTCTTAGGTTTTAAACTATATATATATATATATATTAGTAATTATTGGTAAATATTCATGTTTGTCATTTTTATCAGGTTCTTTAAATACATAGAGATTATATTCTGAATAGATAGGTAATCTTCAACTACTTCAAAGAACTGTAGAATTAAATTAAATTTAAATAACGTAGGGTTCTGTTGACATGAGACACACTTGTTCCTGGCAGCACTGATCTATTCCCAAAAGAATGTTAAGCACCAAAGACACTCCACTTGGAACTTGTTTTCTTCTTGACAAAACTGGCCTATGAGCAAGAAACAGCTCATGCCTTGACCACTAACAAAATACATGGTGTCTGGTCCTGACAAACAGGATACAAAAAATAAAAGAAAAAAATAGAAAGAAAGAAAGAAAGAAAGAAAAAAGAAAGACTAACAAACCTTGCCAAGACAGGGTAAGATGGTTTTAAAAACTTTCCTGCCTCTAAAAATGGTCTGTCAGTTACTATAGGCCTTAGCCAAAATTGGTTGCTTCAATGCACTTTGGGTGATTGCCCAGGTAATCAGTGTCTCAGTCATTGACTGCACATTTTGGAAGCTGCTTGATTGCATTTGCTACCTACTCAAGTAATATTATCTCCCTTCACAGGCCTTCAATGGGGTTTAACGCTTGACAGTTATAGTTGTAGTTACTTTCCTTTTATGTTTACCCAAGACATTTTTAATACAAGACTTAGCTCCTTAGGATAAAATAATTGTTAAAACATTTAGCATATGTGGTTTTTGATTAATATTGTTTATGCTGGTTGTAATTCTAATTTTTATATTTTATATCTGTTCTGATTGTATACAGTTTTGTATTGGGTTCAGAACTCTTATTTAGACAAAAGGGGGAGGTGATGGGGAACCTCCTTCAGTCAATGACCTTTGAGAGGCTAAACCAGGCAGGTTGGGTGTGGCCTTGGTTACCATACATGTGTGGGACCACCTGCATTCTCCCCTACCTCAATAGCCACACCTAGATGTTGGATTCCATTCCTGTTTCCTGTTGTGACCTGTGAGTTCCCCTTTAATAAAGAACCCCTTATTATACCCTATTCTGAGTTAGTGCAGGATTACTTTAGTCACCACCCCCCCAATCTGGCATGTTCTCTTTCACTATTCTGAGAGAGATCTTCATCTACTATCTATCTATTTTACTAGCCTCTCACTGTTTTTCTCTCAATTATTCTAGAAGGTGGAATCTTCTGAATTTTTTTCATTTTAAAAGAAGAAAATTGAGTCATGGAGCCATCACTCCATCAGAAAATATTGACTTCAGAACTGGTTTACCAAATATACTATCTTTAGTAAATAATAGACAGTTAAAGTTTGAAATCCAACTACATGTTAAGAAATTGATTTCATTTCACAGAGAAAAGAAAGAGTTAATTCATATAAGAGCCCAAGTGCTCAGAGCAAAGAAGATTCAACACCTTAGACATCTAGAGACAATCAAGGGTGATGTTGGTAATAGAGGATAAAATTTCAACAAAATTCCAGTGTGGAGAATGATGTCCATTCTCCACTACCAGGTAAAAAAATTGCACATAGCCTTTAATTTCTATTGAAGAGTTGGGTTATGAAAGTTCATATAATCACTGTCTATCATGGGTTCTACTGAAGCAGTAGGTTCAGAATTGAAACCATGACCATCAGTGCTTATTTCTGGGTAGAATTTCAGGTTATTACATAACCCTATATTCTCACAGGGTTCTTGTCTTGGTATGCCTTTTAGACCCTTTTAGAAATCGTTTATTATTCATGAAGATTTTCTATATGTTTTGCAAAGTAGCTAGTAAAGAGTATGTGATAATAAGTGGGTGCTGATAAATGTATATACACAAAGAAAGCTGAGATAAAATAGGGCGGGCAGTATTTTAAAAGGCAAAAAAATACCTGTTCTTATAAAAGATGGTAGCAAGTATAGGACTAATGACACAATTAGAAGAAAGGACAATGAAAACTGGGGAAAGATTGTCCTTAAAATGTTTGGGTGACTCTTAAGGACACAACCAATGTGATAAAAGCACATTACATTCTGTGTAGTACAAAGGTGAGAAAAGAATGTGGTACATGCAACCTGTGCATGCTAATTCTATTTGGCAGCAGAGAAAGGAGTTTGCATGCAGGTAACTAGATTGAGAATCCACTCCTCTTAAGAGTTCAGTGTCTTCTACATTTAACCTACCAGTACAAATGTCTTCTGTAAAGTCAGTAATCAAGCATTCACTCTTATCCCCAATAGAGGCAAGGGATGCCAAGCTCCACAAGTTCTTTGGATAGCATCTACCACAGTAATGGTTTCTGAAGTACATTGTGTGAACAAGGCATCCAGAAATTAAATTATGTATCTGGAGATTCCATAACCAGTCCCAGATGCAGATGCCTGTTCTTCAGTGAGCCTCCAGACCAGAAGAAAAGGTTAGGCAATCTCTGCAGTTCTTCCAGGCTGACCTTCTCCACGTTCACACTGTCTATTCCCACACTGCTATTCCTCACCCAGGAAGCTTTGTGCTTCTCCCAGGCCAACTGTTAATCTGGTCTTTACTGACCACCCTTAGTTCTTAGTTGCTCAAAATTACAAGAAGAGTTAAATAACAAACGTAAATAAGCATAATGCAGTTATTAATGCCAATACTCACGTGAAGGCAAAATTCATGAAAACAGAACTCTGTGAAGCCTGTAATATTCTGATACTCTTATGGGCTTATTTAAATGCGGTCTCTGAAGGCACAGAATTTAGATGATAAGGATAATTAAATACTATAAGAGTAGTGATCCATTTGACAGAGGGAATTAAAATTATGAATGATTTCAAATAGAAGCATGGACTCTCAACCTTAATCCTATCAGTCTGACACCATCCATAGGAAGCATGAGCAAAGAATGGGAAAAGAAAAAGGTAAATTTCAGAGAAATCCTCTTGCTGAGGCAAGGCACATTTGTACAGACTATGCTGGGGAGAGAACTAATGCGAATAGCAATTAGTCAGCAGAATTTATGGGTCCCAGACCACCTTAATTTAAATCAAAGCATTTGTTTTATATCAAAAGAACATAGTTGGTTTATAAGAAATTCATATGCAAATTAAGCTAAATTTACTGTTTCTCTTCGTGTGTGTGTGTGTCTGTGTGTGTAAACAGATTATAGCCTGAGAACTCCCTGTAACTTGAGAATACCTATTTCCAGATGCAAACAATATTTTATCAGTTATGTCAGTGTGATCATTTTCAGTAGCATCACCTCAGATCTCCCATTTAATAGAACTTGATCTATAGCTGATTAGGTGATGTCATTTCCTATTCTATACCTAAAGTCAGTACCATTACAGTTCAGAGGTCATATGAAACTCAAACATGCAAGCCTGAAAACCATGTTGAGCGTCTTGTATCCAACTAGCCAGAGTGATTTTTTAAAAAAAAAATCAAAAATCAAATCATTTTCCATTTAAATAAATATATTAAAAAATAATACTAGCTGGAGAGTGTGTACATAAGAAAGAAAAGGGATGTGTGTTAAATTCCTCATCTCCCTCTGGATCGGCACCCCTCTAAAGGTCAGCTCACTAGCCTCGGGTTTAATTCCTTTCTTGCTGCTACTGTTCAGAGGTAAATGCTTGCTTTTTATTAAAAATCAAAAGCACAGGCTCTTGTAATCCTCTAGACTCAAAGCTGAATTTTTTTTAATAAAAATGGAAAGTTTAGCTCACAGCA
Source organism: Dicrostonyx torquatus (assembly GCA_028555095.1). NCBI lineage: Eukaryota > Metazoa > Chordata > Mammalia > Rodentia > Cricetidae > Dicrostonyx > Dicrostonyx torquatus. Next base: position 4,549,157 of record JAQHUG010000033.1, on the reverse strand, counting down.
ATAGCAGCTAAAATTAGAGAGACATCAGCAGCTGCTCCCAGGGAAGATGAAAAACCAAATAGTTTGGCTTTGTTTTTGTTTTCTTTAGACTACAATTAATACAGTACTTTTTCTCTCCTTTAAATTTAAAGACTTCCCAAACATTTGCATGTGTCTGTAAAACAGAATGTGTGTAGCCTCTTACCCTCACCACCAAAATGCCTAGTCATCAGTCTTCCAGAGGAACATGTAAGAACAACAATACTGCATTTCTAGTGTCCCAGCTCTGGGAAGTAATGGCAGGAATTAGCAGCATCAGTGAGACATTAATCTAGAACATCAGTTAAAGTTTCAATTGATTTTACTCTTCATATAGCTATATGTTTAAAGCCAACAATGACCAGAATAGTTCACTTGCTATATGGTTGGATGTGTTGCTCAGAAATAGTGACCAAAAAGATGGGGAACTAAACATTGCTATTCATGCCATTTATCATATTTTGACTTGCTTCTCTCCACCCTGTTGCTACTTCACTCATTATCTGTCTCCCTAAGGCCTTTGTCTTCCACATTTTCTCTCCTTTCCCCTTATACCAGAAATTCCCTGGTCCTCATAGTAGCATTATTAAAGTGTTCGTCACATCACAAAGCTGTTGATGAACAGAACATCTGACCTGAGCCATCATGTTCTTAACTCCATTCCTTTTTAATGAGATTTCAGTGTCTTTTCTAGAGTTTAACATCATGGTGAGTATCTAACTCATGTGTTTTCTTGCTAGCATGTTTTGGAGCAAAAGCTTTACTGCACCAAAGTTCTCAACCATTATCATTAGCTTCTTTGTCTTGGTGTCTTAACAAAGACAGAAATCTTATCTCCTAATATTTGAAAGTCATTAAGAGTCCACAATCGGTGTTCCTAATTTGTGCCTTTTGTGTTCTAATTTTCTGTAAACTTATTTTATAACCTAAGTAATTAAGGGAATATTCTCTCTGTATTTTTTTCAGAAAGAACTTGTGATCTCTATTTTGGCAAAACTTTCTTTACTTCTTCAAACATTCTTTCTAAAGTCTCTGAATTTGAATCAGATAGAAAAATGTCACTCATGTTATGGTAAATTATAAACTTAGGAAATTGCTTCTGTATTATTTCCAGTGCCTGACTTACAAAGTATTAGCACAGAGCGGGGCTATTGAACATTTCCTCTGGGATGATGGTCCACTGATATCTCCTAGTAGGTGGGAGAATTATTATATGTAGGCACTGGGAAGGCAAATTTTTCCTCTCTCCTTTTCTTGTAAAGGTATAGTGAAGAAACAATCTTTTAAATCAATAACTAATAGAGGCCATCCTTATGATAATAAAGAAGAAAGAGGAATTCAAGATTTTAGAGGTCCCATAGATTGAATAACCTTGTTGACAGCTCTTAGATCTGTCACCATTCTCCATTTTTCAAATTTCTTTTTAACAACAAATACATGAGAATTGCAAGGGCTGGTTGATTCTTCGATATGGTGAGCATCTATTTGCTTCTATAACAGTTGTTCTAAAGACTGCAGTTGTCCTCTGTTAAAGGCCATTGTTTAACCCATATTGGTTTCTCAGTTAACCATTATAAAGGTAGGGCCATTAGTATCTCTGAAGGTTTGTTAGTTGCTTTGTGTTCTTTTATAGCCAGAAAAGCTGGTAACCATTTTTATAATACCTTATAATACCCTTCCCATAAACATGAGTTTTTGGAACTTTAGGAATGATAATCTGGGCATTACATTGCTGCAGCAGGTCACAACCCATAAATTCACTGCAATATTAGCTACATACAGCCTCAGCATTCCCCTTTGTCCTTCTGACTCTATGCATTCAACCCATCTCGTGATTTGTTTCACTTGAGATAGGGTTCCAATTTCTACGAATTGAACATCTGCCTCTTGAAGAAGCCAATTCGGATACCACGTTTCTGGAGAAATGATAGTCACATCCACACCCGGTAATCCCAGGTGGTCTCCCATCCAACTACTAACTGAACCTGATCCTTCCAAGATTGAACAAGATCAGACACATTCAGGGAGGTATGGCCATAGAAGAAAAAGAAGGGTTGGAAGAGAAGGCTTCATCACTTCAGGAACTAAAGAATAGTCACGATTGTTTGGGGGAAATAGCCTATAATAGTGCTTCCTATATGCTTAGTATTACCCTTGGGAGCTTCTTATCATTATCTCCCTTAATATTCTCAACATCTATGACAAAAGAATTATTAATTTTTTACTATTGGTGAAATAGTTGAGAAGCATACATCAGCCAGGATGTAACAGTAGTGGTCAGAACGTCCACTTTAGATTTTTCATGATGTTGCAATTGTAACTAACTGGGCAGAATCTGGGCTAGGGGTGAGATAAGATTTGGGTTTTTGAGACTAATTCTAACTATTGTCAGCATATTTCTTTGTTCTGAGGTATGTTCTTCATTCATTTATGTACAATTTAGTAATGTGCAATTGATATATGAAATGTTACAATGACACTAGAAAATAATTTCAGTAGGATAGAATATATTATGAACATAGTAGTTCAAGGGAAGGCGTGGTATTTATAGAACAATAAAAGAGATCTGTAGTTACATTATTCACTGAAGCAGATCTATTTTGCAAGGGTCTCAACCCATTCAGTTTATAGCATAATCTAATCAACAGAAAGGGTCATGAGAATATTTTCCTTGGGCATACAACTTGGGATAATTGGATACATTCAAGAGGTTTTACACCTTCCTTAGTAATGTCTTATACTATCCATTCATAACGGAAAAAACTATTGGTGACTTCTGGCATTGGGTTTTATGACCCGATATAAAAATACATCATATTATATTATATCATTGAAATGGATGTAACTATTCCAGCAAGTCGTTGTGTGGGAATAAGCCTACCTCTTTTACATGAATACATCCAGGAACATAAAAACATTTTTCCTGATGAAATGAGGGTACTATAGTCAAGTATATATTCATTCTTTTATTTAAAAAGAAAACATCAATAGGATATGATTCTTATCTACAGTAATACAAGTCACATGCAAACATTACCCCTTTCTTTCATTATTCAAATAAATTTACTGTGTGTTACACTTGGAAACCTACTGATTACCCAGAAAAATGTATGCCTCATGTTTGCATGAAAAGTATTTGAAATTGACTAACAGTGTTTTGACAGTAACTTTACAAAAATTTGTAAGTGAGAGAAGCTTGAACTCAAAGTTTGGAAGAATTTGTTAGCTATTTACTAGGACGTATCTATTCAAACAGTCCAATATTTTTCCCTGGTATCCTTCCAGCTTTTTCTCACTTCTTTGTTAATATTCCTTCTGTATTTCTCTACTGTCTCTTCCTTTTGAAAAAAACTGCATTGGGTTAGCTAAGAGCATAGATAGCATTTATATCCTTTCAAACCAAAAACATAACCAGATTTATCAGTGGTGTGTAAATCACATTACTCATCAATCTGTGGCTGAGAACATGCTAAAGTGTAGTGTCTTAATTGAAATACAGGTTAATCTGAATACTTGCTACTTAAGGTAGCTTTATCAGAAAGAATAAATTCTTTTATATGAATATAATTTTGTTGAGAGTTTCTTTTTTCTTTCTTTCTTTTGCAGTGGTGGGTATTGAAAACAAAGACTTCCCAAATGGTATTTGGAAGTTCTACCACTGAGATATATATCCCTAGTCTTTGAGTTTTGATACAGGGTCTCTTTATGTATTCAAATCTGGCCTGCAACTAACTACATACCTATCGTGAACTCACAATCTTCCTGCTTCAGCTGCTTGAATGCTGGAATCACAGAGGTGGATCCACATATAAAATTTTCTATTGCATTTCATACTCTGTTTGTAATATTAAGAAGTATTTCAGAGCAGATTGCAAGAGGAGCAATAATTAGTGTCCATCTGCCATTATTGTGGCAGCTATTTTCCATTAGTTGCCAATCCTGAATGTCTACATCTCTTCTTAATTTCAACTGGACTTCTGTGTTGGCAACTACCACCACCCCAGCATTGCTTATTTTTCCTGATGCTGAGATGAAATCCCATCTTTTTATCTTTAGCTTCATAGCTTCTGGATAATCCTAGCTCTTTTGTTTTTGTTGTTGCTCTCAAATGTACCTTCTCATGAGTTTTAACACCTGGTTCTCTGCATGATTCTGCTGCTTCAAATTTCCTTTACTGACCAAAAATTTTGTAGTAATATCTCCACTAAAATTCTTGGGCAAATGTCCTTTGCCCAGTCTGTCATGTTACATTAGGGTGAGTTTATAGGTTGGGCTCTGTTAGTAGGTGTTCATTCTAGTGTGATAAGATTGGAGTGATAGTAGTCTGGACAGAAGGAGATGGAGAGCAAAGAGTTTCTAATTTATGAAATTCTTCAATAAAAGCATGAGAGAGAGGCTGGGGCAATTTACCTCAAAGTGTTCTATGTCCATTACACATTATTAAGGTAGAAATGTTTAATTGAAATACTTTCAATCAATTGAAGAAAGAATGCAATAGCTATTCCACCATCCCCAGTCTTCAGATTACCTGAACAACATTATCTCCATACCCAGATGGATGTTATCCCTCGTTAGTAACTGTCCTTGCATCTTCCCTCTATTCAGGATGTAGTTCTCTATCTCCTCTTCACAGACCTCTAAGGAAATAGATTCTTTTATTAATATCTATTCTATGCTTGCCTCTAAGTTGATTCTAACTCTTTTAACAGGTGTGTAGACCTTTGATTGAGGACCTCAGAATGTCCACACTATATATGTCAAGTTTCTTCGTGTAAAGATCATTCATAACATTCTCTACATTCATTGGCTCTCTTCCCTTGTTGCTCATGAAGATGTAAGAAATGAAGACACAAAGTGATAATTAATTCTTCCTATTAGATTTTATCTGGATTATTTTCAAAGATATGAGAATGGCTATTACGTGAAACCTTGTTTCTTTCCTTAGAACACAAACCCAGTTTATTTAGAGACTGATTTTCACTGAGGTGTCTCGGTCCTTGCCTACTAGTAGAATCAAGCTTCTACAAGTGACTTTTGGGAAATCTCCAAGAAACTGTGTCTTTTGTTGTCTTTGTACATGTTTCTCTCCTTAGAAATTGCACTGAGAAAGTAACACAAAGAATTCTTCTTCCTGAAGGTTCTATTTTTTATTATTATTTCTTATATATTAATTTGTTTATTTATTTTGAGACAAGGTCTAAAACCATGTATTCATGACTAACTTCAAATTTGCTATCCTACTGCCCTTATTATCTTATTTTGGGGGTTACAGACATACACCATTATGCTTGACTTTTTCAGCTGTTCAATATGAATAAAAGAATTACCTTTGAAGAGGTGATGCAAAAGTGCTTTTCAGGGTGTATAACAAATATGAGGATGTCATGAAATGTAATACGGCACGCACATACGTCCAACTTCAGTATGTTCTGATGAAAACAGTGTCTCATCTCTGAATCCATCTCACATAATTACATACAATGTTCATTCATTTGCATAGCTAAGAAGAACTGTTTGGGTGCCTATTTCCAAAAGGCTAAAATTGTGGGCTAGTTGGCTCTGCAGGACTCCTTGTCACTGTCCTACTCCTGAGATATATACATCTAAGTAGCATGGAATCTTTCCAACCAGTCACATAGTCTGTCCTATAGAGTTAAACAGAAGAATTTTAGAGAGCAGTTGGTGTCCACTGGGTGTTCCTTGGTACAGAGTCAACAGGCTCTGTGTGGACAATCTTTTCCCATGAGGTGAAAGAAATTACTTTTTTCTATTTTTAAATTTAATTGATTTTTAAGAACTATCGTTTTCTCATTTTACATACCATTCCCAGATTCCATTCCTTCCCCTTCTTCCCCTCCCTCCATCTTCACCCCAACTCCATCCACTCTTCAGAGAGGGTAAGGCTTTCCATAGGTAGTCAAAGAAGTCTAGCACATTGCTTTGAGGTAGGACCTCCCTACTATATCTATGCTGAGCAAGGTATGTCTCCAAAGAGAATCGGTTCCAAAAAGGCAGTACAAACAGTAGGGATAAATATTGGTCTCACTGCTAGTGGCCCTCCAGTCTGACCCAGTCATACAACTGTCACCCACATTCACAGGGTTTAGCTTGGTCCTGTGCTGGTTTCCCCACTGTCTAGCTGAAGTCAGTGAGCTCCCATTAGTTCATGTCAGCTGTTTCAGTGAGTATTCCTATCATGCTCTTGATCCCTTTGCTCATATTGTCCCTTCTCCATCTCTTCAACCGGACTTTGGGAGCTTAGCCCAGTGCTCTGCTGTGGATCTCTGTATCTGCTTTATCAGTTGCTGGATGAAGGCTCTATGATGACACTTAAGATAGTCATCAATCTGACTATAGGGCAAGGCCAGGGCAAGGCCAGTTCAGGCAACCTCTCCACATTGCTTAGGTTCTTAGCTGGGAATATTTTTGTGGATTCCTGGGAATTTCTCTACCGTCAGGTTTCTTTGTAGCCCCATAATGACTCCCTCAATCAAGATGTCTCTTTCTTTGCTCTCCCTCTCTGACCTTCCCCCATCTCGACTATGAGCATCCCATTTCTCAATCTCTCATTCTGTTTCCCTTCTGCCCTTCCTTTTCCCTCCACTCCCACTCTCCCAATTGTCTCAGGAGATCCTGTCTATTTCCCCTTCCCAATAGAATCCATGTTTGTCTGTGTATGACCACTTGAACACTACCTGAATGCACCCGATTTCATCTGAATTTTTTTTTTCTTCAGCAGTTTGTCTTCTCTATGCTTCTAACTCACTACAGTCAGTGAGAGGTAGTGGCACCTATAACGTTGATCGTTTTACAACTAACGACTTCCAATTCTCTCTTTCAAAAAACTGTAAAGTTTGTTGAATCATTTCTAGACTTTTCTGGGTTAGATATCAACTCTTATTAGCCTGTTCAAGCCTTACAGTGCCCTCCTTCAAAGCTTTTCATGCCTGCAGAATATTGCTGAACCTACTTGCTGACATTGTGCCAGGTGGTAACTTTTGAAATCCATATTTTGTGATATTTTGCTCTTTTTGGAAAATCTGACCTAAATACTACACAGATCACTCTGTTGTTACAAAACTCAGCTGTTTAAATCATCTCAATTACAGAAAGTTCCCATTTCTCCCTTGCTGCTATCTTCTATTCTGGTCCAATCTCATCTTGCTTCCTGTCTTAAAGATGTCCTAGTGATTATAAAGTCGATGACAGGGTAAACAGGCAAAGTTGCATATTTCTCGTAAAAGCCAGCATCCTTAATATCAACAAGGACATCAAGATCTGTCAAACCTTGAGATAAAGATTTTTAATTCCAGCTGAGGTAAAATTCCAAATCTGAATGCTAATTACATATAACAAGAGCAAACAAATGTTCACAATAGCTTATCTTCACCTTCCTAATTTCAGTCCTGGAATAGTTTTGATTTTCCTCTGTTCTTTGTTTGCTGAATTTGTAGAAAGTTATCTTTTAGAGATGACAAAATATTCACAGTTTTTTGGAATATTCTAACATTTTAATTCTTCCCAGTTTCTTTGCCTATAATATTGTTTACTTTATTTTACTGCATCAAAATATTATCTACACCAATATTTTATTTTCTTGACTTCTATTATTGGAGCTATTCTTTTATTCTATGGTACTTTCATATCAATGCTTAAGTTTATACTGTGACTTCGTTACAGTTAAGCCTGAAGATTGTAAGAGCAAAAAACCCATTGGATTCTTCTCTAGATACCTATTTCTAGCACCCTTTGAGGGATATTTTTTCCAGTTTATTTTAATTATATAAACTTGTGTATTTTTATGCATGTACAAGTGAATGCAGGTACGTAAGGAGAACAAAAGGGAATGTAACCCCTGGAGTTAGAGTTACAGGATGTTGTGAGCTACACATTATGGGTGCTGGAAACCAAACATGGGACCTCTGGCAGCAAGCTCCCTTGTTTGCTAAGCCATCTCTTCAGCCCCAAGGTACATTAAAGTACCTTGAAAATATGTGTTCAACAGCCTAGTCAGACAAAGACTACTTTGAAGTTTAGGGTTAGATCTTACTGGTGTGTTTGCCAGTCTCTGCAATCTGTTACGTTTTTCACCTAAGACAAGACAGGTACATTATTTCTTATTGTGATCACGAATTTAGGGTGATCAAGAGGGAGGAGGAAGAATATTAAAAAAATAAATCCAGAAAATAAATAAATGGTATAGGGCAAAGAGACTTCAGCAGAAGTTTGTACTGAATATCTTGAGGACAGCAGGCTAGACTCATGATTAATTGCTTCCGATCAAGCTTTACCAGGTATTCTTTTGTTTCCTTTGTTTTTATGTCTAAGGCAATGAGTCCCTTACCTCCCTTTCCTTTTCACTTTCCTTCTCAATTTTTGGTCTTTCTAATGCTCATTGACTGAGAATCCAAGGATTGAAGTTCAGCCTCGTTTCCCAAAGCTTGTGAAGGAAGAGTGCAATCCATCATCCAAACTAAGTGATTTTCCCCTCCTCCATAGCCACCGGTGTCTTAAAGTGTTGCTAGGCAAAGAATATTTGTCTTTGATATCCTCTTTCCCACTACATTAAGAATCCAAGCTAGGCTATTATTCCCTGGGTCACAGAGATCTCTCCTACAAGCCTGAAATTGAAGACAGAAAATTGGATTCAAATTTTTCCACTGATTTAAATTAGTAGGCATATGACTGAACAGATAAAAACAGAAATGACAAGTAGCTTCATACTGTGATCTCTAAATAACACATTCTAATCCCAACATACAAAAGAAACTCAAATTAGAGATTAGCATTACAGATAATATAGTTTGACATTATACACATGTGCGCAATCATTAGAATTGTCATGTAAAATGAGAATCCTTTGTTAGCATTTAATATATTGAACAAAGGAGATTCAGTCACCATAAGTAAAGATGGCTAGACACTAGTGAGAAGACATGAAAGGTGACAATGCCATCATTCTTACTGCTTTTTCAACAAAAAGACCAATCAGCACTTTACCGCACCACCATAAAATCGGAAAGGCTAGTACTATTTTACATAGCTATTGCTTTGAAGAAAGATGAGTGTAATTCATCAAAGATACTCAGTTTTTAAATTATTATTAAGATACTTTCTTTTTTTTTTTTCTTGAAGACCGTGATTATAGCTCAGTGATAAAGTGCTTACCTTTCAACTGCAAAGATATGAGTTCAATTCCCCATACTAGAAAAAAAGGAACCAGACTTTTAAAAATTACAGTTTGGGAAATTGTTCAGTCAGGAAAATACTGGCTATGTAAGCATGAGGACTTGAGTTAGAATTCTAGAAACCACACACACACACACACACAAAAAAAAAAAAAACCCACTGGTCACAGACATGTACACCTTAATCCTGGAACTAAGGAAGCAGAGACTAGAAGCTCCTTGAGCCATGCTGGCCAGTCAGCCTAGCTGAATTGGCAACCTCAAGACTCACTGAGAAACTCCCATCTCAGGAAAGAACACATAGAGCAACTAAGAAGTCAGGGGTTGATTTCTGTTCTCTACACACACATTCTCTCTCTCTCTCTCTCTCTCTCTCTCTCTCTCTCTCTGTCTGTCTCTCTGTCACTCTCTCACACCCACCCACACATTCACACACAAAATTTATATATATTGGATATATAGATATACTTGAAATAGAAAATATCATATAAAAATTCTTACTATTTAATATAGACTCAACCTTCTGTCATTCGACAATATTACACTCATGCTTGAAACGTATGAAACTAAAATCACATGATTCTAGATTTTCAATTGTTTTAAGTACATAACTGCTTTGTTATCAAATAATTTAATAACTCTTGATGATGTAAAATGTCACAGTTCATACTATTGCAGAACAAGGTACTCTTGCTTTAGTAAAACATATGATCCATGGGGTAGTTTTATATAATATGCTAAACATGTAGATCAAACTTAATACAGTTTAGAAACTCAACTCCACTTAAGCAGTAATTGGAAACACGTGTTGAGATTAACGAGATCAGTGATAAGCTCCAAGCGTACATTTCTAATTCAGTTGCTACAACAACCCACTGAACTTCATCCATCTCTTGTCCTCATTTTAGGGTTACAGTGACTAAATCAGAGTCATCCAAGGCATTTCATCTCCAAGATGAGACATTAACACACAAATTAGCATAAAATGTCTTTTCAAACCTAGATGTTTTTATGAAAGCTATTTGGTTTTGATTCTCTCTCTCTCTCTCTCTCTCTCTCTCTCTCTCTGTGTGTGTGTGTGTCTTATTTTAAGACAAAGTCTCATCTAACCTTGGATGGCTTAGAATTTACTCATTGTAAAAACCAAGATGACCTCGAACTTCTGGTCCTCCTTTCTTCAATAGTTACAGGCATGTGACAATGTACTCAGTGTGTCCAGATGTAAATACTATGTACAGTCTAAGGGCCTTATGCATGATAGACAAGTACTTAGCCAAGTGTGCTCCATCTCTAGTGCCTGTGAAAATTGTTACATCAAACAAATACAAACCTTAAGAATACTTGCATTGAATTTAAAAAAATTCAGATTTTACAGTTTAACACAGTAGTTGCCAAATATCAATTCCTGGATAATTACTGCTTTCCATTTTTAGGCCCCTTACAATCATTTCAAGAGCTTTAGCCTAACATACAGTCATTCACGTGTTTTTTGTGATGTTTTTCCTCAGGCACGTCATACACAAGATTTTGGGAGTTTGGAACACTAGGAAGCATCTAGAAAATATTTCCACTCCTAAGTAGCAATCACATTGACAGTGTGTCCCATGTAAATATTAAGACTTCTGAAGTTTTTCTGAAGAATTGTATCTTACAGAGGAAGGTTTGAGTATAAACTGTGGTTGATGTCAATCAATCTTAGCTGTGAGTACAACAGGGACCTTGTGGCAGCCAGCTGTGCAGCCACTCCAGAAGGTGACTATCACAACTGTGGAGCCAGAGTGGGCTGAAAAGTTCCTTTCCTAGGAACTTGTGACTTGTGTGAGTGATGTTGCTCCTCACAGAGATGTAGATTGCCCATGCCTTACTTTTGGAGCTAAAATGAATTATAGGAGCTCTAACAGGTCACTGTGTATTTTTAATCTCTGCCTTTATTTTCTCTGTTGCTCCCTTTCTAGAGCCTGGCATTACAAACCAGGATACTAAAAATCAAGAGTATATACATGGAGAACTAGAAAGCAACCACTCCTCCCCAAAGAAAGGCAAAAGTTTAGAGAAAACCTAAGTACACAGCTCAGCGGATTCCTGACATCGGGACACTGCACAGCAATCATCAAGTCAAAAGTAATAGACAAAAATAGTGCTGTCACCAAGAAAAGTCTGTAAATCCCAGAGGAGGCAGAGAACATGATACTTGAACAGACTGCATTGAATGGTTCAAATATTCAGTTCTGAATAAAAACAAATGAAGGACAAATTATAGAGGGAAACAGAGAGGTATGTTCAAGAAGAAAAATAAAAGCTGGAGAAAGGCTCCCAGGAAAACCTAGTAAACAAATCTTCTAAATGAAGGTAAGAGAATATATGAAAAATGAGGAAGCAATAGAGAAAGATGTGAAGAAACTTAGGTAAATGGTAGAAATAAAGTTAAAATACCAAAAAAGTGAAAAATATTGGAAATAACAAGCGTGCACATGTGTAAAGTGTCCAAGGTAGTGACTTTGATATTATACATATTTTACCTCACACCGGAAAAAATTAGGGAAAAATCAAATAGTCGCCCTTTTCCTTTTGAGTGTTCACTTTGATTAAAAAGTCCCATAGTCCTCATTGCCTCTCTGCCCTGGCCGAACCTAACAGTCATTTGAACAAGCAGTCTTAGTGTAATGACCACAATATAGAGTCATTCACATGTAACTTCCCAGAAAGTATATTCTTACTGTGTCCTGCACTCTTGGTGGCTCTAGGCTTTAGCATTCTTGCTGACATAGTGAGTAATAGATATCAAAAAAGACACTACCCACTTCATAAAGGTCAGTGGCTTAATATCATTTTACCCCAAAGGTTATCTTACTTCCCCTGAGTCTTGTGGAACAAGGTAAGGGGAAATTGTGTGCATGTTGATAAGAAAGCTTTAGTAAGATCCTTTCCACTTTCCACCACATGAACAGGAACGGGATGGCGAGAACACACCTTTAGGTTGAATGTGAGTTATTAAACACTATTAATTTGGGCTGATTCAGTAGATGTGGTTTGTGTTTCAAGTATCTTCATTTTTAATAAAGCTCTTAAAGCATTTGACTGCTATTATATAAATATTATTATATTATATAATTTTTTTTCCAAAAGGCTTAGATCGTTGGACTCAGTCTAAAATAGCTAAAGAAGAAAGGAAAGAAGAAGAAAAGGTTATCTATGTATTTTTGGAACACTATCACCTTATATTGATCTATAAATTATGGAACATGGTTTTCTCTAGTTTGGTCTTCTTATATTTACTAAAAGACACTCAAATCCATTGACATCATCTCTTATTCTTATTAAGACATAACAAGGAGCTGCTGAGATTTAGGAAAACTGCTGGCCTAGGAGTACATTTTAATTTCCTGCCCTATGGATGATATACAGAAGGGTCCATACCATGCACTCTCTTTTGAGGTACATGACAAACTCCTTGCTTAAAATAAAATAAGCCTTCTAACCCCAAAGCTGCAGAAAGCTTTCCCAGTAAATTCCTCATCCTCAAATGTCTTCCTTCTTCGCAGTTGGAGCATTAACATACTGTCTTCTCCCCACACCATGGGTGGATGTTTCACATCTTCACACAACCTCAGATGGTGTGGAATCCTTAACAGGAAGACTAGAAACCAGGCAGAAGCAAGGGAAGTTTCCTTCTTCCTTGATTTTCAGTGTAAGCAGTGCCTACTTTTCTTTGGAGGGGACTGGTTGGTGGCTGTGGGAATGCCAGGAAGACTTAATAGATTTTATCAGGGCTCCTCCAGAGCTGTGACTGCCACCCTCTTCTGGTCCTCAACCTGAGAAAAATGTTGAAGGGAACTGACAAGGCTCTTTGAAGATGTTTTCTCTACTGTGGAGCTGCTGCAGTGGCACCCTAAAGAGGCAGTTCTGTGAACACATCAAATTATAAATATGCAAATTGAGTCCCTGGGTGCTACCAGCCCAACCATTTACAGTGGAGTGATAATCAACCAACAACTTGAAGCTGGTATGCCCCCTGTCTTGACAGCTTCAGTAGACTTTGTTTAAAATCCTGTCATCCATTCTTGATGAGATGGGGAGGGAATCTCTCAGGATTCCTTTTGCAAATGAAAAGGTGACATTTTGCAAAGTGTCAGGTACCCCTTCTAGAAATTTTCTAGAGAATATAAACCACCTGTACCCCCAAGGGACCAGTAAGTCTACCAAACTGATTTGAGAAGAGGTATAGAGGCCCTTTCAAAAGAAGGGGAAGGGAATAAGATATCTACATTAACGGGAGTCTTTTTAAGATTTGCAAG
>JAQHUG010000033.1:4517731-4535022 GCA_028555095.1 Dicrostonyx torquatus | reverse complement strand
AAAAAAAAGAACAAGCCAGTCCGAAGGGTATGCTGAGGTGATGTGCACATTACCAAGAGCTTGATAATACTGTAGAGACCTGTGTTATCATCTTTTTTTCTAGCTTATATTGGGGCCCAGGACTGGTAGAATTATTCTGCTTGCTAGATCACTTGCCACTATGGTTGAAAACCACAGGGAGTGATCCAAACACATAACAGAAAAAAGAGTTCTTCAAAACTCATACCAAAAATTAAAAACAGGCAGTGCTGAACAACAATTGTAAAAACTAATAAGGATTTTACAACGCTGAACTATGAAGCTTTTTGAACCTGTCTGAAAACTGCTTGACACTTTCCCTTAGAACAGTGTGTTTCTATAACTCTTTCCTTGAAACCTGGACTTGACAAGGTGATGGTTGACCAGTTGGCCAATAAGTACAAATGAAGGGATAGTGTGTGATTTCCAGGGCTAGGTGGTAAAAGGAAAACGGTTTCTGCCTGATTCCGAAGGTAGTTACCTGCTTTTTGGGTTATTGAGGTACCTGGGAAGTAGTGTGAGGAAAGTAAGCAATTTCCCAGCTCAGATCTGCCTCCCATGCTTCCAACAACAGGCAGTATCAAATGTCATGCATCTAAGTGAGGATGTCTGTGGTCCCTACCTGCTGGAACACTCCCAGACCTCCCTGTCCTCCCAGACTTGAGTCTTCTCAGCTGAGCTCCTAGATAGTACAGAGGTGAAACAAGTCCCTGTCCTAGAGACTAGATCATATAACAAGGCTATTTTACAGCTCTAAGTTGTGGAATGGAGCAAGCAGCATGGCCAGGATGCCTGCAAGGCTTTGGTGTCTGTAAGAATTATAGAATCTGACAATTCTGGTAGGTTACATAATTATCCCTGTCATTCAATTAAAACCTGTGTGGTTTGGGGTAATTTAATGTTCTTATTTCAGAAATAGTTTTCTAACATAAAAGTAGCTAAAAAGTGTATTTCAAGGTTATGACAAGATTGCAAGAGGAGTGGCTAAGAATATGGCTGTAACATAATGAGTACTTTATTGCTGTTTTCTTTATTGCTATTGGTGTTATTGACATTATATGTATATATAATTCCTACAACATCTCAGTGGAGATCAAGGCTATGATACCTTATAACTGAGGAAAACCAATATAATGCATCCAGATCATGTCCAGTAAATCTCATGCTGAAAGAGGAGCCCCTTGGAATGTTTTTTCTAACATTTCCTTCCACAGTGATGATGCTTTTGATTGAAATATTTATTTCAAATCAGTGAAGCCAACATGTGCTGAATGAGGATTCAACTTTAACAGTAAGCATTTATAAATCAGCAGTTACTAATGTGATTAAAAAAATACACATCTTGTGTTTAGGAATAGTTACTAACTGTATGTAGAATATTGGTGACCATCTATCACATAGTCTACAACCATTCAAACGCAGATTCAAGGATCTATTATAATAAGCATTTTTATTGCTCAGTAAATTTTAGAACCCAGGGATTATTAGACCAAGTCAGTGTCCTCCAAATCTCTGTGCTCAGACCCCTTTAAAGGTGATTCTACACAAACTCACCTAATTAGATAGACCCTGCAATTGTCTGCAACTCATTCAACCTAGAGGAGCCGAAGCATTCCCGCTAAGTTCTACAACCATCATTATCAGTCCCCTGCAAGAAGAGTTGGTTTGATTTCTTGTGTGGCTTCTGGAGGAATGAGCCAGTAAATGATCCTTTCAGGAAGCCAGATGGCCCTAGGTAACTAACACAATGGCACTTAACCACTTTGACCCTGAATTTATTTCAACAACATCAAGTCAGGCATAGGTAGAATGAATTCTCTATAAAATTATGTAAATATTATCTAATGCTCAAAGAAGCCCTAGGAAAGTCATTGGAATTAAATCAGGTAGTTAAATGTATAAAGGAATAAATGAAAACTCTTGTCACATAAGAAAATGGTACTGCACAGTCCCTTTACTTGTTAGGAAATTTTAGTTCAAATTCTATTAAGTCCCCTTGAAATGTGACCTGACAATATTATTTTCCTTGTTTTAATGATCTCTTGGACAAGAAAACACGGAAGTAATTCCTGAGTGAAGCTGCAGGTGGTTGTGGATGGCAGGAACCCACTGAAGCGCTGATGATGTCACGTAAATGGACCCAGAGAGGTCCACTGTTGTGATATGAGTTGAAAATAACAAAATGAGATTTGTTTTAAAAGTGAAAACCAATACATCTTGAGCAACATAATTTAATGAACAAGAGGCTCTAGGAGAGAGCTAATGCTGAGAAGAGACCCGGAGCTGACAGAAGAGAACAAATTAGATATCCGTTTACAATGTGATATGGCTACCAAAGGGGCAGATGTTTTACTGAACTAAATACACAGAGCAAAAACACAGAGAGATGACTCTTTATATTTGATTCTGGTTAGGCTAAAATGTAGGATCGGGCCCCTGAATCCAAAATGTGTTGAGAAATTGGGCACAGAAATTGACACAGAGCAAAAACTCAGAGAAATGATTCTTCATATTTGATTCTGGTTAGGCTAACACATAGGCTCGGGACCCTGGATCTCAAAATGTGTTGAGAAATTGGGCAGAATGCAGAGAACACAGCTAATGTGATGAAAGGAAGAGGGTGAGGTTTTTATGAGGAAAGATTAACAGAGCTAAGTAAGTGGTGACAAGGTTGGCAATGACAAATAGGGCCATGGCAACATGAAGGCACAAACTGCTGTGGATCCTTTTCCTTTGAGGAAAGGGCTATATCAATGTAAATAATAATACCAGTATGGAAGTGCCATGAGAACACATCTACCTGAGGACAGAATGGACTGGGACATAGTTAGTGTTTAAATAACTTCCCATATTAGTTGTTATGCACCATGTTGATGGAAAGAGCTGGAAGATGTCACATAGAGAAACCTGAGCAGCTGAGGGCTGCTATGGGAATAATCAAATTTTGTTTACTCTCACTTCATTAAACTTTTCCGTTACCCCATTCTTCAGTCTACTTTTAATTTCTTCACTCCTGTTTTCAGAACCTGCATAGAATCTTTCATTTTGTCTTCTTCTCTAGGAATTCTGTACTTCTAAGTAAAACAGAAGAAAAAGAAGGACTCAAACCAATACATACTAAGATGCTAACATATGGGGTTGCTTACCATGCTTCTCACACATATGCATAAGGAAATTTATGGAGGGTGTTTCTCTTCAGAAAGGCCCTTGCTCAGTATATGAGAAATATGTTTTGGTGTGGGTCACTCCCATGGACTTTTATTTACATTCCCTAATCTTTCAGGTAGAAAAAGGCTTATATTTAGAAATGACTTTTGCACCATTTGGAGCTGCCAAAACAGCTCCAGCAATCAGAGATTGAACGGGCTCAATTTAATAGATGTTTAGGGTTTTTGCTCTAAAAGGATGTGACATGCTTTATAACATATGAAGCTTTGCAAGTGAAAAAAAAGTATGCAGTTACAATGAGGCAGGACATGCTCCGGTGGAAGCATGGATGCAGGAGAAATATAACTTAGTTCCTTTCTAGCTCTCGCATTCTATGACTCTATAACTCAGTGACTCGAGGAGCATTTTCATGATTCAAGAGTCAATATCGATGGATTCCTTCCAAAGTGAAAATGTGAAAAAGAAAGGTAAAGAGAGGTGAGACGTTGTTCTTATGATGTACTAAGTGTTTGTAATACCAAGCGGGCACAAGGTGGGAGCAGAACAAGAGGCAAGGTGTGAAAGATAAGCAAACAAAGGGGGCAAATCTTTAAACAAAACAAAGCAAACAAACACACAAGACTATGAGAAACATCCATCACGGATCCCGAGAGTGGAAGGGAGCACAGATATGACGTCCCTGCAGCTACTGGTGATGGATTTGGAGAGGCAGGATATCTTGCTCAGGGGGACCTTTAAAGAGTCAGACATCTGCTGTAGAGCAAACACAGTGAAACATAGGTCACTGAAGAGCCCCTAAGTTACCTACTGAAAGGACAAGTTTGTGGCCCAGAAAATAGGCATGGGAAACAGAGGAAAATCCTCACGCTAGATATGCTTAGCCTGGTCCGGCCTGAAGGGACAGGTGGAAAATAGAAGCACAGTATAATACTCACCAATGCCCACCTGTTATTTCTATTCTAATAGTAAAGGAAAGAGCTTCTTAGGTTTCATGTAATTTCCTAACACAAGCACTTTAATGGAAACAACATACCCACCTGCGGCAGTCAGTTTAGCCAAACATGCTCAGTCAAATGCATCATAGCATGTAGAAAAATGGCCTGTACTGCTGGCCACAGGCAGTCTTTATGATAGGTTCAGGTCACCGGGTTTACTGATAGTGGGCCTCTCTGTGTTGGTTATTAGCGGCCGAGCATAAGAGCCATTTTAACCATGGCTTATAAATTTCTTCAGCTGTAAAGAAGCACACTCTGGGTCAACACAATGGTGGCTGAGGACAAAATGCAGGCCTCTCAGAAACGCATGAGCGCACGGAAGCATGCAGCATGCTTATGCTGCTGTCTGCTCAATCATCTGCACACAAATGTTCTGCATTAACTTTTTCAAATTACCTGGGTGCTTTGTAGTTATTTATAGCATCTTTGTAGGATCTAGAATACTTATGGATTTAAACATTTTATTGAAGAATATGAAGATAACATATTTTAAACAAATTTAACGTGACAGCCATGGACTGTGGGTTAAGTTCATCATGTGCTTATTTAAAGCAAGTAAACAAAAAAGTTAACGGGCTCTTTTGATAGCATGTTACCATTCACAACTGGGGATGTATATCACACGAATAGGCTACATGTATTAGGTCTCAAGTGCACAGTACATTTGTGTAAAAAGTTGAACTCAGTTCTGATTACACACACACACATACTCACATGAGACACCCAAAAATATAACAAAAAATTGCAAAAATACATAACACAGAATTGTGCTATTCCTTTTTGGCCTGTAGACTAAGGGCAAACAAAAATAATTGCAACTAGCCAGGTAAAAAAATAACTGATGTTTAGCCAAAGATTAGCAGAGGAAAGAGGGTGACCAGAACAATCTTACACCAGAAGTCCAGGCAGAGTTGCAAAGACGTTTTTAGAATCCACCACCAGGGCCGAGTTTTATGGTACTCATGTCCTACCTAAGTTTTGTGTGTATTAACTTGTCCTCTGCCCCTGGATGCTTTACCTCTTTTAACTGACACATCTGAGAAACACCTGGTGACAACACATAGAGAAACCACCATCAGTATTGACTGTCATGCAAGCTCCACTACAACCATTTATTCAGACACAATATGTGTGAAGGGCATCCTATGCATAGGAAGTGACTACAGCAACTTGGAGCTGCATCATTACCCCTATGTCAAAAAAGAAATTGCAAGGATAAAATGTGTACAGTTTAGCATGCAGGTTCCAAGCCATGTCTGCCCAACTCCACCCAAGTAATTTTCCATAATTTCATTTAGGACTTACCTCAGGCATTTCATTGCTATTAGGTTATACCAAATGAGTTGTGCTCTCTATCCAGGTTGTATCATAGGATACATATTAATTGTGTTGCAGATATTTCTGAGATACACTTTTACAGTGTCTATAATATCAAGTACTGTGAATTCAGCAATATCCATGGTCTTGCCACTCATAGAAATTATCTGCCTGCTTCGCTTGATGAGGCAAGATGATTTAAAGCCAAATAGCACCTAATCTCTTTAAATATGGAGGCGGTTTGTTTTCCAGTTATTTATAAAAGAAAATGTGTGGTTGTATTAAGGATGAACCCGTGTGAAATCCACCGCCCCCAACTTTATCACTTTTCACTGAATCTGTTGTTACAGTAGATTCAAAACAAGAAAAATGAAAAATTAAAATTCTGCATGGTTGTCCTCCTTGAGAGTCAGGGTCACGGGGAGAGATGAGAGAGGTTTGACGCCTGCTTCCAAGTTCAAGACTTAGGGTTTGTCAATCTTTTTTCCTGAGAAGGAACAGAGGAGTACTCTACATTTGCATAACAATCATGGGAATGGACCTCCTCCAGAGAGACCAAGGAACTGCAAAGTGGATGGGTAGTTAGCTATATTCATTATCGAAGCCTTATTCACAATCTCATTGGTTTACATCATTTTTTTATTTTTTCTTATTATTCTCAAATATTGCAATGATATTTTCCAGAAAGTCTGTTTTCATTGTGTTTTGTGCATCTGTGATTTAGTAATTCAAGAAATTTTTAAAAATTGTGCTAATAACCAGCCCAGAGGGACCAAGTGTTCTCTAAAGTTAGTCTCATCATTGTCAGCTGTGGGTTCAGTGACTAACTCTAGAGAACTGCCATGCCTATGTGGCAAAAAAACAATGAACCAAGAATTAATCATTGGCCTCTTCTTTAAGGCACTCAGCAGCATTTGATGTGGCCAGATCCCACAACCTACAGCCTATAGGCCACAACCACCCTGGCAGCTCATTCATGCACTCTTTCTCTGCTCTCTCTCTCTCTCTCTCTCTCTCTCTCTCTCTCTCTCTCTCATAGAAAGATTAGAAGCCATCTACACATTGCCAACCTCACATCCCTTAATTCCTGAGACTAAAATACATGGTGTGGAACTTTCCACCACCTCATGAAAGGGTTAAAAGTCACCTATTTCCTCTTGTTCTGGAGAGCTCCTGAAAGCCCTTCACTTCTCTGTCATCCTGTCCATAATGACTATCTTTCTTACTCTTAATTGCAGATATCACTCTTTCTGAAGTTCCTCTTAAAGATTTAAAGGGAGGCCTTTCCTTCCTTTAAGGTTCCATTCATTGTCTCTGATCTAATGTACTGGCTCTTTTTAATGCTTTCTGATCTCAAGGACTGAACATGACTTGCTGGATGACAAGGCCAAGGCCCACTTTCTTTTCTTCTTCTTTTTAAAAAATGTTTACACATATATATATATATATATATTAGTTTTTGTACTTTTTAATTGCTTTTTCTCTGCTCCCCTCCCTGCCTCTCCCCTTCCCTTCAACCCTCTCCCAAGGTCCCCATGCTCCCAATTTACTCACAAAATCTTGTCTTTTTCTACTTCCCTTGTAGATTAGATCTATGTATGCGTTCGTGATATAGTGGTTAGCATAGCTGCCTTCCAAGGCCCACTTTCTTAAAAAAGCTCATTCCTAAAGGGTAGTTTTGTGTCAACTCCTTTTTCAAACCCCTACCACCAAATTTCTAATGACCAGAGTGGCAGTTTATTGCTGAACAACTACATTTCCCAACTTTCCTTGTGGGCCGTCGGAATAAGGCTTTTGCTTCCACCCCTTATAGGGGACCCATCCAATCTTACTCTGTAGTTTTTTATTTTGTTTTTTGTTTTCATTTTTTTTCCATCTGCACACTTGGGTGACTGCATGTCCCCTAGCTTTGAATAATCATGGTCCTGCTCTGCCTCAGGACAGACCAGGCCTCTCTTTCTTTCCACATTTCTTCTCTCTGTAGCTCCCTTTAACCTAACACAGAGAAGCAAGCAGAAAACTGTGGTTTGCTTGTCACTACTGTAGCTTTGTTGTGAATGTCATACTTGGAAAATAGGCAGCATGGTGAGCCAGCACTCAATTAAAGAAAGAATGCACTTTTTAATGAGATGAAGAAAAAATTAGAGAGAGATTCTACTAACTACAAGACCCAGCTATAAATTATTAAAATGGATACACAACCTAGAAAGATTAGTTTCTTCCTACTCAATCAAAAATTATGAAATACACAATTGCCTTTGATAGCAAATAACCGTATTTCCATAGATAAGCATGTCAAGAAGATGGATGTTCCTTTATATTGTTAGATGTGCCTGTTAATGAGATTTTTAAGTTTTATTCACATACACATACCCAATAAGTTTTTTTTTACTACCTCAAGTTGAGAACATCAGATTGATTTCTTAAAGGCTAGTTTTACCAGATTTGAGAGCAGCTCACTGGAGGATCTGTGAGTCCTTTGAAAACTAATTCCTAACATTATTTCTCATGTTCTGTCTTATTTGTGACTGGTATATGACATTTAGCTTTTGAAGAACTTTGTCCTAATCTTTGGATTTAAAATGACAAAGCAGGTATATTTGTTGCTATAATTCAGAAGGCTTTGTCAAAGTCCTCCATCAAAACTGAGAGGAAGTACTTGGCCACCTTATGCTCTGATCAACTGGTCTGACAAGTTCATCTCTCACCTGATGTCGCATCCCAGTTGGTGTCATAAGGTCTATGAAAGGCCATCAGATGAGTGGTTGGACAATATCCTGTCTCTGAGGACCCACTCCCTCTATACTGGAGCTCTGCCTTCTTCCTCTAAAGACGAGAGTCTCTAAATCTGTCAGAAAGCTTCTTCCCCAGTTCATTGTACCACTGTTGGTAAATTTCATGATTTAAATTCTTAAAACTCAGAAGCAACTGACTTTACAAGCATTGTGCCACTGTGAGCATTTGGTACCCTATCTCCCAAGTTAAAGCCCACTGGAGGTAAGGAAGAATTAATCTTTCAAGGCCAGTGACTCATCACTTTTCCAGTATCAGTTTCCTGTGTGACGGTTTCAACACTACACATATTCTCTTTAAGTGTTGATTCTTTATCCCTCATTTAACATCTTTAAAACCATGTGTACACACAAGAGGAAGATGAAATCATATGGACTCAACTCTCTACTTTTAGTATAATTTTTGTGATTTAATTATGTTCTGAAAACAGCAAGTGAAATCCTTAACATGGTAAAATGATGCAAAAGCAGTGGGGCACTGATAGAAGAATTCAGAAATGCACATATTCTAACATACTTATGGCTACATTCTGAGCTCAGATGTGCTGGTAACATACAAAGTGAAACACATACATAACAATAATGGTCTTTGCATCTATTCAGTCTTTGTGAAATGGGCTTTGGTGATGAAGTCAGTCTTTTTTTTCCCCCCAGAGAATTTGGCTCTTCTTCCCTATCCTAACATCTAACATCAAGAAGAATTTCCACAGTTGGTAGGTCAGTCAAGTAATTGCTTTGGAAAACAAATACGGTTTCTCCTTAGACTTATGGGCAAATTAATTTCAGTCTGATTTACCATGGTCAGGCAGCAACTTAATGTGTGCATGGAGAATTGAGAATTGATGTCTAGTGCCTGAAGAATGCTACCACTTGCATCAAGAATACTTTAAGTTGTATTTCCTTTTTACCATCTGGTTCAGAGTAACTCGTGTGCGTGTGTGTGTGCGTGTGCACGTGCATACATGTATGCATGTGTGTTTGTTTGTCTCTATTTCTCTCCTTTAAATAATTTTAAATATTTTGTTTTCATGGATTATGAGAGCAATGGCTGCATTGCCTGGGGACCCAGGTCCAAGTCCTAGGTCATACATAGTGGTTCACAACTGCCTGAATAACCAGTTCCAATGGATTTGCCCTTTTCTGGCCTTTATTGTCTCAGGCACCCATGATGCAAGGACACACATAGAGGCAAAATACTCATGCATATAAAATTAAAAATTAAAGTTGAAATAAAAAACATTTTAGAGAATAGCTTTGACAGTTTTTCAAAAGATAAAATTTGTGTCATTTCTTAAGCTCGAAGTTTACTATGCTGATCTGTTTGTAAAATTCCATGCAATTGTCATGTGGTGCTACAATTTGATTCATGTTAGAATAAACAGCTACAATTTCACTCTCACAAACCTCTCATGTTTGTTACAGAATCTTTCAGCTTAACACCAAACACTGAACCATGTGTATTATTGAAAGTATTATTCCTTTTTTATTTTCTTTTTCTAGATGGGGTTTCTCTGGGTAGCCCTGGCTGTCCCAAAACTCTCTAAATAGACCGGACAGACCTTGAACACACAAAAATCCAAGGCCTTTCCCTCCCAAGTGTTGGTATTGAAGGTGTACACCACCAAGCTTGGAAACAACATGATTTTACTGCCATGGATTCACCTTTTTCTCTCTAAAGCACCAACTGGCGTTCAAGGATTAAATTATTCTATTCTATGTAAAGAAAACTACTAAGATAATTAAAAACAGCTCTTTAAAAAATTATCTATGAAGCTATATTTCAGAAACGGTTTAATTTCACGAAATAATCTTTTTGTAAATGAAAAGATACGTTGCTGTCATTGATTTAATAAAGAGCTTAATCGACAAGAGTTAGGAAGGAAAATGTTAGACAGGACATGTGGGCATGGAGAGAGCTCTGGTATGAAGATGGGTAGAGTTGTCAAGAGACTGGGAGGAACAAGATGAGCAAGCTGTGCTGAGGAAGGTACCAAGCCCTGGTAGAATGTACTTAAAAAATATGAATTAATTTAAGTGGTAGGAGCTAGTTGGTAATAAGAGAAAGCTATCAGCCAAGCATCTATAATTAATAAGTCTCTGTGTGGTTATTTGGGAGCTGATTGGTAAAGTCGAAAATTCTGCCTACAGGTTAATATCGAAAGTGTATAAAGGACTGCAAAACAAGCAGAATCTTCCAACTGGTAATTGTGCCAAGGAACTAAAGAGATAGATCTTGAAAAATAAGACCTTTACCATTAGGACCACTCAACATCACTAGTCATGCGGAAAATGCAAATTAATACGACTTTCAGATGCCATTTCATCTTAGCCAGAACTTGTAACTAATACTAAGAAAAGGGCAACAAATGATGGTGGTGATGTGGAGAAACAGGAATTCTTATTCACCATGGGGAGAATGTAAACTGGTACAACCAGTGGGGAAATCTGTGTGGAGGCTCCTCAAAAACAATCATCAAACAAACAAAACCAGAACCCCCTTATGAATCAACTATACCATTCCTGAGAATGTTTGCAAAGGACTTCAATTTCTAGCCTCAGAGATACTTGTCTATTGCTGCTCTTTCCACAATAGGCAGGAACTAACAAACTAACTTTAACAAATGAATGAAAGAGGAAAACTGATAGAACTGGAAATTATTATTTTAAGTGGATTAACCTATAATCAGGAATACAAATACTTTAGTTTTATGTATTTGTATATCTGGAGAGCAGAGATCATGGAACAGGGACAGTGGGAGGTAAGAGGTTATAAGGTGTCGGAGGAAGAGGGTAACAGAAGACATAAAAGTAGAATAGTGGTTAACCCAAGAGGGAAGGGAATCAGCAGGAGAAAGGCTGGGGGTGGAGAGGGCAATGGGGGAAGGGAAATGAATTAAAACTCACATAAAAATATTGTGATGAAATCCATTATTTTCGATCTTTATTTAAGAATAAAGTGGCCTATTTTTGTTTGTTGTTTGGTTGTTTTAGTTTAAATTCATTTTGATTTTCTGAGACAAGGTTTCACCAGGAAGCACAGACTGACTGACTTTAAATTCATGACCTTCCTGCCTCACCCTCCCAAATGGTGAGGTTACAGGCATGTATCATCATGCCAGACCACAATTTTTAATCTCTATTGTCTTGTTGATTAATCAGAGGTTTATGGTTGTATAATAACTAGAAACTAGCTTGTATTTCTATTTTATTGAGTGCATTTTAAGAGGTATTTTCTCCTGGGAAAGCAATATAAATACACAAGTCGGAATCCCTAAGCATGATAGTAGACACTAGATTCAAAAGAAGTTTTTTTTTTAACTCATTACTCCTGCAAGTTTTTAAGTATTAATAAAAAGTAGAAAAGCATCTAACATTTCCAGAAATGGAAAAAGAGGAATAGAAAATTTTTGAATTGATCATGCCAATACAAACTGTAAAATGTTTATGTTAAATTAATTAACAAGAAATAGTTATTATGTTTCAAAATGTATATTACCTTTGACAAGTCAGTCCCACTCTGGAGGACTAATGTCTGAGAAAGGAGTCTCTAGGTGCTTGGGTCTTGTCTTGGCCTCTTAGCAGACACAACTCAGGGAAAATTATTCAAAAGTTACTCAAATGTCCTTTGCTTCTGTTCCCTTTGCTGTATCCCACTGAGTGATTAGAAAACATGACAACTGCATAGAACCCCTGGGAAAATTAAAAGATATACAGATATTAAACACATAAAAAAAGTATGGGTCTAACATAACCAATGATCTGTATGTTTTGCTGGGCTTTGTAAATACACCAGTACAAAGAGGCAATGTTCAAAGTCTTTATGTATTTCTTGGTGAGAAGCATGTGCCAGCATCAGATTGTCATAGGTTAGTATAACATGGAATCCTTCCTGTGGGACACACGATACCTTAGTTTTCTTTTCCTCCCTTTTTTCCTTGGAGCTGGGAATCCAAAACAGGCTTTAGTGTATGGTGTACATCATTTTTATTACTGAGTTGTACGTCTGGATTTAGACATGTCTCATTTTTTAGAAGATGAGTCAGATGTGGGACTGTCCCTTTATTTAAATTAATTAGTACAGAATAAAAAATAGTCCAAATAATTAAATAATGAAGCATGCATATGAATGTCTATAAAAATTTATTGATAAATAATTTTAGAGCATTCAACTATCATGTACTGTTGCAGCATTGAGTTACTGTACTAAATGAAATGGGAAAAACCCATGTCCTACATCACATGTGCATTATAGGAGACAGAGACACATACATACAGACAAAATAATGAATGAGAAGTATATCTAAATATACATATTATTTGGTATTTTATACCTCACAAAAGAAAAAGTTAGATAGTTGTATTAGCTATAAATATTGAGTTCCTGGTGAGTTATAGGTGGCCTGTTGAACCTGACTTTGATTAAAATAAAGAAAGAGCTCAGTGGGGAGAAAAATATTTGGGCAGGGGCAGAAGGGTAGCTTACCAAATATTTACCTTGCTCGAGACCCTGGGTCCTATTTTCAGTACTTCACATGTGCACACGCATTCACACACACACACACACACACACAGAGAGAGAGAGAGACAGAGACAGAGAGAGAGACAGAGAGAGACAGAGACAAAGACAAAGACAAAGAGAGAAAGAGAATTATTATCCTGATAGTTCTGAAGAAGCAAACTATACTTATATGTTTTTCTGACCGTGAGCACGTGTTTTTGTATTTCATATGGTATGAAGAACCTAGAAAAAAGCATAACCAAGCTATTATATATATATATATATATATATTAAATGGAATTATTTTAGATTGCTTAGTGATTGGGGGTACAAAAATCTATCAGAATGTTAATCCAGAGAACAACCCCTGTATCTTGGGGAAAAAAGTTTCTTCTTACTGCTCTAAAGAATGCTTGAAGGATTGTTATAACAATTTGTATTAAATGAGAAATTTGAGGGTCTGAATTGGAAAAGAAGAATAGAGATAAAATGTGGTGTGGCTTCACTGAAGAGAGAACAGTGCACCCTTCCCCTCCCCAAATACCAGTGAGTTGTTAGAATTTTAACTTTGTTTGCTTCCTAGAAACAACCGGTCTGTAGAGACACAGTTAAACACAGAAATGATCAAAAGCCAGACATCTGAAGAAACAAGAAACAGAAAGACGATGCATCAGTTCCTGAATAATGGAAAGATGGCTCCAGCACCTACTTAGGGAATACAGACAAGGCTGGCTAAAGCTGGCCAAGGCTATGGAACGGATTCTGAAAATTTTTCCAGAAGCAGCAGAATCCCATACATATTACTCCAACCTTTGCCATGTTATATGCAATTATGCTCTTTTACTTGGAAACAGAGCCGGACTTCATCTGCTTGCACTAGCCAGACTCTTGCCAATAATTACAATAATATGCTATCAAAACCATGGAATGAATGCTAATGGCAAACTAATTAAATACATAAAACCATTGCCCCAGGAGCTGAGACTTGTTCAGCTGGATTGTCACTAAAAGGGAAAAGTCGTCTGTGCTCTTCAGTAATAAATTGGTTACTGTTGGTCACACAGACTTTGAGAGAGTACTTTTTAAGATCTTGAAATGATACAGGAACTTCAGGAAATGTCTACTGGAGGCTATCACCAACTGACTCCTTTATTTAAACAGCAAAAGGGCAGCAACGGGTGAAAATCATCCTCTTTTGGGTAACAGAGTGAGGAAACTGTACCATCAACCATCTCAATGATCACATAATGTCCAAAAGAATTTCAATGAAACCTTCAGACACTTTGGCATGGTTCTTTATCAGCTTTGTAGTATGGTTATTTTCTTTTTCATTTGTGTAAGTAGAAGAAGCATATACCAACACTATGTATCAGAACTGAAATTTCTACTTGCCTTAGGGATACACCCTTACTTCCATGACATCCTAGTATTAAGGCAAATTGGCAACACACTGGGAGCTACTAATACCCACACATCTTTTTGTTAGTATCTAGGCAACATTAGGTTGTTTTATGATAGTAGAGATCAGGGACCTTGTGTTTGCATACAGTAAAACAGCTGGATTAAAAAAGACAGCACAGACCCTGAGTGAGGACATGGAAGAGTCAGAACCCTCTCAAACTGAAGAGAAGTGCAGAGAAACTGAAGAGTGGAAACAGGAGTTGCAAGCAGACATAGAAAAAGGGAAAGGCAGACCTGCCTACAAAGCAGTGTCTGCTGGGGACAGCACTCAAACCGATGAAGGATCATTAAGTAAATCTTTTCTGAAGTTCAGTGACCTACTATGGAAATAGTTTCTGGTAGCTATCCAGCTATAGCTGCAGAGATAGGGCTGTGCCTTGAAGTAAAACATTCAGATAACTGGAAATGATGTCTTTAATCTCTAAAACACGCTTTTGCTTTAAGTTTTTCTTACAATGAATGATAAACTGTATCAATTATTTTGCTCAATCACAAGCATGGATTGTTTCACTGTGTTCTCTAACAATGACTTTCCCAGAATCTCTTGGGATTTGTGCATAGAACTATTGCCTCAATATGGGAAGCCCAAATCACTGAGCTTTAGATTCTGCCCTTGATCATTAGGTCTGTAAACAGAGATATTCGCTTCATTTTACATGGTCTGGAATTTAATACCAGCCAGGTTGAGACCCCAAATATAGTTTGCCTCTTGCTAGAGTCATCTAGCTGCACTGTGCACCTCCACTTTCTTTATTTCTTCTTGTTTTCCAAGATGTATTCAGGATGGTGTTGATCAGTTCTAGTTTTACCTCTTCTTAACCAGGGTATTATACCTAAGTTTAAATATAGGGATCCCAAGACCGATACAGCTGCAGGCCAACCAAGAGGAACTGAGGGTTAATAATGCCGCATGCCTTGGAATGTTATTAAGTGATGAAAAGGGTTCAGTGACCTAACTGAGAAAATTCAGACAAAGATAAATTATATTCATCTTCTCTTTCAGTAAATTATTCAAAATGATCAATTAACTCTGGCTAGTTCTATGAACAGAAGTCACTATTTGAAATATATAATTATGATACTTGACAATATTTAATTGAGCACCTTTCCTTGGTATCGTTGCTTAATTGCTTCATGTACAGAAGTAGGATTTCTTAGCAGAACTCTCCTCTCTTTGAAGACAGAGATCATGTTTTCTCACCTAAGAAATTCCTTCAAGTATCTCTACCCAAAGGACATATTAATTGAATTGTTACAAATACATCCTTAAAATTAAACTGAAATCAGGGGTAGGAGATACAGATGGTTTGGAAAGGAGACAAAGTGTGTGAGTGTGGATATAGGAATACTGTGTAAGCTCTCATGCAATCATTTTTTCATTCCACTATACAATGGCCATAGGCTTTGCCTTTAACCATATGCACATATTAGTTTATTCATATGAACACAAATATGTGCATTAGGAGATTCACTTTGGGACATAACCAACTGAATGCACTATATTAATAATTCAGTTAAGGGAGTGTTCCCGAAAATAGTAGGACTTCTAAGATTTCTCAACTGCACACTCATTAATTCTTTTAAGACTTTTATTCTAAGTCAGGTTCTGAAAAAAGAATGAACAGGATTTGGAAGAACCTTTATAACACTTCATACCATTGAAGTTTGGACCATTTATTGTTGACGTTTTTCTTTAGACTCAACCAGGAAGTAGTTTGAGAGCTGGAAGTTACTGGAGTAGTTGTCTTGCCTTTCCCCTGAATCTTGATTGTACTGCTCCTTTCATGTCCCAAGCATACACCCCTGATTCTTTTCCGGATATATCAGCACTGGATTAAAGTCCAAAGCAGGCATTTCCAAAGTCATCAGACACTTCCACACAGATGCCAGATTTTGTTGATTCTGCCTGCCTCTCTGCCAGTGCTCCCACTCATAACTGCCTTCTTAGAAAAGCTGATAACCAAGCCAAGCCATTCCAACCTTGGCTGTCTCCAGCAATGTTTAGGCCAAGCATGGCAATTACTGAAAATTGTTGTTTGTGCCATGTGCAGAATCATTACTCCATTGGTTGCCCTTTGGCAGTGAGGGAGATTTAATGTTTCCTTGTTCTTAGGATCATAAAATTTTCAAAATCATAAACTTTTAGAGCTCAGAGGGATTCTGAAGATACCCCTTGAGTTTAAATCTGGCTTGGACACTGCTTGTCAATGTAGTGTATTGTAATTGGACGCCACTGTAAAATATCAAGCCGATACACTTTCCACCTCTTCAAGGTCTCCCATTTTTGTTTTTGTTCATTTTGACTGTTTGCTTGTTGTTTTGTTTTGAGTTTTGAGGTAAGGTCTCATGTACCCCAGATGTATTAGGAGTCTATGCTTAGATGGAGGATCACATTGAATTTATGATGTTACTGCTTCTCACTGTGATGAGATTATGTGCCACCACCCCTGTTTATGTGGTGCTAGGGATGGAAATCAGGACTGTGTGCATGCCAAGCAAGTAACCTATAGACTGAACTGGATGCCCAGGCCCTTCCCCATATGGTTTTTAGCATAGCTATAGAACTAAACTAGATACTGGGGATATCGCCCTCAATAGTACACTAATTCCAGAAATAAATGTGGAAGAACTGATTAGTTTTCTGGAGGCAGGAAAGGGTGTTTGTGTGTTTGTGTATGTGTGTACCTGTCTGTCTTTCTGTGGATGCTTTTTATTATATTACCTAGAGAAAGAGGGAATTCTGCATAGATAACAAACATGTCAATATGAATGACTAACTCTTTAGTATGAAACTCTGATGATGTTTGTTTATTATATAATAAAACAATTGTCTTTGATAATAATTCAATTAAGCATCTGATTTCATTAGGTATTGAATCTATAAAATGAAATAAACTACATAATATTCAGTCATCTGCATATATAATTGTTATTATTACATGCATAAACACTGAAACTTTAGATTTGAGTAATATCTTCAGTAAGGAAAAGCTAGCAGGCAGATTTATATAGTTTGCTCTGCAGTTTCATTTAAGATAATTC
>JAQHUG010000033.1:4507161-4517471 GCA_028555095.1 Dicrostonyx torquatus | reverse complement strand
AAATAAATAAATAAATGTGTTAATTAAACCTTAAAAGATCATTTTATTTTACAGCACATTTACCAAATTGATGCTTAAGATCAACAAATGTGACTATCCACTAATACACTTTAGAATCATTTTGAACGATATAATTCCACAATAAGAGAAAAAAATAGTTTACTTTATTAATCTCTATGGAATTAAATAGAAACCATGGTTGCAGTTACTGGGTAATAATTATTTTTGACACATGCCCTATAAAGTAAATTACTACATTTTCTTTGACACTTATCTATCTTTTGTAAAATTATTGAAGACTTCATTCAATTATTCTGTTCTTGAACAAAACAGAAAATAGGCATTTGGAGGCAATAGTCCAAACATTGACAACAAATAGAGCATGTATGTGCAAAAAGAACTAAAGAAGGCCAATCCCAAGCCATGCAGGTTCTAGCCTCACCTCAGAATGATGAGTTTATGCAGTTCCAAAGGCTTATCTTGACAAGTCTGCTGTATATGTTGCATAGAGTCTAGGGAACGTTTACAATACTGAGTTCAATTACCTTGTTCTAATATAAAACTAATATAAGTAAATAATCATTAAACATTGAATTCATAATCAATAAAGAATTTATGTTTGTTCTTCATAGAAAGCACCAGAAAGTCAGGTGGGGGAGCATGACTTTAATCCCAACACTCGGGAAGCAAGCAAATCTCTGAGTTTGTGGTTGGCCTGTCCAACAGAGTAAGTTTTTTCTATACAAAACGTTGTCTAAGTAAAGTTCTTGTAAAGGGTTAAGATATATTAATGTCAGGCATTGACGATTTTAATGAAACTTTAAAAGTAGTGATGTATATACATTGAAAGAGCAGTTGAGAAAGTAAACACAGATGTGAATAACATATTTAGTCAATATTCTTCTCCCTTAAAAAGTATTTGTGGATCAATATTTGATGTAAATAAAATTATTTCTCATATAGATATTTGATTGTGTTTAAAGATCAGGCTATGGGAATTTTATGTCTTTGCCACATATAAAATTTCTTGGGTATTTTTATCATGCTAAAATAAAGAAGGGAAAATATGCTTTCCCTGAAAGGAAGCCTGATTTATTTTTGGTTTTCTAAATGTTATTACTATAAACATCATATTGAAAAATACATATTAAATGTACTGAGAACAGAAACTATAACAGATATTACTTTGGGGATGATTGCCTTATAGACTGAGATAAATCTGTACTATATATAAACACATTTACATGGCTGTATATAGAACCCCAGGCCTTGTTCATGCTAGTACTTTACTATAAAGCTACCTACCTATTCCTATGTGTATAATACATGTTACTTAACTAAGCAATCCATAATTAACATAGATTATTTTCTCATCAATTAACAATTACTTGAAAAGACAGATTTGTGTGCAATACATACTTCAAAAATATCCAGACAGAATCAAGATGTTGAAGACTTTCAAATGGTAAACATGCATACTATACTTCTGACTTCACACAGTACTAAAAAGGACCTATCTGTACCTGACAGTCATCCCAGGAAAGCAGACCACATGTCAGGCATCTGGTGGCCAGGTGCAAATGCTGCGAGCCTATGCCAGCCAGCAACTATTTTGGGTACTGACTCTTTTTATCCTGGAAAGTGAGCACTTGAATTGATGTAAGCATTTCCTGTATGTTTCCCTAGTGAGAATGAAGCAGAGAGGCTAGATTACCTGAGCCCAACCTTCCACTTCCATCAAAAGCATCTATTTCTACAACTCAACAAGTTCCCATGATGTTAGAGACAACACATGATCACATGATAGACAGGAAGAATCAGTATGAGTTGTTGGTTTTTCACCCATAGATGGAGCTTCTTGAAAGTGGTTAGTTACACTTGGTTCCTTTAAATGACGAGCGGTCTATGCCTCTAGGGCTAGACCTGTTGCTCACAGTTATCTCCATGCTTATATTTAAGTCAATAAAATGTCTCAAACAACATAGAGAATACTTCAAAGAATCAAAGAATGACTGACATAGGGGGTCCCAGAGGAGATAGGGAGGGAGTATGTTAAAGTAAGGCTTTTCCTCACCTATTGGTTTAGAAAAGCAGCTAGGTCAGGGACTAGGAATGTGAAATTGGTAGAGGAAGTATCTATTCCTAAGATCCATTCTCTCTGCTGTCTTTCTACACTATGGTCTATCCAAAGGGTGTTTTCAGGTACAAGTTCTCAAATAAATAAATAAGACCTATTGGTTTCATCACTTTCCTGAAACTCTCTTATCAATGCCAGACAGTCAGACGCCACCACGCTTGCACACATGTTCCTCCTACTTCTCCTTCCTGAGCTCCTTTGTAGTCATCCTCCATTGCTCAGCCTTTGCAAAATTATTGTGAGTAGGGAGAAACAGATTTATTTGGTTTGCCAAGAGTGTCTGAATTCAACAATGGTTTTATCTGTGCTTCACCTAAAAGCATTTAATGCAAATATTACATTTGACTGAATATATGAACATCCTACTCAATAGTTATTGATCAGAGTAATGCTAAGATAATTAAATTATTTTATTAGAAGTACTAAAGTTATAGACGAGGACAGTAAGTAATAACACCATGTATTTGTTGAGTTTATGCATATGAAAAATTCAGTTTAGGGAAATCACATTGCGATCATCTTCAAAACCCTATTACTATACTATATTGAATCAGAGTCATGAGGCATACACACACAAACACACACACACACACACACACACACACACACACACACACACACACCATTTCCTTTATTCCTCTCATTGAGAGTTTTTCTTTCTCACCTTGGTTGCTTCAGCTCTCAGTAGGATGTGTTGCCTCCTCTTTACATTCATCCTTTTTCTTTCCCTTCCTTTTACTTTCCTTAAAATCTTCAGCCTACTAGGAAGAGTAATTACTCACAGCTTCTCTTATCTTCGTCTCCCTACACAGTCCTTTCAAGTCTAAAGACTGTGACTAGGTGCCGTCTCTGAATGTGCTGTTTTGCAAGCACAAATGAGCATTCTCTTAACCTCAGGAGATGAGTGGCAGTTGGGTGAGTGGGGACAAAATTGCTTCTGCTAAATGTCGGTGGGTGGAAAATGTTAGCTGCCTGATAGGTTTTTTAAAATGCTGTAATAATATTTCTCGTTTAATTAAGAGTGTGAGAATAACATTGGTAAGGCTCAGAGGGATGCCCACAGAGAACCTGTGTAGTCGTGCAGAGAAGGGGAAAACTGGGCTAAAATACACTGAGCTCAGACTGAAGATAACCTTCCGCTGTTGCCTACAAAAAGAGGCAATTACCAAGAGAAGGACAGAAGCTATCAAGACTCTTCAATAAGCCCACCCAAAACAATAATGCCATTATAAATATAACCCACCTACAACTCTGTTGTCATATGATCTTTTTAAATACAGAAAGAACAAATGAGACTTTGTTAATAAATCTCTATTACAAATAGGGATTGGATAGAATTCAGGAAAAAGTAAAGGGCTAGCTGAAGAAAACAGAATTCAGATGTATTTGGGAAAACCATACTGGCTGGATAGGATGTGGTTGCAGGAAGCTTTCTTGGAATGTCAGAAGGGGCTGTATCAGGCAAATGGGCCTCCCAGCCTCAGACCAAAAAAGAGAATTTCTGTAGTCACTTTGGACTTTTTGCTGGGGTTTTCTCTCTACAAGTGGGAGATGATGATGAATTGAGTATTGACTGGATGTTGGATTGAGAAACCACATAACAGGATATGATTTCACAACGGCAACAACAACGCATCTAGGTTTAGTTGTAAGGTTTCTCTCTTTCAGAATCCAGTGCATAGAGCGGTGTGCATAGACACAGAGCATCTAGGCCAGAGACAACAGGAAATAGTGGGGGAACCCATCAAGTAGGGAGTTCTCAGGAAAATTAAATGCTTCTGGCACCTTCACTGTAGACTCCAGAATCTCGAGAACAGGGAGAAAATAAAATGTTCTTCACTCCACCAAATCTGCAGTATTTCGTAACAGGAAGCATGGGAAACTGATACACCTAACGAGCTGTATTAGTATAAAACATAAGTTTTAGTATTTCTTGTTTTTTAAAGATTCATTTTGTTTTTATTTTATGTGTACTAGTGTTTTGGCTGCATGGATGCATGCGTACCACATGCATGCCTAGTGTCCACAGAGGCCAGAAGAGGGCTTGTTGAATCCCCTGGAACTGGTTATGAGCTGCCTTATGAATGCTGGGAATAGAACCTGGGTCCTCTGCAAAAACAGCAAGTGCTATTAACCCCTGAGCCATCTCTCCAGTCCTTGTTTTAGTATTTCTAATATAGATAAAGTCTAATATAAATATATTCTTATATATCTAATATAAAGATATATTTTATAATAAAACAAATATTATATGCTTATATATATTACACACATACTTTTTATAAGAAGATATACATATATATGTACATATACATTCATTATAATCAAGCCTTTATAAACATTGCTCATATCACAATATCATGGTAATGTGTCTGTGGGACTAGAAGTGAGACAGTATTTAAAAAACAGAAAACAAAGCAGAGAGATGTTAGCTTAAGGAAGAAGTGTAAGTGCATAATTTGCTTAAGAAAATGGAGCGAGAGATCGTCATGTTAGGTAGTTACTTGAACTCAGAATGGTAAGCGTTACATGTTTGACTCATATGTAGAACCCAGGGGAAAAAAGAACTAAGGAAGAGGTAGAGGGAGAGAAAGAAGCAGATGAGAAAATACCACAAATGATCAAAGAAAAGCAAGAAAAAACTTCAATAAGATACTACTCAGACCTGTGATTTTGACTACTATTTATCACATAAAAATAAAGCTTGTTGGTAAGAATATGACAAGCTGAAACTATTATTGTGGACTTAAAATGATACAGTTACTAAGGAAAATAGTATAGTTAATCAAAATTTAAAATAACATTACCAAAGTAAACAGCAAACCCACGTCCGGATACTTACTCAAAATGAATTGAAAGTATGGTCTCAAAAAGATGATGGTACATTCATGTTCATAGTAGTAGAGGTAACCCAAATATTTATGGACAAAGAGCTAAGTAAATTATGATACATACACATAATAATATTCCTCTTTAAGACAGCAAGAAATTCTGATATATGCTGCAATACAGTGAGCATTCAGGGTATTATGGAAACGGAAATAAACTAATCACAGAAAAACAGAGTATCTTGCCCACTTATGTAGGGTCCTCATTGAAACAGAAACACTACAGTTGTTCCTAGGAAATAGAGGTAGAGGCAAGGGGCAAAGGAAAGTTACTATTTAACTGATAACACCTTTGTCTTTTGGAATAAAAGATTTATGGAAATGAGTAGTAATAATGGTTATAGAACACATGACCACATGTAACTATATAATTAAAATGCTGTAAATTGAAACATAACGTTTTCGACATTTTACCACAATAAGAAACAAGACTGGAAAAACCTCTACTGTTCTAATCTTACCTAGCCCAAATAACATCCTAGGTACATTCAGAAGTGATGGTGAAAATTCCAAGCACCTTCCATCATATGAAGCTGGGGTTTAGCTATTTTTAACAAACAGGAAATTCAGCTGTCTAGGAAAACAAAGAGATTTTTTGATTATAACAGACTCTAGAATGAGGTGAGATTCTATACTCAATGCTGTCGGTCTGCGAGGTAGTTGACTTATGGGTTTATTCTCATATAGCATTGCAACAGAGAGGAAGAACCTTGGTTGAAGAGTGTGATATGGTGAGAGACAAAGTCGATTTTATTGACATGACCTCTCCAATGTTTTTATTTACTGTCAAGTTCAGTATTCTAATGTTAGTATCCAAAGTGAAGGAAAAGGTTATCTATATAGTGTTCAAATTATATGGCTAAAAAGTCAGAAGCTAAGAGATTAAACTGGAATTCACGTACAATCGCTTTTTAAGAAAATGATTAATGTTTTCGAGCATACTGACCACTTCCCCATTCTCCTGAGAATATCAGTGCTTCTACATTCATTTTCAATAAAGTTATATTCAATCATAATGCGCTCAAGAAGTTGAAGCTTTTACAATCATGTATTAATTGCATGAATTTGAGCATATTTTCCCCATTTACTTTCTTCCTTTTCCCTCCTCCAAATCTCTTTCCTCTTCCCCAATAGTCAAGCTTTCATGCCTTTCCCCATCCTCTCTCACATTACAAATCCAAAGATGCAGACAATTATTAGAAGAATCCTTATAGCCATCCTTCGTTCCATTTTTTTCTTCCCTGAGAACAACATGCTTTGCTTTTGTCCAGGAAGCTGTGCTTCTATAGCTCTGAGGAGAATATTTACATATTTGCATGGGACGTTCAGTTCTCATAAACTGCTTTTAAAAACTGTCAGGAACTTGCGTGGTGTGTGTATAATGACCTTGCACTCTACTGTGATGCATTTCGGTAGGTTTAATAAGTAGCGTTCCAACATTAAAATTATTGACCAGGGATGAGTGAAGGAACAAAGTGTCAAGTGTCTGACCTCAATCTGGTTATTTGTAGCTTAGCTATAAAATTTTGGTTTATTTTGCCTAATTATCCCTGATTTTCACATAATTTCACTTACAAAATACAACAGAAAATGACAAAATCCCCGCAAAAATTTTCACAGACCTCAAAAGAACAATACTTAACTTTGTATATGGAAAAGCAAAAAAGCCCAGGATAGCCAAAACAATCCTGTACAACAAACAACCTTCTGAAGGCATCACAATCCCAGCCTTTAAATTCTAGTGTAGAGCTACATTAATGAAAGCAGCTTTATATTAGCAAAAGAACAGACAAGAGAACCAATGGAATCGAAATGAAGGCCCAGATATCAAGCCACACACCTATAAACACCTGATTTTTGACAAAGAAGTTAAACATACAAAATTTAAAAAATTATATTTAACAAATGATGATAGCATAATTGGATATCAACAAGCAAATCCTTTTTAAAATCACTTATCTTTGGGGGGGTATATGGGAGAGGGTTGAACGGGAGGGGAGAGGCAGGGAGGGGAGAGGCAGAAAGGGGAACAGAGAAAAATGTAGAGCTCAATAAAAGTCATTAAAAAACCAAAAAACTTATAAAACAAACAATCAAAAAGCTACTACAACTAGGAACATCTCATTTTTATCTTATTCAAATTATATATATATCATTTTATATATATATATATATCATTACATATAACCATTCTTCAAATTTTTCTATAGGCTTCTCAATTGAGTATACAATCAAAAACTAGAAGGTAACATCGAACTCTCTGGATACATGAAAGCCAAAATTTTTACCTGCAGTTGTTTTGAGAATATGAGTGATGGATGCACTCCCTAGTAGGCAAGCAAGTGTTCAGTCAAGTTCCAACATGTAAGCTGACTGTTGTATCATCCCTTTAATCTCAACTTCAAAACAAAGGTGACTGCCTTTGTGCCATTGACTTCACAGAGTTGGTATTATTAGAAATGAGGAAATGTATGTGCAAATTGCTTTGAAATACACCTGATGATTTTCAAGTTCCAATTACTTTGTTTTGTTTGTCTATTATCCCTATTATAATCATCATGGTCATGAAATTACTTAAAGAAAAAGGTAATGCTATTTCCACCACCAGATAGAAAGAATAGTCTACATTTGGTTCCATGATGAATGTTTATGTTATTACAGATTGGATGGTGTTCTTTTCTAAGTCATCATACTTAAAAACAGATGATTTAAGGTTCATTTTTGTTTCTTATTTGATGAGATAGTGACTTTCCTGTAGCCTAGACCAAGAGTCAAGTTTGTTATCCTCCTGTCTTAGCCTCCCAATGACAGCATCAATATGTATCATCCAAAAAGGCTAAGAATGCTTTTGAAGCAAACATTTTTTTTACTAAATGTAGGAAATAAATAGGACATGGACAAAAGAAAAATTATATTCTCAGTTCCACTGACAAATGCAAAATCATAACAGAAGTTGACTTTATTTCTAAGATTTTTTAACCCGTGAATAATTAAGTTTGGTATAACTTTATACTGTATTTATACCAAACTATTCATGCAATGTTGCAGTCATTGTTTTCTTTTAATGTTTTAACAAAATTATTTTTGTTATTAATAAACAAATCAACTTTGAATGATATATTTTATTATATAATTTTATAGATTATAATTTATTTCTACATTTGTATATATAAAATGTTCTATAGATTATATCTTATTTCTTATAACAGCATCTCTAAATTGAACATCATTAAAAACATCCTGAATTTAAGTGCTGAAAAGAAATGACATAATCCATAAGATTCTTTGAATGTTCTAGATCTTACATTAGTCATTGGATTCACGCTAGCATTTTCAAGCTTAAAATACTAAAACAAATTTTATGTACCAGAGTCTCTTTTGTATAAAAATACTTCACAGATTTAGACTTTTGTACGAGCTGCTTATCATTTGTGACAACTTTCTTTGTAAGATAATAATTATTGTGCATATTTTTACTATGTATATAATTAACTTTTTATAATTTTATTTGACTTCAACAATGCAGTAAGTTCATTAATATTCAGAGAGTTTTGTTACTAATATAACATGATTGACTCTTCAGAACTTTAAAATAATTAGTTAGAATAATACCTGCCAAAAATTGTTCAGAATACAATCTATTTTCAAGTTGGAAAGGTACTGTATATAAATGTTGTGTATCTTCTCGGTTCCTTATAAGGAATAATCTGCATTCTGAGAACTACAACCAAAATAAGTTAAAACTCCCACTGGGTGGATTAATTTTAAACACTTGTAATAAGTTATTTTTAATCTAATTACTTATTTCTCAAATATAAAAGTTTCCCTCTTTTATTTTGTATAAAATACATGTGGAAAGAGGCTGTTTTCATAATCACAATGTGTTTCATCTTCTCATGCCCCACTAATTCATGACAAAATGTTTTAAAAGCCAAAAGCCAAAGTAAACAGACAAATAATCATTCTTTTTACACCTGGGATGATAGGTGAGTGGATATTTATCTAAAATCTCATAATACTGAAAGAAATGAGAAAGCCAATCTGTCTTTAGGTATTTATTGCTCAGTTTAATTTTTACTTTTAACATAAGTATTATTTTAAGTAGTTGGTCATCTCTAGGTTAGATATTTTTACTCATGCCAAAACAAATCCTAAGGAAAGTTAATGAAAAGGAACACATTTACAAGATACCCCTGTGGGGTCTATTAGCCCCTATAAATATTTATATCTGCTGCCACTTAATGTCAAGTTCATCTTTCTAACACTTTTATTTTCTTCCCAAATCAGTTCCTTGCCAAAAAGTTCTCTACAGGTTTTAAGTAAAATATATTCTTCAGCTATTTTAAGTCTATCATCAACATATCTTGTCTCAACTACTGGTATATCTATGTAATAAGACAGAAAATATCAACTTTTATACAATATGATCCTTTATTATCCTGATTCAATAGTATTTCACACTAGCCACGCAATTTTACTATTGAATTTATTTTCCATACAATATCTTACATTTTCTTAAAAATTAGAAAAAGATGAGGTCATATGCATCATTTGTAAGCAGAGGTCAGAATTTTAAGGGCCATGAGAAAACTCTGAAGAGTCCAAAGCATGGAGATGATCTGACTTATATTGTTCTGAGATTCAAAGGTATATGTAGAATGGATATAAGAGTTGAACTAACTAGAAATGATGCTTTGCTTTCCAGTGGACACAGAAGAATATATATCAATATCTGACATGAGGTAAAATATGCCTTATATCAGCATAATTACAAAAACATTTTTAAAACCACGAAAAACTCAATGCACTATCCTCACAGAATATACTTATATGGAGAAAAGAGTAGAGTAAAACATGGAAATGGATTCCTTATCATACATCCTAGGTTTCACTAAGAGTCATTCTCTGCCCAGTATCTCCTATTTAGCTGTTGATTGTGCCATAAAGTTGACTGTTAATAACTGACATCATGGAAAGTGAAACAGTAAATAAGGGGAACTATAGAACTAGGCATGCCCCTCATATGAAAAGAGACACAAGTTTTATTTTTAAAAATAAGAAATTTAAACAGGCCTGAGCCAGTGACCTTTGCAGGAGCAGACCTAGGAAGTGATGTCCACAAGAAGAGGTACAGGGAATAACTTCTGAGGGAACAGGCCCAAGCCAAAGATTTCTGTGGACCCGGGAGTAAGTCAGGGACTTCTGAGGGAATAGCCATTAGCCAACAACCTTCACCAGAGCAGACCCAAGCCAGAAACCTCCACCAAAGCAGGCCTGAGCCAGCA
>JAQHUG010000033.1:4464755-4502064 GCA_028555095.1 Dicrostonyx torquatus | reverse complement strand
GAAGGGGTGCAAAGAAAAATATATAGCTCAATAAAAACAATTTTAAAAAGAGGTAATTTATTCATTTTTTTGCTGTCATTTGTTTTCACCAAATCTGAATAAATGATTTGGTTTTGATTTGAATTTAGTAAACTGATGATGAGCAACATTTGCTTTAAACGAAAAACACAGGCAGAAGAACAACCTTAACGGAAGGATCATATTTAAAAGGTATTGTGCCTGGAAATCGCCTCTGCCTAGACACTAACTTCTCTTTGCTTCCTGTCCACAATGAAAGCATCACTATTATTGCCCAGGCTCACACAGCGATGCTACAAATGGTGATTTTAAAAGGAGTTATTATCTCCTTGTTAGGTGGCATATTTATATCAAACACTGCAATGATAATTTGTTAAGTGATGAAAAGAAGAAATCTTCTGCAAGAATAGCCACATTGAAAAAAATGTTTGGAGGTGTTTGTGTTGTGTTGTTTTCTACATGGATGTGTAAGTTAGTGTCTAAGGACTCTTAGGACCGTCTTCTCTTCCCAAGTCTAAGCTGCTGTAGTCATTAAAAGTCTGTAGGTTCCTTTTCTTATATGCTTCATGTATACATAAAAAGATGTCCAACTAATAAAGATAAATGGTATTTGTGACTGAAACATGGAGCAGACATGCAAAAACAAAAACAAAAAACAAACAAAACAAAACAAAAAGCCAATGCAGAACTCCATTATTTTCAAGCAATGAACGTATTGTAACTTATCCAGGTACTTCATTCCTCCAAGAAAACAGATGCATGGGAACTAATTTGTTATATCAGTACTGGAGTGTGCTCCCATTTAGGGCTCTCAATGAGACAAAGTCTAAAACTGAGAAGAAAGACATAGCACGAGCTTGTAAAACCGGAAGTGAAAGAGAAAAGAACTGTGTAAGTACATACTGAAGATGTACAAGTGGCATGTCTGGTGCCCAGTGTGGGGAGAAAAAGGGAAAAGAAACGAAGCGGTACCAAATAGGCAAAGCATGTTCTCATTCACCAATACCAGGATTATCCCAGTGAACTTGAGCCAAATAGCCATGACAGTAATTAGCTCTAGTACTTTGAAAGATCATTATGAAGACATTAGCAGAGCATTAGTGAGAATTACCCATTTTTCACACATTGATTAGATGCCATGGTTGGATCATTACTCTATTGGTAGCCAATAGCAGTATTCTAACTAGCACTCTTCTCCAGATGAGCTCTAGACCTGTTAACCTCGCATGAAACCAAATAAAGTGGTTTTGCTAAACTAAATGAGGTACATACGTATTTCACATGTTCAGGAAGAAACTCATTAAACAAGCAACAAAATCACTTAGCTGATGTCTGCTCCACAATGTGCACTAATCTGCCATCTTCATCTGGTTACAGTAGCATGCCTAGTAGTCTGTTGAATGAAAAGATCACAGCCATTCCTGCAGAGTATTTGAAGCTACTTCCTATTCTTCCGCCTTACACATCAACTCAGGATGCAGTTACCTTCCACATTATTGCCACTATTCTGAGAAACACTCTTACATTCATCTCCATCAATCTATAATTCCTTGTCTTATAGACAAAGCAGCTCAATTCCTTGTAAAGTAAAACACTCAAAAGGCATATCCCAAACATAGAGACCAATTGCTCTTGCCCAGCAAATTGACACAGAATGTTCTTTTTTATTGATTCTATTGAGCTATACATTATTCTCTGCCTCCCCTTCCTCTCCCGTCCCCTCCAACCCTCGCCCATGGTCCCCACGCTCCCAATTTACTCAGGAGATCTTGTCTTTTTCTACTTCCCATGTAGATTAGATCCATGTATGTCTCTCTTAGGGTCCTCATTGTTGTCCAGGTTCTGACACAGAATATTTAAAAGCAGCATTTCAATGTCTGTTTGCCCTAAGATCTCAGGTGAACCTGATGCCTAATGAGGTTGGTAATATTGCGTTCTCAAACATGTATTTTAGGTTCATTAACATACAGCAGAGTGAGGTAATCTACAAAGAGTGGCAAAGTTAACGCAGCAGTTGGATTATGCTCAATATTGATGACAGACAGGTGGTGCATTGTTCTCAATACATGTGAACAATCTCAAACTCCTCAGCAGGACAAGGTAACTGAGGGGGTGTGTTGTGATATTTTCCCCTCCTTTTCTTACATATCCCCACCTGTCCACCCACACACAAAACACATGTGGTTCTGAGCCACATATTTTAGAAGGTATAATTCTTTCACAATATTTAAGGAGTGATTATATTTTCCTAATCTAATGAAGTCCAGAATGAACACCTAGGACTAAGCTCTACTCTCCATTTTCTAATGTTTATTTCCAAAAGGCATATGTCAAAACACCACCAGCTAGAATGTGTGAAATGAATTATTGAGGTGATTTTAAAACAAGCAGGGCATGTGTAAGTCAGAAT
The DNA here is from genome assembly GCA_028555095.1 of Dicrostonyx torquatus. Lineage (NCBI taxonomy): Eukaryota > Metazoa > Chordata > Mammalia > Rodentia > Cricetidae > Dicrostonyx > Dicrostonyx torquatus. Next base: position 4,499,636 of record JAQHUG010000033.1, on the reverse strand, counting down.
CCAGCTCTTTTATTGCCACAGAAAAGTCAAGAAGAAATAATGAAAAGACAAAGCTAAGGAGGCAGAAAGTGTTGGGAAATAGCTTGTTTATATAACCTTCCAAAGAGACTAATATCGAAATGAGCAACACATATTTAGTCAAGATATTTTCCAACTTTATGTATTCTGTTTTAATAGTCCTCACATGAAAAACATGCCAGGATTCCTTTTAATTTTCTTCAACTTTCGAAGGGTTAATTACTCTATGAAGTAACTCAATAGAAAACAGGGAGTAAGGTGTAGACGAACTGATTCAGGGGCAGGGCCTTGCCTTTCATGAATTATTTTTTTATCATTACCTCCACTTGAGAACACCCATAGAAGTTCAAGAAATATAGTAAATGTAACTTCAGGTGGACCAAATTGAATCTAAAGTCAAAGGAAGCAGTTGAGTTGGGAACTTTAAGCTATCCAGCTCTTCAGGAATGTTCCTATTTTCTGCCTACCTCTGCAAACTTAAGGACCCTAAAAAGTTTCAGGCTATGTCTCTCATGATATTCAATGGCAATTGTAATATCACCTATGTTTTATGATACCCTTAATATAGTTACTGTCTATTTTTTAATAAACAAAATGTGTGGTTTTATTTGGGGAAACCAGGTGGAGCAAGTATTTTTTAAAATCAATGGTTGTCTTGGGTCCAGTTTATTCTAATTTTGTAAAGTTTTCAATTTTGTTTATCTATCTATCTATTGTTTGCTTGCTTGCTTACCTATTAGTTTATTAGTTTTTCAAGACAAGGTTTCTCTATGAAACAGTCCTGGCTATCATAGAACTCAGTCTGTATACCTGACTGTCCTCAAACTCACAGAGATGTACCTGCCGCTGCCTCCCAAGAGCTGGGATGAAAGGCATATAACACCACCACACAGTCAGTATAATACTGTAATTTTTCAAAATTAACCTTTTTCTTTACTGGCTTTTTAAGATTTTCACATTATTACCCTAATTCCACTTAACCCCAAGTCCTCCCATGTCCTTTCCTCACCTCTGCAGTGCCCCCAGAAAGAAATTTTTTAAAATGTCAAAACAGAACAAAACAAGCAAGAAAACAAAAATATTGTAATGTATTTATGTAAAAATAAGCAAAAAATTAGTTTCTGTGCTTTTCTAAATATATGTAACTTGGAATGTATAAAATTAGTCTATGAATTTTATTACTATTGTTGATACTAATTAAACTATTACTGCAAATAGCTACCATTTTTCAACAATTTTTCTTGGGACAGGGACTGTGCTAGTGGCCTTGCATGTATTATCTTATTGAAATCACATGGAATTTGTGGAGGATTTTGCTATCATCTGCCTCATTTTATAGATGAGAAAATATACTTTGACAAAGAGCCAAAAATCACATAATAATGAAACCAGCGGAGTCAGAATTGTAACTCATTTATACTTAAAAACCCTTAGCTTGTATTAAAATGTAAACACCAACAAAACATTAGATATTGTGGCTGAGAGGTTAAGCTCATAAACCGTGGTTTGTAAGAGAAAGGGGAGGATATGAGAGGCAAGATAATGAACACCAAGGATGTTTGAAAAATCCATATGGAAATCTTAAATATTTTCTCTCCTTTCTCTCTCCTCTTTCTCTCTCTCTTTCCCTCTCTGACACACACACACACGAATGAACACACATACTCATGAAATATCTCACATACTCACAAAAAATCTTTCTCTTTCTAATAAATATTTTATTCACATACAGACTAATTTTCCTGAACTGCCGTTCTGATTTTTAAAGGTAAAAGTGAACAAACAAATGAAAATATTCACACTTTATATTAAACGATTATAAGGTTTAAAATACCACCATCATATTTTCAGTAATGATTGTAGTTCCAAGAACATTCATATGGCACTAATTCTTATTTCATTTAGTGCCTCCTTTCCATACAGGAAATATAAACTGAGGAAGTGACGTCATGAAGACCAACTGAGAGCTTGGAATTCTGGAGAAGGAGAGGGGAGAGTTAAGAATTGTCTACTCAAAGTACCTGGGCCAAGGAGAACAAGAGTTTGTTTAGGACAAAACACTTAAGTGATATAAAGAACAGAGAAACAATACAGCTCACAGATACTTAGAAAGGAAAATTGAGATCAATAACATGATGGAGAATATGAACATCAGGCTAAGGAGTCTTGGTTTTCTTTGTAAGTTTGTTTAATTAATGGCTTATAACAACAAAGTATTGACAAACATAGCATTGGCACAAAACTCACAAGGTAATGCAGCCTGAAAGGATGGAGTCAAAATAGATGGAAATGGTGACTAAAAGAATAAAAGAATATAGACAGGAAGTTACTAAAATTCTTCACACTAGTAATATGGAATCATTAAAATTAAGTATCTAATTAGATAATTAAGTTTCTAGGTTTAGGCAAGAAATCCATAGTATGCCTTAACAATAGTCCGGAACAAATGTTAGTTGACTAAAGCACTCCAGAACTAGACTTCAAATGTTCCATGTCTAGACACCTCCTACATAATAGGAAATAGTCTTCAAAAACACACTAGATTGGGATATATATATATATATATATATATATATATATATACACATACATACAGAATGGCAAACGTTGAATACAAACACACAAAAGCTGAAGTCATCTAATCAGTAAATGGGATAATGAATTGAGTTGACAGTTTTCAAGAGATGAAATAACAATTGCCAATAAATGTCTGAAAACATGCTCAATATACTTAATTATCAGCTAAGTGCAAATTAAAACTGATTTGAGAGTCTATCTCTTAAAAATCATGATGACTATCATTAAGAAACTAAGATGGCATTTTTTTTATATAGGGAAGGTGTATGTGTGTGTGTGTGTGTGTGTGTGTGTGTGTGTATCTCTCTCTCTCTCTCTCTCTGTGTGTGTGTGTACAAAGAAAAAAGTTTTAGTTTGCTTTCTTTTTCAGTGATAAACACCATGACCTAAAGTGATTTGTGTATTGCGGTTTATATTTTATCTTACAACTTTTATAATCCACGAAGAAAAGAAATCAAGGAAGAACTCAAGGCAGGGCAGGGATATGGAAGCAAAAACTGAAGCAAAGACCATTAAGGTGTTGTGTGGTGTTTTACTCTTTTGACTTTTTGTGGGGCCTGACACTCAGCTCCCAAATAAAAATCACACAGAGGCTTATTTTTAGTTAGGAATACCTGGCTTTAGTTTGGCTTGTTTCTTGCCAGTTTTTCTTAAATTATCCCAACTACCTTTTGCCTCTGGGCTTTTATCTTTGTCTAATTCTGTATAGCTTTCTTTCCTTCTTACTCCATGACTTGCTGACCCCTGATGTTTTCTTTAACTTCTTTCCTTGCTCCTCTTTCCCTTCATTCTCAGTTCTCCTATTTATATTCTCTGCCTGCTAGCCCTGCCTATCCTTGATCCTGCCTTGCTATATTGGCCATTCAGCTCTTTATTAGGATCATCAGGTATTTTAGACAGTTACCGTACCATAGCTTCACAGAATTAAACAAATGCAGCATAAACTAAAGTCACACACCTGAAAATAATATTTTCCAACATTAATGAATACGGCTTACTGCATTGCTATTCATGGCTTTCTTTAACATCCTGGGTCCACTGGCCCATGCATGACATCACCCACAGTAGGTTGGGCCTTCCAATACTAACCATTAGTCAAGAAAATGCATCACAGATTCAGATAATCTGACAGAAACATTTTCTTAACTTGTTCAGTGCCTTTAGAGATGATCCGGGCTTGTGTCACATTAAAAAAAAAAAAAAACAGCATGGGTTGGGGATAGATGTGGGAAAACCAATGAATAGGAACAAAGCATAAAATAATATGTCTGGTGATGATATAATGAAACCCATTACCTTTTATGCTAACCTAAAACACAAAAAACCCAAACACCTTCAATGAATTGTTAACTATAGTCACTAAGTCATACAACAGATTCTCCTATACTATTGAAATTTTGTAGCCTTCAACTCAATCTCTCCAACTATACCAGATGCAAAGGTATTAGCCTCTGATAACTACACTTATGTCCAATAATTGTATATGATCGAAGTTTTAGACTTCACATATGAGTGAAACCATGACTACTCTACTTACCTAATTTCAATTATTTTCCATATTCATTTATGCTGTCACAACAGATTCCCCCACTGTGTGTATGTGTGTTTGAGTGTGTTTGCAATATTTATATATGTGGATGTGGAAGTCAGAGGTCAACATTTAGTTTTATTCTCATATACTATCCCCCTGGGATTTTTTAGAGATGAAGCCTCGTACTGGGCTCTGGGATTTCCTGATGGGCCAGCAATACCTGGGACTATACCTGTCACTACCTATTAGCACTAAGATTAAAAGCTTGTGATACCATGCCTGTTTTTTTTTTTTACATGCATTCTGGGGTTCAGATCAGGTCCTTATGCAGGCATGGCAAGCACTTTACCAACAGATCCATCTCCTCAGAGACTCCCAACTTTGTTCTTTTTCCATAGATGAATGAAAAACACTTCTATACATAAAACACAAAAATTCAACAGAGAAGAGGCTTTTGCTAATCCCTGTGGAAAATATGGAGAGCAAGGTTTTAAATATGTGAGCATCTAAATGAGAAAGTAAACAACACTGGAATTTCCCAATGGAAATATAAAAATAACACAGCAACTGAGACTGAATACTGACACCTTATATATAGCTATAAATGTAGATACAGAAACAGATTCAGACTTGATGCGTCTGGGCATCTTATGAAATGAAAATACAGAGTAAAAAGCAGACACAGGACAAACTCACCATTGGATTGATAGGGGAAGGACAACAACATTTATTGGATTTGCAAAGGGCACATGGGGACAAAAGGCATTGTAGGCAAAGAAGGAGTAGATATGACAGGTGTGCTTTAGTGCTGTAGCAAATACTAAAGGAGCTTGGAGAGAACTGCTCAGTCTGACTGGCTAAAAATTTTGAAATTTATTATGAAGATGCATGCATTTACTTTTCAAGATTTTAAGAGACCTTGTGGTTAATTCACCTGGAAATAAAGGTGAAGAAAGAGAGGCTCAGTGTTTCCATCTAGCATTTGATACTCAACTACCTTTCTCGTTTTAAAGGTTTTTAGCAATTTATACTTACAGATTTATGTATTTTTCCAAAGGCATACTGCTCTAGCATTGGCAGGTTCTAACTGACTTTCTACTTTCGTGAATCTTTTACAAGAAAACGTGCTTTGAGACACGCACATACATCACTCGTCAACCGTAACTTTGGAGATTAAATGTGCAAAATACATCTTTAGATCTTGTCTAAAGTGACCACTCAATAACTGGGAAGGATTTTAATTTTCACGTTCACTGTATTATTTCTTTCTCTGATCCTGACTCTCCCCCCTCCACCAGTAAACAAAATAAAAGCATTGCTTTATTCAAAATCTTCCTTTGAAGATGATGCCAAGTAATCTGGCAAAAGACAGGTATAGCTCCTATCACTGTCCATGGCATACATTGGGACCACAATTCTGCAAGTTCTGAGCCCCCCCCAAAAATTATTTAAAGTAAATCAAGGATGACTACAGGGAGCAGCAGTTACATCGACTTTTTCTTCTTCTCCTTGCTCTTCTTCCTTATTTTCTTCTTCCTCCACTTTTTCTTTTTCCCCTCCTTTTTCTCTTCTTTTGTTTGTTTTAAGAAGATATTAATTAACAGAAAACTTGTTAGGATAAAGTTATAAGAGACTAACCTGTGGAAAAAGAAGGCGCATTTGCAAATTTCTGGTAGAGAGTTACTGAATAAGAGCAAGAGAACCAGGCTCTCACTGCAGGTGTTGCATTTGTGTCTTGCAGTGATATACAAGAAGTTTTTAGTAGTCAGACAGAATGCTGAAACTTCTCCCCTGACCTTGGGCCAAGACAATCTGCTTTTAACTAGAGGCAAATGTAATCCATTCTATGAACAGATGGCATAGAGGGGGGAAAAATGCAAACATAGGCTCTCTTGTGTCTCTTCCAAACTTTAGCCAATTTCCAGCTGTGGTAGGGTAGAGAAGAGATGGTACAGATTCTATTAATTGTGAGAAAGTTGGGTTAAGACTACAAAGACACTGTCTACTAGGACAAGTCCATAAGCAGAATACTGTCTGGCCAGTGTTCCTGGCTACACTGTTGATGGATAAATTAGTATAGCTGTCGCATTTTTTTATGCTATATCTTTTAAGTCTCTCAGAATGTCTATGAGTGCTTCTTATAAAACAAGACCTATGTACCTTGTCCAGATTGCATAGACTTTGGTCCTCTAGTGATGGCAAAGTCCTGTGGCAATTATGCATTTTTTGTTTCTTCTGTGCATTGAACTGTTTGAAATCCAAGGACTACATTGCTAAATTTGGTTGCATGAATTACTAATGCATGGCAGGATTACAGAAGAAGACTTAACAGGAGGAAATCCATTTTTGGACATAAATCAAGGGGGAAACATATATTTGAGTAGCATGCCTCTGAGCTGTCCCATGGTAGCTAATGTCAGCTTTGAACTTAATATTAATATTTTCTGTGTTATTATTCTCTAATGACTCCTCAGTATAGACCATGATGACAGCCAATAAACTAACTATGGGACATTTTATTAAAAATACTAGTATTTTCAAATGTATAGAACTTTCTGCATTTTTCAGGAGCTTGTATTTAATTACCTTAACAGGGCTCTAAGAAAAAAGAAAAAGAAAATCAATGTCTGTTCTACATCCAACTATTTTCAAACATAGTTTTAGTTTACATTCAGCAACATTCACTGAAATCAATCAGGTGACAGGCAAAGTTTGAAGGTTTCAGATTTTTCAGAATAATCTAGACATCACAACCAAGTAAACAGTGATACAAATAAAAGTTTATAGTCCGTGGAAACCATTGATGCTAAAGACTAATTATTTTTTTTCATTTTTGTAACGAAATGTCACCATATTGCTTTGATTGAGTTTGGGAAGACCTCACACAGAAAGTAAAATGTGAGGTGGGTTTCAAGGAGGAGGATGTTAATAATTAGTAAAAGAAAAGTCAAAAATAGTAGTATAGTATTAAAAGATAATTACATGCATAATGGCAAGGAAGACTGAACAGTATAGTACATTGAAGGAGGTATTTCTGTAAAAATAGAAGCAGATGAGGGATGGGCAATAGAAGCAAGCATGCTAAGAAACACACACCCACACACATGCACACACATACGTCATGCAGTAGGGCGTCTGTGAAGTGCAGTATCTCTGGAGTAGATCTGTATATGGTCTATTTAGAGGCTTTAAGATCTATTATGATCTATGCTGCCATCCAAGTGATGTTTTGTGAGACCCTTCTCTCCTTCTATTCTAATAGCATGGGTCCATAGTTCATGGACCTAACAATGACTGAAATTTGGAGGTCTTGAAGAGCTTGGAATTTATGTCACCCTTAGAAACTCTATGTAGGACTGAGCCAAAATTACATAAACAGGAATTTTTCATTGTGTAGACTCTCACTTAGGTTTCTCCCTTTCCTACAGCTATTTTCCTATCCAATCATTAGTTTTTCTAGAATTATTTGTAATAAACCACTTTGACACAATTCATCATTTTTGGAGCTATAATTGTAGGAGTGTCCAGGTCATGATATCCTTTTTACTTATATTTGTGAGCTATTAAGGTGAATCTGGGGAGGTAATGTTTTATTTATAGACTAAATATAAAGCCTAGATGGAAAGCACTGTTTCTAATTAGCTTTTGGTATATGGCAATGCTGGTGGCATTAAGAATAGATGAGATTATACATCTGTACATTTGTGGCAGGCAATAAGGAAGGGAGGCCCCTGCTCATCATTTGCATTTGTCTACTGTTTCGTGAATGCATCCTGGTTTGAACTGATTATATTGTGGCAGACAGACTCCTGAATCTGGCCTTCTCTAGTGCTTAATACGCCATTCATGTATCTAAGGCACCTGCTATGCAAATATCTTTGTTTTCCTTTCATCTTTCCATTTCTATTGGGGAAGTGTATTTTAACCCCACATACAACAGGTCAAAGGACAATAAATACTGGGAAACTTGTTATATTGGCAAACATCCAGAATCTGTGCGTAGCAACAGTACCCTGACTCTCAACACAAGGGCAAGTAAGAAATTTTAACTTCCTCAAACAAGCAAGGCAACAGAATGATTATTTTCATATGAGTACATTGCATTAGTCATGATTATAGCATCAAGAACATCATCCATAGAAGTTATTAAGGCTTCCATATCATGCCCTATGGCCTCTGCTATTCTGAGCCCAGTCCATGAAGATTTTTCAGGAATACATCTCTAGTCCAAACAAAGTCTCAGTAATGGTGCGTACTAAAATGTTGCACCTTGTACCCCAACTTCTAGCAGACATACATGTGTTTCCACATGATAGACCCAGGCGTCTGTAAATTTCCTTCATTAAGTCATAACTAAGAGCCGCCCCTCATTGTGCTCACTTTCTAATTACCAGGAGTGGACAATTTTAGGCAGAATGAAGAACACACACTGGGATGTCTGGTGCTTGATGTCAAGCGACTTTTTGTTTTGGCCATGACTTTCTTCCTCCCAATCCTCTACCCCAGCACCTCCAGTGTATTAAACTAGTATGTTGTTATTTGCAAAGCTGCTACAAGAGGACACAATCTCCCAGAAAGGTTTAATATATAATCTTCCAACCTCATTCCTTATTCATCCTTCAACCATTAGCGTTTATCAACGCAGTGTGTGCCAGCATCCAGTCACATATCCATGCACTGACAATGACTCACAAAGAGACCTTAGTTCCATGATTTACAAATACTGTTGAGAGTTGGATAGCAGCTTTCTACCAGGCTGGAAATCTGTTTGTTTTTCTCAATTCTACATTTCTTTTTCTCTTTGTCATCACCATTCCCCTCCATTTCCATTCCTTTTCTTCCCATTTTTCCTTCGGTGCCCACCATACATCAAATGTGGAGGCCTGTATATTCATTTCCTTTACCTAAAATAAAGTAAGAACTTCAAAGAGACATGAATAATCTCTCCTGTTTTAATAATTTAAGATGAATTCACCACAAAGCTCACTCTGCCATCCCCAGTGTTCATATTAGATCAGAAATGGCATTTGCAGCCCCAAAAGAAATATATCAGAGTAGTTCCCACCCTGAAAATGCATGGCACAGAGCCCAGCTCTTCCCTGGAACCAGTATGTTATGAAAGGGTCTATTTCAAAGTAAGTGTAGCAGGAATATGGGAAGTGAGGATTTGATAATGTTTGATAATTCACAATTTAACAGCCAAGGAAAGACGGCTTATTATTAAATGCAAATAAAACGAAATGAAGTCCGGCTGTCTGGGTGCAGATAGAAATTACACAAAGCCCATAAGCCACTCTAGAGATCTTAACTACTAAACAGAGCAGGGCTCTTGGAGCTGCCAGCAAGCACAAATCCCCTCTTTGAAGAGGCTTGCACCCTGCATTATCTCTAGAGAATGACTCAGATTATGCAGTCTGCTTGGAAAACCAAGGTATGCCTAGAAACAGAGCAAGAACAGCCACTCGATGGAAGAAGAACATGTTTTGATTTTTTAAAAAGTATTTTCAAGCTCTTTACGTGCTATTGTTGTTTTCTCTTTCTAGAAGATGGTTTTACAAGTCAAAGGAAACTGGCTTATTTGCTTATAAGTTTATAGACAGCCAGGCTAGAGCCAAAGCACATATACGACTCACTTATCGAAATCAATAACATGAATGTAACTGCCTCAATGTAGTCATAAGCATTAATTTAAGGGTATTATAATATCTTAATGTTCAAGGTAGTTACTACTTTTCCTATATCTACTATTATTTGCAAACAGTGAAAGCATATCAAGCCTTATTAAACTCAAATTTTTAATTATTCATTTAGATACAGAGTGCAATGTTAAACATTCCGTAGAAAGAGTTAAGGTTGAATTGCAAAACAATGTGTAAGTTGTGGTCATTTATTCCAAACTATTCATTAAGTATGTTTTTCACAAAGTAAACATTTTCTAGAGACATTTTTCTTCAAATCAAATTCCTGTTTCTTTTTGTGCACATCTGCCCTCAATGGTCTGATTTGAGGTTCCTGTACATACATTTTTAGACAGGTAAGAAGATCAAATCTGCATTTTAAGACTTTTTGTTGATCTTACTCAACATCTTCCAAGCCTTGAATTTCTCACTCCTTCTTCACTTCTCAAACATATTTCAGGCTTTCAGGCACAGTCTCTTCAGATTCTGTTGTCTTGATGGGTTCTTTCTTCAGTGGACACCATTTTTTATGAGGTATCATGACATCTAATTTCATATTCATTCATTCTGGAACTCACATGATCTATAGAAATGACTTTATTTGTTACTTGAACATTGTTTCCTAAGCGATTCCATATATCTATCTTGTCCAGTCAGTATACATTTGGAGAAAGAGGAGGAAGTGGAATACGTCCAGTTTAAATAGGCTATGACACTCTGTTCAACCTATCTCAACCCCTGGTTTCTTAACTTATCTATTGGTCCTCTCAATACCTTCTGCTTGAGATTAAGAGGGATGTCAAACTTTCTATATTCAATAAACAACCTTCAATCTTTGTCTCATATTTTCCTGTAGGTTTTTCTCTCTCCATTATGGGGAAGTCCATTACTGGAGTTACTCATATCAACATAGCTGGGTTCATCTTTCTGCCATTCTCCACACCACATCCATAGTGGCGTGATTTTAGTTCTACCATCAAAGCAAATCTAGAACAAGATCATTTCCTCTAGTAGTAACAGTGTAAACTGCTAACAGTTTTCCCTCCTCCACTGTGCTAGTCTTACAACATCCTCTCCATTTTCTCCTTTCTTTCACTCTGTATCCTGCAGTCAGTATTAAGAGACGCCAGGTGGCTCTTTGAAAACATAAGACATACATGCCGTTGCCCCTTTCAAACACCATCAGTTGCTCTAAACACCATCAGTTGATCTTTATTTGAGAGTAGGTGTAAATGTCTTAGCAGAATGTTATTCTTAATAATCCACTTTATCTTTACAGCCTTCAATCAGTTCAGTCTTCACCTTCTCATCTCCTTCCACTGAAGCCATGCTGAATATCTACTGTTCTTTGCATTTCCTGGCAAACTCTTAACTTTTCAATGTTTACTAGGTACACTTTTAGTCTGGATTTTGTCTAAAATGCATGCATTCCTACTTCCTTCCCCCTCTCAGTATCTATCTAAGTATCTATCTATCTATCTATCCATCTATCTACCTACCTACCTATCTGTGTGTCTATCTATGTATCAATGTATCTCTCTAAGTATGTATGTATGTATGTATCTACCTATCCATCCAACCATCCATCCATCCATCCATCCATCCATCCATCCATCCATCTACCTACCTACCTATTTATGTGTATCTATCTATCTATCTATCTATCTATCTATCTATCTATCTATCCCAAACACACACACGTGAGTGCGTACATACACACACAACCTTGATAACTTTCTCCCTTCCTAATTGATTATTTATCGTTTCTATGTTTGTCTGTTTCCTTCTAGAAATAGGATGTTCTTTTGAGGACAAGAACTTTATCATGTTTTGCTCACTAATGTGGTGCTCATTGTTAAAATAACGCAAGGAAGAAATCCTCATCCATTGCTTCATATATTGCAGAAATGACAGGAAAAAAAGTTTATTATGTATATATATATATATATGAATATATATATGAATATATATATATATCCTTATCTCTCCAGTCCTGAAAATAAGCTCTTGTAAAGTGAGTATAGTTGAAGGTTAATAATAAAGGCACATTTAGTGTGTGTCCTTGGTAATTGTATTCTCCCCCATGATTAGAGACAGTGAAGTTCAACTACCAGTTACTTACATAACTCAAGAGAAGGCCTGAAATCCCTTTGCCTTCGGCACACATTAGTAAACTTGTTATGATTCTTCCCTTCTACTGGAGTGCTTTATACAGTGTTTTGAATTTTTTCCTCAGGTTGACTTCTATGTAAATACTTAACCTGTAAGCCAGACCTGAATATCTTTCATACAGTTTTTATATTCAGTTGTACGATTAGGATATGGAATTTTTAAATAAGATTGCTTCTTTAGTGAAGAAAAACAAGGAAAGAATTGTAAATTGTAAATATAAGCAGATAATGAAGATATAATTCAGCATTATAATGATAAAATGCGATTATTCTGAGATCCATTATCCCCTACCTGTAACATGACTTAGTCCATGACACCTATATAATAAATGTTCCCTGAATAAAATACACTAAAATAAATGTTTAAGTGACTACTGAGTGAATTTCCTTTGAGAAAGGTAGGTATGAGAAAAGGAAGATCCTATGAGGTGACTGTCTTGAAGAATTTGAGGACTTTGTGCTGGAGAGAGATGAAGCTCCAGGCTGTAACTAATTGACAGAGCACATTTAGCATGTGAGATACTCTGACTTACTCTCTAGCACTCAAAAAGTATACACTGGAAAGATCTTTTATTTAGAGATTGAACAGATTTGACTACTATGTTAGTATAGAGATGTAAGAGAGCATATGTATCCGAGCTACTGTCCTCAAGGTCAATGTGTGAGCTACTGTTCCACAGTGCTGTATTGTGGAGCAGAATAACCCAAGACAATGTTGAGAAAAAGTGAGATACCTAACCAAGAGAATTTGTGGGTCAGGCAAGATTCCCAGAATGCAGGACTATTGAGATAAGCATCCAAAAATTAGTTGAGTATAGCAAGGGAAGGCTTATAAAAACTGTTAAAAGAAAAAAGAAAACACCCAGTGTAAGTCATAAAAGAAACTCCACATAGTAATATTTCAAAGAAGATGGAAGCTAAGACAAAGGTAAAGGTGAGCAGAAAGAATTTAGAATGAGGTTTGAGAAATAGACAAATAAGTTTAAGATCACAAAGAATTTATTTGCTTTTTGAGAAAATCTTAATTTTATTATTGAGAATAATGGGAAGCATTTAAAACACTCTTGTAGACAATGATGTAATAAAAGTAGAGCAATCATTTGGAAATCTCTGCCTTCGTCGTGTAAAATAGATCAGAGGGGCAATAGAGAATGTTGAAGACACATGGAGGGTGTTTTATAGATCCAACTAAAAACTAATGAATGACTGAGAGTGAATAGCAAATAGAAAAGGAAGGGGGAGGTATTTAGAGATACGAAAAATGATAAGGGAATTTATGTAAGATTCACTATAGAAAACATTATTTAAAAAAACAAGTTATTCTGCCAAGTTATTAGGATAGAACACAGAAGGACAGAAGCAGAAGTGGGCAATGCTGAAGGCTTCGACTTGGCACTGGTAGGTACTGCAGCTCAGTCCTCAAGCACGAGGAGGGTCAGGAAGCAAGTGTTGGTAAGCACATCGTGTAGGGAGTCTATCTTTCTAATCTTATAGGTTGACTTTACATACTCTACAAAGCCATGGGAGGAATTTGTTTTTGTACAAGAATTTATATTTCATTGAGCAAAAGCCACAAACCAGTAGGACACAAGTCTGCAGATCACCAATTCTGACATCTCCCGCTCATCTGCCACCACCTAGACATGCCCAAACTCTGTGAAGCGTCAGTTCCCTCAAGCAAAGAAGGTAGAGGGAATGTAAGCACTTTCCCTGAGTTTGTTGATCAGATGACGAGAAAGGAAAAAGTAGAGCACCAGAATGCATAAAGTTTAGATTAAATGCTGCAATTCCACTTAAATTGTCTTTCTTTGCATCAACCTTTATAAACACACTTGCTAATCTACAGACAAAAATTTAATAAATACTCTCTACAAATCCCAAAAGAACTCCTGAATATTTTTTTTGCTTCCCTCCTATACTCCAAGGGAAGCTAGCTGGTTAATTCCTTTTATTGTCGTTTTGTCATTCCAAGGTGCTGTTTACAAAGCAGTGTTTTTCTTTTCTCTGACAGCTTTGGTCTGGCAAATATGTCAATAAGTGAACCACTGGCATTGTTAAGAACAAGAAACTGAGTGGGTCTTCCATGGCTCGCTCAGCCACATCAACAACATGTCCATATTCTTCTAATCTTGTTTTCTGTTTCTATTTGTTTGCTTTTCTTATAGCACACATTTTCTTATTCGATGTTTTATTTATTCTTTAATTTTATTTTTTTAATTTTATTTATTTATTTTTTGGTTTTTCAAGACAGGGTTTCTCTGTGGTTTTGGAGCCTGTCCTGGAACTAGCTCTTGTAGATCCACAGAGATCCACCTGCCTCTGCCTCCCGAGTGCTAGGATTAAAGGCTTGCGCCACCACTGCCCGGCTAAGGCATTAGTTTTTGTTTTTAACATTGTTTCGTTTTACTATTGTCGCTGATATGGATGTGTTTAATTGCCATGTATGGATCTGCCCACCTATTATGGCTTATCTTTGTACTCTGACCATTGTCTACAGATTACCATAAGTAGCATTCACCAATGGTGGTGATATTCTGCTTTGGTTTTTTATTTTCCTGATGGGCTTTGGCTTGCCGAACTTCTAGAACATGTTCAAGGTACAGAGTTGCAATAAAGTAGCCATCCTTGTCATTTGGTATCCACTTGCACCTTGCCACCTGGTGGCATATTAAAGATTCCTTCTGAAAGTCAGCAGAGGGCCTGCCCACAGTTCTGTAGATAGAGTGTTTGTCTAGCATTCACTGAGACATTGGATTAATTGTCCACACCACATGAAACTTGGTTTCTCATGTGTACTTGAAGTCTCAGCCCTCAGATGCAGGCGGGAACCAGAAGTTCAAAGTCACATTCACCTTTATTCTTAGTTTATAACCAGCTTGGAATATATGAGGTTCTGTCTCAAAATAGTGGTAATTATGACACACAGTGGAGATTAATTAAGACTAATAAAGTAAAATATGCTGTCAAGAGTGTACCCTACATATGGATTTATTTATTTTATTTTTATCTACTATCTTCTTCATTAACTTGATCTTCCCTTCTAATATTTCAAGGCTCATGTGAGATCTCTCAAGTCACATTTGGCCAGCCTCTGACTTTTCTCTCTGCACAATTAATTCCTCTTTCTTGATTCCCATGGCAACTCCTTCTATGCTCACTATCCATGAACTATAAGACCAAGTTAAGCCTTCAAGTGTTCAGTCAGATAACAATATAAAATATAGACATATAATCATATATACACATTTATAAAACTGTTTAAATTTGTTTGTTCTATTGTTGATGATCTCTTATAATCATAGCCATGGTTTTACATCTGGGTGTTTTTACTGCCTAGCAGTGTATCTGAGGGATAATAAATAATTGATAATTGTTTTTAATAAAAACGAACTAAACCACTTGCTACTCCATGAACCATCTAATTTCATGTCTCTATTGTTCAATATAGCTGCCTAAAATAGAAAATTCAACTCTGTCATTTCTTTTTTTTTTGATTTTTTTTTATTACAGGAAAATTTTACATTTACTCCCCTTGTTCCCGGCCCTCCCGCTCCCCCCCCACCCCACCGCCCTCCCCCTGCTTCCTTAAGATGGGGCAGGATACCCTGCCCTATGGGAAGCCCAAGGCCCCCCCCCTCCATCTCAGCATTTGTGCTAATATGTTTATAGCAGCATTATTTGTAATTGCAACTCTGTCATTTCTTAATAACATTTTCTACTATGGCTTTAGAAAACATTTGGTGAGTCATATCTGAAAAGCACTGTTCATAGGTAATGTGATGCTTCAGACAGTAAGTGTGGATTTGATTTGAGATTTCAGGCATTAGAACTAGAGATCAAATTTAGGTTAATATATCTAAATATTGATTAGGGGTACCTATTCATTAAGATTCTACTTTCAATTCTATTATGATGGATAATCTGTCTGCATTTGAGAAAGATTTTGACTTTTTCCGAGGACTGACACACAAGGAAGTTGCTGGCTGAGAACAGGCTAAACTTGATGTGGAAACAAGGCATGTGGACATTGCTTACATCACACATAAAAACATGGCTTAGCTAAATATTAAAGTGATAATCAGCAAGAATATTTCACACTACAAACAAAAACAAATTTTTTGTGATGAATATGATCATAATTATGACCCTGTTCTAGAATGCTAATTATCAGTTCATTAATTATTTATATTAAGCCAAAATCCATGTGTAAGTGTACATGCATTAATACAGATTACATATATATTTATATCCACATATGTATAGATTATGTCTTATACATATCTTTATATATATATATATATATATATCATGGAATTGAACCATTCACTGTATATTTTTAATTTAAATTTTTAGAGAAACATACTGTGCACAAAACCAGATATTATAAAATCGTATTGGGAAAGTGTCCCTTTTTAGTATTTCTTCTATCTATCTTGCACCATTCATTACAAGGTAGACAAAGGTGTCCTTTACCTGTACAGTGAGTCCACCTTTACACATTCTATCTGGTGGAAAGTACTGTTGCTTTTAGGACAACCATTTTTATTATCCCCCTGTTTCAGGAAAGCCCAAGTCTCTGACCTTAAGTGCCAGTTACTACATCCCATCCCTCTGATCTGATTAATTAGCACAGAGAGTATACCACATTTCAGCAAGGATAATCATGAGAAGTAATATACTATAGCGCAGATGTTGAGAATAAAGGGAAAATTCTTAGTAACTGTGCTGTGACTAGCAACTGGTAGACATTGTTTTGAGTGACTAACAGAGACTGTCTCTGAGATAGTGAACACAGAATGTGAACCCCAGGCTTCACTACACCCTGTTTTTGATTTTAATCACACTCTTAAAAATAACTATTTTTTTCTTAAACTAGTATTTGTTGGGTTTAAACAGTCATCCCAACTATGAAAGAAAGACAATCTATTTCAAATCACTTACTTTAAAAAAACAAATAAATTGTGAAGTATAAAGGTTAAAAGGTTTATCCAAAGATTTTGTTTGTTTGTTTGTTTTTGCTTTTGTTTTGTTTTTTGAAACAGGTACTCTCTGTTGCTTTGGAACCTGTCTAGGAACTCACTCTGTAGACCAGCCTGGCCTTGAACTCACAGGGATCCATTAAAGGTGTGGGCCACCACTATTCGGCTCAAAATTCTTAATAAGACCAAAAACTCAGGAATTAATCTTCCTTTTATTAGTATTCTTATTATATTACAACTTCCTCTAATATTTTAAATTGTGATTTTGTTGCTTTATTTTATAAACATGTTCATCAAGAATCTTTGGAAAGAAGTTTTCCTTAGAGAACACATTTTGATAAACTTTTATGGACTTCATAAAAATAAAAATTTAAGAATAGCTTCTAGACTAAATAATAGATGAATGAGATTCACTATTTTCTTCCTCTAATGAATTTCCTATGTAATAACCAAAGTGGATTTGGAAAACCCAGCAATTTTTTAAAATGTGCACAAAAATGGGTGAATTTTTGTTTAAAATATTTTATGCCTACAAATATTCATATTTTGCAAATTAATAATGTGCATAGCTGAATATTTAAGCAACCATCATAGAAACAGCCAGTCTTTGTAGAAGTAATGAGATGCATTTGAGAAGTGACACATTTTATTAAAGGGATTGAAGCTTAACCATGTTATAGTGACTTAAGATACCTAATAGAGGAGAATTCCTTGAGGATGGATGCCAGCTCCATCTCAATTACTGCAGTCAATCATCAAGTGAGCATCAGGGATAATGAGCCATGCTCACATAGATAGTAACAGTACTGGAAATACAGAGTTAATTCTGGCCATGGAAATGAAGAAATAAAACAAATGAAACACAAACCTCAAGCATTCATTCATTCAGTGAGCACTTTGTTGGAAAAAGATGTGTCCACTGGACAGCAAGCTGAAGAATTGGAGACAATGAAAACAGATGTCCTTGAAAAATTACTATAAATGCATTTAGAGAGGTAGATGAGATACACACACCTATTCACTGAACACTCAAATGACGGTCAGGTTAATCTGGGTGTTTTTGCTATTATTCAAAGCTATTTTTAAAATCCATTTATAAATTTGAGTCAGCCCACACTTAGAGAGCAGGCATTAAGTAAATCTACATTAGTACAAATATGTGATTTAAATAATTCTGTATGCTCTCAAATATTTATGAATAGAAATACATTTGGCATTATTATTTTATATATTTTCAGGGTTGATACAGTAACTGTCTCAAGTACATGATTAATGAAATAAAGTTTGTAATATTCAAAGTTTAGCTTAGAATCTTTTACAAGTTAAAAATAAGGATGTGGTGAACACATTTTGTCTTAGCACTTCAAGGGCTAAAAAGGAGAATCTGAGTTTGGGGCCTGTCTGATCTACATCTGGAGTTTCAGACCAGAATTACCTAGTAAGACAATAACCCCCACAAAAAAATATCTGGAGAAAAATGCTTTTCCAAAAAAGTTTTATTCACTCATAAAAATAAAGTAAGAAATAATTAATGATAGAAGAATTAAATTCATCATTTGCACTGTGTTTGTGGATAATTAACAGCAAGACCAAAAATGAATATTTTGTTTGTTCCATGATTATATTGCCAGCATGTTTCAGATTTAGATGCAAATATAAAATTGAGTTAAATATCTAGTTTCTATTGGTGATCTAATAGTTAATACAGGTATTATTTCTTTTTTTAAAGTCTCAGAAAATGTTGATTTCTTTCTGCTTTGAGGAGTCTCTCGTACACTGAAAGTCCAGTCTGTTATTACTAGGTAGAAGTAGCTTGGCTAGGTTGTCATTGTAAACTCTTTGAAGTATGTTTGTAACTCCTTGCTTGTTTCTTTTATTGTTTCTGACACAGAAAAATTCACAGAGAACATGGATAATTAACAGATGAATGTGTGAGTGGATAAATACAGGCTATATGGCTGCATGTGGTGCTGGGTAGATGGGTAGATCAAAGGGGTCAATTAATAATTATTGGTCAATTAATTAAGAGTATTCATCAAAATACAAATTCTCACTAAGATTATAATGACAGAAACATTGTAAAGTAAGAACTACTCCATATCTCTGTAGAGAAAAAAGTGATTTAGTAAATGAGATAATTTAATTTATTGTTAATAAATTATTTAATTCACCAAACTAGATGACTTTTCTCTTCTCAATAGTTAATCTCAGACAAAGCAGAATGCATGAATTCAGGAAGAGAACATGTTAGTTCGAGCAGATATCAAAAATCATGCTCAAAATACTCTGGAAAAACATAGACCATATTCTCTAGATTTTTTTATTCTTGTCTTTTGCATAGATATTCAAATGGATGACAGTTCTGTTTTTCTTCCTTTAAACAAATAATTTTCTAGAGTCTGGTGCAGGTGTAATAACTGTGATTCAGGACTTCAGAAATAGTAACATTGTGCAAAACAATGGGAATTTTTGTAAGAAGTGAATCAATAGGAAGTGGGAATAAAAGAGAACACGCACAAAAAAAATTATTGAATTCAGAGGCTAAGAGTTCGTATTCAAGCTGACGTATGAACCAGATAGGCAGTCTAAAAGTAATGTATTTGCTTCCTAGAGGTAGACAGCTGAGAAAAAACACAAAGAACAATCATGGATGAATGGTACCAACTACAATATTTCTGGGATTAGGAAGCTGGAGTAATTTAGCACTCTTAACAACACGACCGTCTGGGATGCTCTTTGGGGGTGTCTCACATCCTATTATGTTACACTATCAAAACTGCAGGAATTGTGAAGGCTATGCCATTACCATTTACACAGATAAGCTACTGAATTATTTGTATGGGGAACATGAGCCACTTACTTATCTTTCTGATAAGGAGAGAAGACAGGTGGGGAGTGTCTGAGAGACAGACAGTTGTGGGGATTTCTCTGTCTGGCTTGCAAGAGTGCCACTCTTTGAGAGGCTATGATTGACTGACACACGGATAGTAACAGCACATCTGCAGTATGAAATGCTCCCAATATGACAAATAGCTGAAGCTGCACCCTGACTTTAAATGAACAATTAGTAAACAACATGTAAACGACAGAAAGTTAAATTAAAAATGAAAGGAAGAAAGTAAATGACTTTCATGTATGTTTAAATTTATAAAACTTATGAGAGGTACTAGAGATTAATCCTCATTTTTTCCTGTTCTCGATCAGGCAGGCAGTTAATAATGGAAAAGAAGGGGCTGGATGGTAGCTCAACGGTAAGAATGTTTACTTAATATATGCAAAGGCCTGGGTTTGATCTCAAGTACTGAGTGGGAAGGGTAGAGGAAGATGAGAGAGAACAACAGGAGGAGCCATTCTGATCTTGTGAGAAAAAAATGTGTACCTAATATCAAGCAAGAATACAGAGGAAGTAATGAAACTAGACGAGTAAGAAGCAAGTGGACTGGGTTTAGCAATGGTGAGTGAGCCTAGAATTGTATTTGGTTTTGAGACAAGGGCTTTCTCAGCTTTCTGAGTTTCTTTCATTTGCTGAAAATCTAAAGGATGTGTGTGTGTGTGTGTGTGTGTGTGTGTGTGTGTGTGCGCGCATGTGTGTGTGCGTGTGTGCATGTGTAAAAGTAGATATTTAAATATATATGTGCACACATATGGAAATATATGTATATATGCACTCTCTTTTAGCTCTGGCTAAAATCTGGAAATCAACATCTGCTCAAAAATGAAAAGGTCAGCAAACAACCTGCTATCCCATTCTTTTCCTGCTTGAATGATTACTCATTCAAGGCTTGGGAATCTTGGTACACATTGTGTAAAATGGTATGGACTATAAATACGAAGGATGAATGAATCAGTACACAAAGTGACATCTAAGCACAATAATCTTGCTATGTCTGGAAAATGATAATTATGGGCTAAAGATTGTACTATGAGTGGCTAGAGAGAAGTCTCAGTAGTTAGGTGCTTTGTCTTCCCTTCCCAATGACCTCTGATTGATTTTCAGCACCTGCATGGTGGCTCTCAAGGGTCTATAACTTCAGTGTCAGTGGACCTGGAGCCCCCTTGTGAGTCCTACAGATTATATGCACATGGTGTGCATGCAAGTAAAATATCCTCATGTATAAAATAAAATATTTCAATTAAAAATTTAATATAAAAATCATAGCCAATAATTGATAAGTGGCACCCCAAAGTTGTTAGCAGAGTTTAAGTTGTTGGGGACAGCATTTTTTAGGAGGGTTAATATTTGGGAATCCTTTCATAATAACTTACCTCTTAATTATGTTTCTCTGAAACTCCTTTCCCCTCATTCTAGTATTGTATTCCTTCCTTATTTTCCAACTTTTAACTAGTATTTGAATCAAACAACTTTACATCCCAGTTCTCTTTGTACCATTCTCTTATTCTCTGATTAAGAGCAGGGTAGAAATGATCAATATGTCATTATTATAATGAAGCAAACGACAAATCATGGTGTTTGTGTTTCTTTTCAAAGGGTCCTACGCTCCCCTGTTTTCTTCCCTGAGAACTTTAATGATGACAAGATGTATAAGAACAAAATAAAGAGAATGGGCAGAGTATCGGTAAATATTGCTAAACAGGGAGGAGGAAAAATGTAGCTATAATATTTGAAATGATGAATCTAAAAGGAAAGGCAAAATTGCACTGAAATAAATCACAAGAAAAGGAGGTGGAACGTGAAAAAGACAAGCGATGGCTCTTTTTAGGAAGACTTAGCCACCTGTCTATAATTCTCAAAGCATCTGTTGTGAGAGTAAGAAGAAAATTTAGGCTTCTGCCTTCACTAATTAATTTTTTTCCTAGTTAAATTTCAGATTCTTTAAACAGACCAATGTTAAAAAAAAAACAGCTAGTCAAGTTTGTCTGTCTGTGAAGGGAACTGTCCATCACCCTCTCACATAGTCCTCCTATTTATCTTCCATGTACCTGTGTGTACCAGTACTAGTGCATAAGTTATGTGTGTCTTTCCAACTATACACACGTCAAATATTCAATGCAAAATAAAAAACCAGAATGTAAAAGTCTCAAATAAAGCAGAAATAGATATACTCTTGGGTGGAGAAATGTATAGGTAATGAAAAGCCAAATGAAAATTACCCCAGTGAAGAGCAACTGATAACATTGAGCTGATTGTCAATATCAATTATTAGAAATCTTCAATCCCACTGATTCCCCATACCAGGAAGCCATTGAAGAACCACTAGATCACGCTCCCTACCCTAGCACACACACCACAGAGATGACCTTCGCCAGCCTCCTTTCTTTCTAGCAGGTGTTCAAGAGAAAAGTCTAAGATTAATGTAAGAAAAGGTGAAAAGTTAACACACAGAGGCAAGTTGGAGCTTGTTCGGTCGGTCCCAAAATAAATTCATTATTCCTGAAGCACAGTGGTTCTCAACCTTCTTAATGCTTCAACACTTCAACCAACCATAAAATTATTTTCATTGCTACCTCATAATGGTAATTTTGTTGCTACTATGGATTGATATATGAATATCTGATATGCAGATAGTCTTAGACAACCCCTGTCAACGGCTCGTTTGACCTCCAAAGGGAAAACGATCAACCGTTTCAGAAACAAGGTTATAGTACTTTCTATGACTGAGACACAAGGTTTTCATGTCTGATTTACCCCATCAAATAAAACAATGAATTTGCATGATGGAATTGTAATCTAAACATAATAGGTGGCATACTGAGACATGAGCCTCCTAAATCCAATGTGAACTGATGGATTAGATTTTACCTCCAGCCCCAACTATCACTTCATCAAGAAATGTAATAAATTCCACTGAGAGTATTCTTAAACATAAGCTGCTATAAACACAATTACATCAAAATTTATTCTATTTCATAGAGTTTTGAAGTATATAACTAACTGAGCCATGCTAGACAAAAGTTTGTATCAAATTCTGATAGATCCTTCCTAAGAAATATTTCTTGAGATGGTAAAGGTACAAACTCTTGTCATATTCACTCCTATAAAATAATTAGGAATAAAACACTGGTGCTGGAAAATGTGTTCCCAGAAAAAACAATTATTAAAGAAAATATACCTAAAACAACACTTTCAGGGTTGGCGGTTGAGCTGAGTCATACAGCACCTGCTGATCAGACACAGTCCCGAGCTCAGGCCTCACCTCTGAAAGGAAATTTTAAAATTAACACTTCCTTTCGTTACATGCATCCATATTTAAAATTTTATAAAATGAAGAAATATTACTTCTAATTGGAAGTACTATTACTTTTACTAATTTAAAGTTACAATTATAAATAATGGATGTTACCAGAAGTTAATAAATGGATAAAGGACCCATTTATCGACACTATGGGTTGCCCTACAAATATAAAAAAGAGTATTTTTCTCAGGAGAAATTCACTAAAATAAAGTTTATTTGAAATTTCCCATTTGCAACTACTGACAATGATATCTGAATGGAGAGATGTACATGGTATATTTCTTCTTGAGCACTGTATTTAGGAAGGCAGCAGAGGGCATTAAAAGTTTTCTGGCCTAGGAACTTAATCACACGTAAATGGAACCTGTTCAGCAAAATGAGAAACATCCTGTCTTGACTGAAGGCACAGTCAAAGTAGTCATAGAAAAAACAATGTTAGTCATCATGTAAGATAGGCATTATTTTCCTAATGCTTATATGCCAATATGATTATATTGACTCGGAAACATTAGAGAGATTGAACATTGTATCGCTCGTTGAGCAGTCAAGGCTGCCTGACTTCAAAGTTACTAGTCCTTTGCCATACCAAGAGCATAACTACATAAAAACTGAACAACAAACGCTTCCGAAATGAGGTAACTTACTGATTTGCTGGTACACAAGAACTAGAAAGCACTAATCCTGCTTTATATGTTCATAGGGCAGTGCTTCTCAATCTTCTTAATGTTGCAACCCCTTAATGCAGTTTCTCGTGTCGTGGTGATCCCCAACCATAAAGTTATTTCCATTGCTACTTCATAATCTAATGTTGTTACAGCTACAAACTGTAATGTAAATATCTAATATTCACGATATCTAATATGTGACCCCTGTGGAAGGGACATTTGGCTACCAAAGGAATCACTGCTGCCCCCAGGTTGAGAATTACTGGTATAGAATCTTGCTTATGAAGAAGTCCTCATTAAACGCATGACCTAGTGCCTCTGTGGAAAGACAATCACCAGGAGATACACACAGTACAGAGCCATCATGCAAAGAACAGGAAAAAAGGATTTGCCCCACTGCATTTATTTTCCCTTCTGCACAGGAAAGAACCTGGGAGGGATGCTAAAAGCGCTAATGAGTTTTTATAGGTAAAACTATTGCAGTGTCTTGGATGAGAGATGCTTTTAAGTACAAAGTGTTAGACTATCAGCTGGCACTCTTATGAAACGTAGGGAAAGCTTCACAACCAGCTGTTTGTTTAAGCATTTTCCCTCTGGGTCTATCAGGCACAATACAAGTCAGGTGTGGACAAAGCAGAGCTTTCAGACCAAATTTGGTGCAGTGGCAAGTTGGGATGACATCGGCTGTCTTCCTCTTTACTGCTAAGCGACATCTCAGTGAGATGAAACGTCTCTTTATGTAAAGCTTTTACATTTTTTTCCCCTGAGCATCAATACAAAGCTGGTTTGCAAGCTGGGATCTGTAGTTTTCACTCATCACACTTCCCTTTAAAAGATGAAAGTAAAGGTAACCTGTTCAGTGGTAAACCTGATGCATACCTATGAAACTCTGCCCCTGTGACCTGAGGTAGTCGAGACAGCTGGTGGGGTCAGCCCCCTCTATTCTTTTTATAGAAAGAGAACTGGTGTGGACTGCAGAGGTGAGCAATAGACCCGCTGTAATGCAGATGGCACCCACAGGCTGACTCGGATGTACTTCTCCTGCCATTATTTAATTACTGCAGCAATAAGTAAATACTGGGAGACACAACGGAAGACGAGGTAAGTAGGGAAGAGCTGTGCTTATTTAGCTAATAATTAATTACTAAGAATTTTTAACAGTGGGGCATTAACTACATGCCCTTTTAAGTGGTAATAAATAGCAGACATATGTCTAATTAAGGAACTATAAATGCTTTGAAGAAGCTGAATGGGAGCAGATAGAAGGCTGTTTATGGAGCTATAGTGAAGGAAAAGTAAGGCTCATAGTCACATTTAAGGATGGCTCTCTGGGGTTAGTGGGTATCTACTTAGAGTCCCAATTCTCTCAGCTTCTCTGCCAGGTCATTCTTCACATAGGCTGTTGAAAGGGACTCACATATTTTGTTTGTTGGTTTGTTTGTTCTCCTCTGGTATCGCCCCATAGTGGGCTCCAGGGAATCTCTTGCCTCTGCTTCCTGATTTTTCATTATTCGGATACAATTTTCATCATCACAATAAGATCATATCTGCTGCTTTTGCTAAAAATGCTTATGTAGCACCTAAAGCATGACTCTAACTCACGGGATTCTGTATTCTCAATAGACAATTGTGCTGAATCACAAGAACAGATTTTTCATAAGATCATTGATCTTGCACCGTTATCACTAGCCTTGGTTAAACACTGAAAAGACAAGAATATCAATTGACCAAAAGACGTAGCATTGATGAAATACTCCAAAGTCGTGTCATTCCAGTGGACTCTAGTGAAGCTGAAGGATACTGTACCGCAGTGTTAATGGTACAGGAAGTTCTTTGAACCCTCCTCCATTATCTCTTGGAATCCATTCTGAAAGTAATTGCTCATATTCATAAAATCTTTGAAGAATATAAACAAACTTCGCATTTCTTTGCTTTCTCTTACTTCTAGGTTCAGTTTTGAGATAGTTCTGAACTGATTATCCTCAACAAAACTTTCCACAACAAAATTCAAGTCCCAGAAATTATATATAATTAGTCAAATAAATATTGACTATCATTTGATCTATCTGAAGAATTTGTTTCAGCTGCTGTTAATCTCTTCATTCCAGTTCCCCAAATTTGGTCAGCTGCCAGGAGAGACAAGTGTTTTCTATTCTTCCACGCACTGATAAATTTGTGCTTCCTGAACATGAACAGTAATCGTGTTCTCATAGAGGTTCCCTCCCTCTTGCAGTGGTGACACCTCTCATATCGCAAGTCTCTTCTTCCAAGCCTGAGTTCTGGCTGCTTGTAAGGTCACAGTATTACAAAGAGCATTATTATAGCAAAGTAGGCTACCTGGAATCTGTTCCTATAAAGAAGCTTGATTGGAAGGCTTTGCTACATCTTAATTTCTCATAATGATTTTATTACTCAATGCCAGAATAAAATTGGAAATACGTGACATGAAGAGGGAGACTCAGGTTTACTGTAAAGTTAAAACTAGCCTGTCTCGAGGAAGATTTTTCAGGGGTTCTCTTTGCTCTGGCTGCCTAAAATTCTTTGAAGTCATCAATCCTAACATTGCAGATTCCATTAAAAGCTGCCATTATTTGCTTTACTAATGGCATTTTCTACATCTCTGACAACTCAGTAGTGCCTTCTTCCTCCACTATAGGTAACTTCCTTGAGAAACCAAGGACCGCAATCAATGAGAGATAGTTTGTAATGAAAACATAAGCTTTCTAGCCATAAAGAGTTAAACAAGTGATGAGAGAAAGTTCCATGTGATAGGCACCTACGTTTGTTGCTAATTACCTTGCCATTTGGACTTGAGTCAAAAGAATCATAGAAACAATTTAAGACATTAGAGAATTCACAGTTTAATGTTATTATTTAACAATATTATTGTGTATCAACTATGTATGCAGTACAGGAAATGATATCTACATTAGAATACAAGTCTTCTATTTTTCCTAATGAAATAGAATGCAGGCTCTTACTGTACTGTAAATATGAAAGCAAAAATTCACTCTTTCAACTTACTGTGTGTTTACACCTTTTACAAGATAGGGAAAATAAATAAACTAAACTCTAAAGTGTAGATCATTGTCTACACTTGGCTGTAGCAGTGGCTCCCTACTATGACTCATTAGACATGAGCCTCATCCACTTGAGCCTCAACTGAACTTACTAAGTAAACTCATTACAGAGCTCTGCTCAGCAAAAGTCCTTCAGCAAACACTGAGGTAGACAAAGTCAGAACCATTGATCTATCATTTCAGGTAACGCAACTATGTCACTAAAGTTGAAAAATAATAAAAAGAAGGAAATTACAATGACCTAAAATTCGTTGTGCCTTTTGAGGGAAAAAGCCTTCTTCAGTAGAATCACATGTTTGGTGACATAGATGTACATCATATAATTATTAGAAATAAATAAAATAATACTTCTGTAGTTCATGAAAAGAAACTAGGTTCTCCCATTGGATAAGCTAATAAAATATCATTGAAAACCAAGAAAAACAACAAAACTCACTTCAATGTATATTGTGCACTCGCTGCATGCACTATACTATTCTCTGCTTATATCTTATATTCACTTAAAATATTTCTACCAGACACCAAATGTTCCCAATGCATATGTGTGTGTCTGCCTGCCTGTATGCCTGCATGTCTGTCTGTCTGTCTGTCTGTGTTTTAGTAGTGGCTTTCCATGAAAGATGGAGAAGTATGGTCAAATTATTAATGACCTAAGTACTCATTGAACCAAATAAGGTCATTATGTTTTAAACTGAATGAACACCAGTGCTTGTCTGCACTTTCTTGTACTTTGGTTCCTATTCCTCATAATGAATATCATTTTCTCTGAACTGAAGGGTATTGATACAGATTTTTCTTTTTACAGAAAAAGACTCACTTATCAATTGTAGTCCTGAAAATCCTAGGTACAATATAAAGAAAGAAAAGTTAAATAATAACCAGCAAAGGAAGCATTTTCTAACAAACTACTTGGTGAGCTCATGAAAAGGACAGGAGAGCTGTAAATGGTCTCTGCTAACCTCCAAGCAAGTATTTTAAAATACAGAAACTACCTTTAGAACTCAGTCCTTCCTCCTTTATGCTATATGTGTGTCTCATTAAGCTAATAAATTCAAATAAGGTGGGAAAAGAATGACTCGGGAAATATTTGTGGAACATGTACACATGAAGAACTAGAGAGTAGTCATTCTAAGAATGTTGAGAAGATGGTGCGGTGGTTACAAGCACTGGCTATTCTCCCAGCAGATCCAGCTCCAATTCCCATCACCTACATGACAGCTCACAACCATCTGTAACTCCAGTCTTGGGGGATCCAGCATCCTCTTCTGGTGCAGGGAACTGCACACACATGGTACAGAGACATATACAGAGGCAAAACACCCATACCCATAAAATTAAAAAAATAAAAATAAAATGTAAAAATGTTTCAGATGATTTAAAAAACAACATGAATTTAACATTGTGGCTCAGTGGTTGACAGCACTGGCTGCTTTTCCAGAGGACATGGAGTCAATCCCCAGCTCACACCTGTCTGTAACTCCACTTCCAGAGCACCTGGCATCTTCACACAGAGGTACATCAGGCAAAGCACCAACACGCTTAAAGTAAAAGTAAACAAATAAATAAGAATACTCCATCTTAAATTAACTGTTGTATCATTAGATGTCAACACAGAAGTTTAATTTGTGGGAATTTATCGCTCTTGAAGGATGACTTTTCACCTTGCCTTGGGGTGACTCATGGTTAAAAAGAGACAGTGAGAGTAGAAGCGGAGAATTCTTCATCACAAGTGGAAATATATCCAAGAGAATCTTTATTTCCTCTCCAGTTCCCCTTATTCTTAGTGGCAGTTTTTTCAAAATGTTTTCTTTCTATCTGTCTGTCTAGGTAGATCACATCTATCCTGTGATCTACATTGCAGTTCCTCAGCAAATTTCTGCTTTCTGCAGCCTGTGCCTTCTACTCTTTCTTTCCCCACTCTGTCTTTCCATCATCAGACTACTCAACGGTCTTACCTTTCTTGGCTTGAAGCAGATAGAGCAATCCTGCAACCTTGGGTTCCTCTCATCTCAGATTTTTGGCTAAACTCAACTTACAAAAAAGGCTAACTAGACCCCTTTCCTGTGCCTTGAGGTGATAGATGGAATTGGAGTCTATGAAGAATCAAGCTGCTGTCACTGAATCATTTTCTGTTAGATAACACAATTTAAGTGAGTTTTATGCTATGGCCACCATTGCGCCTCTTTGCTCAAAGCACTGCCATTAAACACCCAAAATGGCCAAGTGGTCACAACTGCCCACTGCTTTCTCTTAGCCATATTCTCTAAGGCTTCTCCATTTCATTCTGACTCTGTATCTCTACCTGCTCTCAAGCCTAAACCAAATACTGAAAATTAGAACACACTCCTTCTCTTTTCCTGGCAACAAGGTGACCACAGCAAGGTACTTTTTGGTCAGAGCCCAACTAGGAATTTCCCCCAGGGTGTGCATCTTCTTCTCAGAAGATTCTGTTTATTTTCCCTTTCAATTCTGTAGAATGAAAAACCACTTTAATGCTATATTTAGAAATGTTTACAGATTCTAGAATCAGAACACCATCTCTGTTCATTCTATTATTATAAGTCCTTCATTCCAACCAATGCCTCTTTTAATCGAAGTTTGGAGATCAGTGTAGTAGTTACTATAATCATCTTAGAGGCAAAAATGAGACAGAAAAATGTGTGATGTCTTTGAGTTTGAACAGTGAATTTCTTTCTTGCCTAAGGTGGGCTAAATTTAGGCATTAGGGGGCCTGGTACTTATGGCTACAAAAAACTTGTAGTCATGGACTGGAAGTTCAAATTCAAAGAATTTATTCCACAGAAAATGGGAATTTTAGAAAGATATCTATTATATATTTGTAGGTGGGAACCTAAGAGGAAGAAGACAGAGCTGTCTTTAGAACACCTAAAGTAGATTTTGGACATAGGTGTTGGTTTAGGAGATGGACCATATCGAGAAACCAGATATCCCTTTTAGCACACATGACCTGCAACTAGGACAGAACCCAAGACATTTTGGCTTAAACACTTCTAGCATTCTTGAACTTTGGCAAGAGCAGAGCTGCAGACATAACCATGTTCATTCCTAACTTTCAGCTAAGGAAGAGCCATTTTATTTTGGGATACCCTAACTTAAACCTGCTTGAACATTCTATCTACTGTTCTCATTTAAAGAGATTAAAAACAAGACTGAAGTCTTACCAAGTCATAGATAGCAAAGTGTATGGATATGTAGGTAGAATGCCAAAAAAAAGGTCTCTGTACAAGACAAAGGTGTGTGCCTGTGTGCCTATTTCCCAGTGTTGCTAAGAGAGGGATAGAGACATGCTGTCACAAAATGACCAAGATTAGTGGGCAGAGCTAAATCTGGTGTTATATAGATCTATTGGACTCTACTTTGAGAGTAAGCCACAAGTTCCATAATGTTTTTGAATGTGTGCAACACAACAATCAAGAGCAGAAGGGGGTATTGCCTTTGGTCCATGGCATAGCTTCTTGATTTTCTTGTGTGGTCATGGAGAGCAGGCAGATCCTCGATTTAGGCGTATAGATGATTGCTACAGACTGGACGATATAGGTATGGGGAGCTTCCTGGGGGTAGTATATAAGCTCAAGATAACACAGTAAATAATAATAGTGCCTTACTCTTCATACTGCATTGTAATGCCACCGATATGGAATTAACAGAGGCCCTGGCAGAGAATGCAAATGGGAGAACTCTGCAGTATGTCATCAAGGCTTTGGGCAAAGAACTCAGGGGGAAGCTGCCAGGGGATAGACAGGTAATATAGTTGGGGACTGGGGTGAAAGGAGCAGGGCTGGTGCAAATGTATTCTGTAAGTTTTATGAATTTTAAAGTAAAATGTTTATTCTGCACAGATTTCCCTCAGAGTAATGGCATTCACAAAGATTTCCCTGTACATTCTTACAATTCTAACATAGAAATCACGTATCAATTCAAAGGAGAGTTATAATTCTTATGGGTTTTATTTCCATAGATTTAAAACTTTATTCTTTGAAACTGAGGGACTGTGGGAAATGATTTTGAGCCATTTATCTTCAATTTGCATCACTGAAGTACATGATTCTACAAACACTAATTGAGGGAAAAGAGAGATGGCTTAACAGTTAAGAGTACTTACTACTCCTGTGGAGGACCACGGATCATTTTCTGACCTTCACATCTGGCAGCTCACAGCTATTTGTAACTCCAGTTCTAGGGAATCTGACCCCATCTTCTGGCCTGCTTGGGCACCAAGTATTCACATAGAACACATACAGGAAGCAAACCCAACACTACAAGAACATCTCAGTGTGACTAGGCAAACTAGACTCATGTTCTCTCTCTCTTACCTATATCTTGTCCTAAGACTGAAAAAAGAATACGGCATTCATATTCATTGGTGTGGTGGTATAGATAACATAAACTTTAGTATAGAGATTGAAGGAAACAACAGTTAAGGGTAGGGTAACCAGGAAAATGAGATCACCAGTTTGTGATACTTTACTTAAAGCAAGAATGAGACCTGGAAGTAAAATATGACCCAGAAATCCATGGAGTCAGCAAGCGATCAAGTGACACAAGAAGGGTTATGGTGAATAGTTTTATTTCGTTAAGCTCATACTATCTAGTCTCCTCTCTATGTTTCTCTCATTGCCCCTTTGGTAATTAATTAGCCATCTTTTAAGGGCCAAGACCTATCTTATCCTTCATAAGAAACTTTCTTCCCTGTCTTCTTGCTCCATCTATTATGGAGTATGTCCCATAGCTATTTTGAGTTTTATCACCCTTACATCCTCTACAAAAGAAGGAGGTATGATTTTGAGGGTATGTGCTTACAACTTGCCTTCTTTGTAGCCTCAACATATGCACACTCTTTTACAGAACAAAAGACAGAAGGAATTTAGAAGAGAGGAAAACAGAGAAGGAGGAAGGGAGACAAGATGAGGAACAAAGGAGAGAATCTTTTTTCCTTCCCTTCACACACTTGTTTCCTCTTTTCACTTTCTAAAGATTCAATTAATTCTAAGCTCATAATTTCCCTATCACAAAAAAATTATATATTTCTCATTTCTTAAAACTCAAGACGTGTGGGTGCACACACACACACACACACACACACACACACACACGCATGCATACACATGCAAACTGGCTAAACCAAAAACTCAGAAGGAAGACTTCTTTATTCTAAGCATCACGAACTAAGCTCAGAATATAGCCTTCTAGTACAGCAGATTTTAAAGTACAAGTAGGCAAGCTGTGTTTTAATTTCCTCCTCATCAGAAGGAAGGAATTGTATTGCACATTTAAGAGAGATGCTCCCCTGGGCCAGCCCCAGCCATGCAGAAAGCCGTTTGGGATGGGGCCAAGGACTTGGGTTGTCTATGCTGGAAGATGGCTAACCAGAGTGAGCAGAGAGATTAATCAATCCAAGACAACATCTGTCAGGATATTGAGTTTGGCTCTTGTTATCAGTTGCCTGCACTTCAGGGGCTATGTAATATTCAATTTGATTATCTTTCACCTGCAAAGAGTAAGTTTCTCTCTTTGCTTAAAAATCACTGGCACTAGCCGGCGAGAGATCGATCTGCTGGAGAAAATGCTGACAAGAAAAAGCAAACCAGAAATAGGACAGGAGGATGAGAAAGAGAGTTTGGCTTCCATCCTGGCCCTTTTCTTCAAATCAACTGGCTTGGTTTCCTAACCCATAAAGGACATGGATCTCTTTGTTTCTCTTGTCAGTCTTGATTATGGTAAATAAATGATGACAGGAGACAGCACAACTCTTCTGACTTTCTCTGAGACTCCATTAGTCAAATAAAAAAGTTTTGCTCTGTGTCATTAAGTGCTAGTTCTCGGGTCCTGCTGAATTTCCTGTCAGGAGGGTCACATAAAGGGCTTTAGACTAGAGAGAAAGACATGGCAAGAGAGAAAAACAAGAGCAAAGGTTTAAGTGTTTAATGACCCGAACTGCCCTGAGTTATTTCTACTGAAACTTGAAACGCTAGGCATCCTTAAATAATTTGTTTGGAAAGTTTGTTTATTCCTTCTGTTTCTATCTCTGTCTGTTCATTTTCTATTATCTGGTTTATATGTGGGTATTTTCCTACATAATAATAGCAGTGCTAATGTATGTTTTATGCCATTCATATTTATTTTGTAGTATCACTCTTCATTCTATTACTTCACCATGCTTCCCTGTCCAGTCTAGAACTTACATCCTTAGGTACTTATGTAAGTCTACGGGCTAGAAACTTCAGTAGATCTTTTAATGCAAACTTAGATAGAAGGGTCTAAAAGCACAATTTATCACTTCACCCTCACCAAACATCCCCCTAATGTTTCCCAATTATTTTCTTTTCTTTCTTTACATTCCAACCACAGTTTGCCCTTCCATTGCCCCTTGTCTCCTAAAGCCCACCCCCACCCATTCCTCCCAGTGGGTAAGTGCTCCAATGGGGGAGTCAACAAAGTCTGGCACATTAACTTTGGGCAGGACCAAGCCCCTCCCCTCTGTATAGGGCTGAGCACAGCTTCCCTAGATGACCCCAGCTGAGGCTTTTAGCAAAAGTGGAGAGTGTACCTGAATTGACCTTCCCCTGTAATCAGAGTGGTGAATAACCCAACTATCATCATAGAGCCTTTATCCAGTAACTGATGGGACCAGATGCAGAGAAACACAACCAAGCACCATGTTTCCTGATTCTTAGTAATTGGAGTGCTTGAGACTTCAATAGAATCTGGAGATTCTTTTACCTGTGTCCTAACTTCTTTTCTGTCTTTCCCAAAATTTTCTCATGTCTTTTTACCATTCTTCATACCACTCTCATTGCCCCCAATTTATGTCAACAAACATATATGATGGCAAAAATTCCTCTAGATGATGGCCTTACTCCTAATTTTTCCTCATCTTCAAATTGCCCCCATTAGTTATCACTGTATCCATTCGAGTTACTAAGCCATGTTGGGTTGATAAAATTAGATTCATACAAAAAAAAGTTGGTTTTCAAGATGGCTCACAACTAATCTTTCTCTATTTGTCAGATCTATTTTGGTTTCACTTTGGAGTCTTCATACTTGTAAGGTAATCTCTAATTGTTTAAAAGAAATCACCTTGAACTTTTCCTGGTATATTCTTTGTGTGTATTCAAGTGGACCCTATGTGATCTGTATCAACTCACCTCTCCTTCCCTGAATTCCTCCCATACCTGTACACATTCTACAACTTTTCCCCCAAGCACCTGCTTTTCCTTGAAATGAATATGAGCAAATTCTTTCTATATTGCTGAAGGCTCACTGTTGATAACTCTTTTCCTGAAAGTATTTCCTCTTCTCTCTCATTCTGGCTGGGTAACTCCAAATCTTCACCAAAGATCTTCACATGCCTTCTTCTACTGTGGCTTTGCAACTGATCGTGAGCAAGTGAGAAAATAAAGTCCCCGTTGTCTAGATTCCAGCCGTGTCTGTTCTCTCCAGTTTTGTACAAAGTCAACCCTATTGTCTGCCAAGACTTTCATTTGTCACAGATCACTGAACTCTTTCCAGACAGTAAAAAATAAATTCTGTGTTTTAGAATTCCATAAATCTTTATTCAATAAATTCATTTTATTTTATTGGAAATTATGGTAGCTACTTTGATGTGTTTCTATATAATCTGGGGGTAGCTTGTGGAGATTTTAAAATCTCAGTTTTAAAATAGATTGACTTTCTTTTCTATAAAGAAAAAAGGTAGTGTTCTTGGTTTTATGTTTAAAGTATGGTACTTGATGTGGGAGTGTTCTCCTGTATTTTGTATTACTCTTATTGGTTGAATAAAGAGCTGCCTGGCTTATAAGATAGGTCAGACCTTAGGTGGGTGGAGTAGACAGAACGGAAGTTCTGAGGAGAAGAAGGAAAGTGAGCCAGACGCCATGAGGCTCCCGTCGGAGATGGAGGTACCTTAGGACCGTCCGGTAAGTCACCCACCTCGTGGTGACATACAGACTTTTATAATGAGTTAGTTT